>CAKAOJ020000030.1:4260000-4792500 GCA_916701645.2 Sebastolobus alascanus | reverse complement strand
CAATGGCAACAAGTGCTGACAGAGCTAACACTTAACCTGGGGGAGCACCGGAGGGTGGCCGTTATGCTTTCGCGACAACGCGGTCCGGCAACCATGGATTGGGGGACCAGTAACCACTGTATGAGCGCTGTGCAGTGTGGCGCGATTAACTAGCTAGTGGGACACATAAACACACACACACACATTTACAGCTTCCATTCACATGATGGGTATCAAATGAAGTACTCCATTGGTATCGGTATCACTTTAAGGGTACTGGTATTGGTACTGGCATTGTCATTTTTTTTTAACGACACCTAGCACACACTGAGATGTGTCAGCGACAGGCCACACTTAAACTTGTAGGTCCCCGCCTACTGTGGAGCCATCAGACTATGGTGGGCCTGCCCGTACTCCCTAATAGCATTTCCCAACCTATGGTGGCATTAGGCCCCGCCTCTTGTGAAGCCCCCTGTCCCGTCACTGGCCAAAAGATGACCCTAGAGTTGGGTTCAGCCCACCTCGCATTACACCAAAAAGGCCATGCCTCCTTGTGCCCAATGCTGACAAAAGGATAACATGCCTTTTCATGTCATTTTCTGCTGTTAGCTAAAAGGCTTTAAGCAACATGAAATCAGCTGGCAGACCGTCTTGAATTTGGGGTTTTCAGTGTTTTGGGGGGGCTGAGGCTGGGAGCAGAAGAATGAAATGAACTCACAAACGGAGCTGGTACAAAATGAAAGAATTACAGCAGGAAGACAAAATGTTTAGACCTGAGATTTATACGGCACAACACCCAGAATGCAGCATAATTGCAAATAAATTAAAGGGATTATGAACACGTCACTTTTCTGGAGAGTGTGCATTTACATAATATCTTCACGCTTCAGCAGGGTCTGCAGATAAACTCTAATCGTGCTTTAATTCTCCTGTCTTTGAATCCTTAAAGGGGCACTTCAGCGAGAGCAAAAGCCTGATTTATTATGCACATCGTATATTCTCCAATTTGCTGTGCCCAGGACCGTGCGTGAGGAGACAGAGGGAGCCAAGCCCATTGAAATGGGCCGGTGTTATTGCCATCATGAGAGGACCCAGTGGACATTTAGGAGCTCTGAATCAAAGCTCAAGGAGTACAGATATTCATTTTTTTTTTTTCATTTCCACACAAGCATCCTCACTTTCACCGTTAGAATACTCATTTGGCAGGGCCTTGATAATGAACATTACGTTGCAATTGCTTCTTCACAAAAACAGGGCCATCAGTCAGTTAACTGACGAACTTAAATGAACAAGACTCGGTCAAAACCGAGTATATGGCTGGACCGTATGGTCAAGTCTTTGAATTTGTAGCTAAATTCTTACACAAATAGTCAGTGGTCATATCTATAATATTTTGTGAACAGTTTTTTTCACTTATATCTTAATGTTTGATTGAAAGCCAACTTATAATGAAGCAAATGGCATTCAGTAATGTAAATGGTAACATTTACTAGTCAGTATATTATACATTGTATACAAGGTGAAAAGGTATTATCATGACATACATTATGCAAGGTTAAAAGTATTTCAGATTTTTATGAAAGCATGTGTATCAAAAGCATTCATCATATAAGTGATGTGTAACAATATATACAAACATTGCAAAAGTTTATCAGCGTTGAGATATTCCGACTGTCATCACTGACGTTGTTGTTGCTGTATTTATTCCTAGATGGAGTGTTAATGGAGCAGCTGCAATGTTAACGTAGCCTGCCACTGATCGATCCGAACTCCATTCAGAAAACAAGCATTTTAAAAGTTGTTTGCCTGTCGTCATGGTAACAGACCCGACAAAGCATGAATTCAGACTTTTTACTAATCCGCATCATTATGTAGTTATTTCGGCACACTTTGATCCGTTTACAACAACGTCGCTGCCGTATTTATGCCTAGATGACGTTATGTTGAGTGTTGATTGAGGAGCTGGTGTTATCACAGCCTGGCGTTGATCGATCCGAACTCCGTTCAGAAAACAAGCATTTTAAAAGTTGTTTGCTTGTTGTGTTGCGGACAGACTTGACAAAGAATGAATTCGGTCTTTTTACAAATCGATATATTCATGTTGTTATTTCGGCATTATTTTGACCCGTTTATTGCAATTAAATGACAGCACAGTCTGTTTATTTTGGGTTCATACCACAGTAGTGACGTGTGGCTGCTAGATACAGTCAGTTCATGGCGGAAATGGAGGAAAGCGAGGCGAAAATTTGCAAACATAACGTAACTTAAACGAGCATAAACAATAACACATGCACAACAACAGCGCTATGTAATGTTACATTGAACCGCTGACACGTAAAACATAAAAACAGAACTGTTCTCCGCCTTTTCATTTTGAAAGAGCAACGACCAATGAGGAAGCTCCAGCAACTCCAGCCGACCAATCCTGTAACTCTATCACTCAGTCAGTCAGTCAGTCAGTCACTCACTCACTCACTCACTCACTCACTCAGTGACAGACTTTTGCGTGTGTAGGGCTGGCCCTCTGCGGTCCAGCCAAAAATCTATTTTTTACTAAGAAATCACTACAGTATATTTCCATGGTGTTTTCACTTGTGTATTTTTATCAAAAATTGTAATGACCTAAAAATAAAATAACTAGGGCTGTGAAAGTTAACGTGATAATAACGCATTAACGCAAATTAATTTTAACGCAACTTGCGATTATTAATTAACCTCTTAAAAATCGGAGGGGCCGCCAATCTTTAGGAGGTTGTAGCCTATTAATCAAACACTGGTATCAGATTAATACTCGGTGCCAGGAATCCCCAGGAATCGCTATTGAAAATGTCAGATCGGTGCATCCTTAAAAAAATATGCTCAAATCATAACATGATAAACTCAAACCCAACAGGCAACAACAGCAGCTGTCTGTGTGTCAGTGTGCTGACTTGACTATGACTTGCCCAAAACTGCGGTCAGAGGTCAAGGGACCCCTTGTGAAAATGGCCATGCCAGTTTATACTCGCCAAAATTTAGAGCAAGTTCAAAGCGTCATTAAGTCTCCTTCGCTACAAGTTAGTATGACGTGGTTGGTACAAATGGATTCCTTAGGTTTTCTAGTGAACCTGTTAAGCCTATTAACCCTAGCCCAGTCCTAATTATTATAGTGTATATTTCCTTAGAGGGGGAATTAAAAGTTCTTTTACTTTAAGACAAAACTTGTGCACACACACACACAGGAGCACTATGGCTACAGTATGGGCTTTAATGACACTCATTACAGAGAGAGAGAGAGAGAGAGAGAGAGAGAGAGAGAGAGAGAGAGAGAAAGAGAGAGAGAGAGAAAGAGAGAGAGGATAGAAAGCTTAACACTGTCCTGTTAGGTTCAACATCACTACGGGTCTAATGACATTCACATTGTTCAAGTGATTACACCTCGTTTGAGAGAGTGAGGCAGAGAGGGAGAAAGTTGTGGAACTTGACAAAGAGTTAACAAAGTTACAGAGAATGGGGGGGAAGAGCTCGAAGTACCAGACTTAACACATCATTTATCAGAATTATAGGGAAGAATTACCTCGCACACTCTCTCTTTCAGTCACACACACACTGTGATCCAAGCGGGGAGCCAGTTAGCTGCCGAACTGTAAAATGCTAAAGAGGCACTAATGTGTGTGTGTGTGTGTGTGTGTGTGTGTGTGTGTGTGTGTGTGTGTGTGTGTGTGTGTGTGTGTGTGTGTGTGTGTGTGCCCATGTCGAGCTAGCTCGGAGGACAAGTCGAAACTTTTTAGCAGGTGAGGAGTTGTCAGCAACTTTAAGGTGGGACTCTGCATGCACGATGTGTGAGCAACTTGCCTGCATGTAGGTGTGTGTGTGTGTGTGTGTGTGTGTGTGTGTGTGTGTGTGTGTGTGTGTGTACTTGTGTAGTTCTTTTAGCGTGCACGGGGCTTGCGTGCGTGTCACTTGGTCTCTCTGCGGCACAGTGGCACTGAGACTCAGCAATTCAGACTGTAAATGCTATTCATTTACTTCCCAGCAGGCACTTTGCTATCGGCTTGTTAGCACTGTCTCTAAAGTTGTTATCAACAGAGGGAGAAAGAGAGGGAGAGAAAGAGAGAGCAGTGGAGACAGACAGAATGACAGAGAGAAATAGACAAACAGGGCATGAAAGATGAAGTTGGGAGAGCTCATTGAGGTAATATTGGAGATTTGAACGGCATCACTTATCCAGTGAATCATCTCAACATCTACTCGGTGGATTGGCTCAAATCTTAGTGCAGGCATTCATGGCTCGCAGACTATGTATCCTAAATACTTTGATGATACCCTGACTTCTCCTTTCCTTTCTTTCCCGCCACGCTGAGGTTAATATTTATGGTTCCGGCGAGATGTCTCGAGAGCTAGGGTTGGGCTATTGGACGAATATATCGGCAATTGGCTGAGAGTCAGCGAATTTTCACATCTAACTCTGTGAATCAAGGGTTTATTTTGACCAAACCAGAGTTGGTGATTGTAAGAACGACTAAATAAGACGGTTTTGGTTTAGTTTCTGTCGAGCTTGAATGAAGTGTGTTTTACGACGCTCCGCCGCAAGAACAGCTGATCTCCCAGCTGAAACTATGGCAGCGGGGAGGGCGAGCGGGCGTGCACACACACAAACACACACTCGCACGAATATATCGGTTATCGCCGTTTCTTGGGCTGACAATGGCTGGTTGGAAAATGTTAACATATCACCCAACCCTATTGAGAACTATTGGAACTAGGGCTGTCAATCGATTAAAATACTTAATTGCGATTAATCGCAAATTAATCACATTTTTTAATCTGTTCGAAATGTACCTTAAAGGTAGATATGTCAAGTATTTAATACTCTTATCAACATGGGAGTGGGCAAATATGCTTGCTTTATGCAAATGTGTGTATATATTTATTATTGGAAATCAATTAACAGCACAAAACAATGATACATATTGTCCAGAAACCCTCACAGGTACTGCATTTAGCATAAAAAATATGCTCAAATCATAAAATGGCAAACTCAAGCCCAACAGGCAACAACAGCTGTCAGTGTGTCAGTGTGCTGACATGACTATGACTTGCCCCAAACTGCATGTGATTATCATAAAGTGAGCATGTCTGTAAAGGGGAGACTCGTGGGTACCCAGAGAACCCATTTTCATTCACATATCTTGTAGCCATGCCAGTTTTTCCCTCGCCAAATTTAGCGCAAGTTTGGAGCGTTATTTAGCCTCCTTTGCAACAAGCTAGTATGACATGGTTGGTACCAATGGACTCCTTAGGTTTTCTAGTAGATACCAGTTTCTTCACTTTAGCTTTAAAACTGAGCCCGCTACAACCTAAAAATCGCAAGTCCCTTATTGGAACGATTGCAGTACTGGACACATTGTTTTTGTTTAAGTGCAGTGGAAATGTTTTTTGACCTCAAGTGAGTTGAGTGTGGATGGAAAGTGCATTATACAAGCCAAAAAAATCTCAGATCCTGACCAAGTGATGGATGAGTCACTGTTATTGATCCACAGTGTTATCAACCCCAGCAGACACATCAAGGACATTTTGTGATATTGGACTGTAAAAACTCATTTTATCTCCCCTTTGAATGGACTACTGTGGCATGAAAACATCTTATTGCTTTCATTTCGCTGTCTGCAGCAACCATAAACTGTGTGGCACTCTATGTTTGCAGTGTGAGTGAGTGCATATCAAAAATGTCAGGTTATTTGTCAGATTACTATTGGGATTATCATTTATGATTAAGATGGAGGAAAAGTATACTGGCAATTATTTAACTAATGACAATGAGGAGGCAGAGCATTTCTAATACAGTATCTGGGAGAGGATCGGAGTAGAACTGCTGTTTGTTCATATTGATGGGAAAAAGTCGAGGTCGATATATTAAGCCAAACACCGGACCGGACTGGTATACCGAATTTTACCACTGGGTGTCGCACTTGACTCAGCAGCCGCTCCATCGAAACTCGAAATCAGTTGATCTTTGAGTCCAAGTGGACGTTTATGCCAAATTTGAAGAAATTCCCTCGAGGCGTTCCTGAGATATCCTGAGAATGAGACGAATGTAAGGTCACAGTGACCTTGACTTTGACTGCCAAAATCTAATCAGTTCATCCTTGAATCCAAGTGGACGTTTGTTCCAAATTTGAAGGAATTCTATCTGGGCGTTGCTGAGATATCACGTTCACAAGAATGGACCGGACACGTACGTACGGACGGACAACTCGAAGAGCCACGGCTGTCGCCAACGCGGAGGCATAATTATAGTTTTCAGGACTTCAGTTTGCTTAGCAAAGTTACAAACTCAGTGATGAATTATGGTCCTTGCTTACAGGTTTATTTGATTTATTTACATCGAAAAGCCGTAAAATATTGAATAGCAGCAACCCATCTTCCTGTCAGCTTTGTTGCCGAATAATAAATACAGTTAAAATAGTCCCAGCGTGAGACCCAGGCTCATTAAAACACGTTACCGCTCTAACCATTTTGGGAACCAGCTCCGTTAGGTCCATGGCCCATTTTATATCCCAAACTCAAGTGTAATGAGCTCAGTGCATTAGAATACATGGAGAGCAGTTATTTAAAGTGTGTTCCTTGCTTAAACATATTATGCAGCGCATTTCAATGGCTTGGTGCTTGTTAGAGGCCTGAACCACTTCACATTTACATTTCAGGCGATCAGTTGACACTTCTATCCTGAACACATGAGGGCAACAGAGAATGAGCTTCAAATCCTAGATCCCACTCAGATCCCACTTGGAACACTCGTCACATTTGTGACCCAGAATATCCATGAAATAGTGTGATTAAAAGTCCCCATAACAAGAACGTACAGCACGAAAAAGAGCTCTACATTAGTAAGATAAAGCTTTATCTACAGTACCATCTGTGATTTCATCTCAAATATGCTCTAATGGTTAATGCATATCCTTTAGTTGCCCTACTTACAGTACATCTTATTTCTGTTGTACTCTTATCTATATCATATTTTTTACTTTTGTGCTGCTTTCACATAATTTTCCCCCGGGCAATCACTGATGTTAACTAATCTTATTCCGAGGGGAACGATGAGAGATACTTTATATATCGTATACAGTGGTTATTATTAATCAGATATTATCTGGAAGGTTTTCCTCAAAGCAGTGAACGTATCTCAGCATCAAACACAGGCACGTCCACCTAATTTTAGACAAAGTGTGAAATACAAAGTCATGCCTTGCAAGTTTGATACACAGTGTGAAAGGCAAGTGCAAAAAAGTAGTTATTCATGGACACATTCACAGATGTTTTAACAAGTTACAAAGGTTCTACTAAGATGTTTGTAACTGACCTTTTTCTCTAACCTATCCATATCTACTTGCTTACTACTTACAGTGGTAACCTAGTGTGCCTTCCAAGGCCAAGGAACACATCATCAACTAACTACACATGCGTTACATTAGTTTGTGCTGGAAACTTTCAAAAGACAGACAGCATTTTCAACCAACACATGGAGCTAACTTTAGCTCAATTAGCTGGCCAACTGATAAAATCTGCCAGTGACAAAATCGACTGCTGCCTAAAAGAGAAGCCTGCTTTTGTCTGCCTCTGTCCGAAATCAAGATTCCACTGTTTCCAAAATGACTACATATTTTGAATGGCTAATCTGCTACAGTAATCATTTTAAACTGCATGCGTGCTGTGAACAGGGGTTTAGCAAACAGTCAGTTGTGACAAAATGACGATCACGTTGAAATAAAATGTGTTTTCTACTTTATTATAAAGGTGATCTAAACTGAATTTCATTCTGCATACTTTTCCACATTTACAAATCCAAATGTTTTACCAGCATACTGTAAATGGTGTGAGTAATTTCAGTATTTTCATCTCCCCGTGACCCACCTTTGGCCCCCGACAAAGTGTTTGACAACCACAGCAGATTCAGTTGGGTAGTGCTTAGCAGTCAGAAGAACAACTGTGCGTCTAGTAGAGAGTGTGATTTTGTCAGCTTTTAAAGCTCTGACCTGTGTTCACACAGCGAGGCTCAGTGAGACACAGGAATTGTGCGCGGGAGTGTGTGTGTGTGTGTGTGTGTGTGTGTGTGTGTGTGTGTGTGTGTGTGTGTGTGTCTGTCAAGGTGCCTTGTGTTAGTTTTGCTCTGCTGAGCGCCGCCCTAGTTTCACACAAGTCATCTTCTTTGTCTCAGTCGTCTTCGTCGTTTGTTTTCCCATGGCTTCTCACGGTTTTGCTCTGTTTTTTGCTCTGACATTTATCCCTTCCCATGCTCTTTCCTTTTCCTTTTCTTGTAAATTATATGCTGCAGGTCAGGTCGCGGTGTATAAACCGGTTCAGCTAGCTTTGCTGTTGAAGAAAACACAAGCCACTGCAGTGTCAGTTGATGTTAAGGTTCAAAGGGTCTTTTATAGGCCGTGCACTTTTCATGACCCAGAACAAAAAGTCTTAGCAAGTTATTTGTCTACTATTACATTTGCTCTAGGGGTGTCAATGTTAACGCAAATTTGTTTTAAAGCCACTAATTTCTATCTAACGCATTAACGCAGCTTGCGATTTTTAGGTTGTACCAGGTCTTACTTTTATAGCTAGAGTGAAGATACTGGCATTCTATGAAACTAAAAAAAACTAAGGAATCCAACGGTACCAACCATATCATACTAGTTTGTCGCAAAGGAGGCTAAATAATGCTCCAAAATGGCGCTAAATTTTGGCGAGGAAAAACCGGCTGGGTGAACAGTAGCTACAATGTGGTGAGTAGTATGAGTGGCATACATAGATGAATAAGTGGGGAGCATTGGAGTCATTGAGAGCCAGAGTGGAGCTGACGCACCAATTACCACTTGAAAACTGTCTCAATGAATGAGGCAGTAAGGTGCATTTTAAAAGAAAGTAGTTTGGATCCAGTTTGTGAAGCATATGTTTAAGTACGTACGGGTAAGGACGTTTTTGAGGGTGGAAAACGAGTTCTCACAGAGTGCCATGCTGGCAAAAGGCCTTTATTTTCCTTGTACAGAATACAAAAAAATTAAGAGCACTTGCTACTGATCAGTGCGTTAAAAGACACAGGGAAACAACATAAAACAACCTAAATAAAACATACAACCACAGCCAACAAGATGATGGTTCTAAAATATTAAGTAAAATAGATAAATACAATGTAGTTTTGGCCTGGAATATACTGTATGTACAGCATCTCTGTGTGTGATGTGTTAAAAACAACACATAATGGGTTTGACTCAAATTTAGAGACCCACCTTTATACGCTCGCTTTGAGTTCAGTCATCTTACTGCTTTTTAATCTGTTGTTGTTTTTTTTTCCATTTCTCCAAACTTCCTATTTTATTTTATCTCTCTATTATTTTGTATCGTATTACATTATGTATTAATGCCTTTTATGCACCTTTTATTCATTTAATTATGTATGCTTGTATCGAAGCAGATTCTAACCCATCTGTCTCAACTGTTAAATGTGCTATATAAATAAACTGACTTGAGTTACTGTTAATACATTATGTGTTGTTGTATAGGATCTTGTGCACAATAGTTGTATACAGCCTCCCTCTCTCAACATTTGGCTTGGATGAGGCGCAACCAGTCTTTGTGGTTACGTAAGAACCAGAATCGGTTGACAGGGAGATGGTGCCACTCTGGTGTCACTATGTCCATTTCCTCTTCATCATCATCATCACAGTCATCACTGTCTCTCAGGCTTTTTTGCTGTCTTGGCCTTTCCTCTGACCTGTAGATGCGACTCAGCAGAGTGGAGGTAAAAGGCAACCGTGACAGCAGGGTCAACATCCCCGAAGTGAGAAAGAACCTCTTGTGGATTGTGATGTAGTCGGTTTGACCTTTTTCAGAGGCTTCACCCATCTGCACTGATGTAATTGTTGACATGTGGATCCCAGGGTGTATATAAACTTACTGCTCCTCAGCGGACTGATGGCTCTTCAGTAGGAACGCTTAGTCCTGCTGAGAGTTCGAAGAGCCTGACTTAGACATCCCGGAGCTGTATTGCTGGGGGCTACGCTCTGCTCTCTGTGGATGCTACACGCCAACAATCATTACGTTAGTGATGCAGGTTGGTTGACCGTAATAGGCTTCCTATGAGCTCTGATCCTCACGGGTAGAGCCTCCAGCTAGCTCCTGTTTTTGTACCAGGGGGTCTCTGAATATTAATAAAATGTAGATTTTATGGCTGCAACTAACAATCGGTTGATTATTGTTTCAAGTAATCGATTAATTGCTAGACTGTAATCAGAAAATAGGGAAAATTAGCTTATAGTTATTTTCTGAAGCCCGATCGACTAATCAATTAATCATTGTTCCAATCTTCAATATCATAATTTCAATAATGCAGGCTTGCCATGTAAAATAGGTAGGGATGCACGATATGGATTTTTTTCAGCGGATACCGATAACCGATAATGACCGATAATGGCCTATACTGATAAGATAATCGATAATTTCACAAACAAAGAACAATTCTGACTCTTCAAATGTTCATTTATTTTTTTTCTAGTAAAGTGCATCAGCAGATCGCAATCGAACTTTAAAGGTGCACACCTCCACCTACTGTATTGGATGTAGATAGTGTGTTTTTTTCCTTCGGACGTACGCAAGTAGGCGAGGGCGGGGAGAGAAAATAATAATACTGCGTGAATCGTCGATCCTGCTTTTGATTTAGATGGTTGAAATTGGTAGCCCATTTCTCACTTCAGACTCCCGTGAAGATTTAAATCCCGCTTCATAGGAAGTCCAACTCTAGAAACTCTAGAAATAGCATTTACAAGGATTCAAAACTTCTACAAAAGGTCATTTTTAAGGTTTAAGATCCTGAACATTAGCTCAAAATATTTAAGCTCTTGGGTAGACTCGAGCCCATGAATATCTTCTTCATTCCCTTCTTCAAAAACCCTGATCAGTTAAACCCTGCTCTGAATGAACCAGAGTTCATGTCAAGTATCACATGGAACTGATATCTTCCTCTCGGCTCGCTGACTGAATTCATTTGCATAATTTTCAGATGGATTTTGAAATCTTCACTGCCGGCTGAGCTCTCTCCCTCATTGCTTTAAATCCACATTCATCACAAGCTAAATTAACTGCGGTGGATTCGCCCTGTCCATTTGGATTGTTTAGTCGTAATGGCAGTGTATTAACAGATGCTCTGGCAGAAGAGGGGGGGAGAAGATAGTTTCCAAAGAGCCCTGTTTTATTAATGCTAACATGGTGACTGGGCAGAATGATCAGTCTCCTTCAAGCATACATAATTACTGTGGTGCCCAGAGAAACGGGGATAGAGAGGAAGAGGCAGAAAGGTCCAGACAGGTGCAGTGAGGTGAACAGCACTTGGGAAATGAGGCTCCATTAAGTTTGTCATCAGCAATAAGCCAGTAGAGGTCACTGCTGAAAATGACACTCCCTTTGCCTTCCTTCCTCCCCCTCTCACTGGCCTAATTGTTTGCGTCTTTCCATCTCACATTCTAATCCTGTCTCTCGCCCTCCCCATCATTTCTGTATTTAAAAGCCTCTCTATCCATAAGGCCGATTAAAGTGGAATGGAGCGTGTACTCAGCAGCCATCTCTCCCCTCCCCAATTCTTCCCCTGCCTTTTCATATTTAATATGCATGGCTCGAACCATTAAGGTGAACGGAGCACGGTGCTCCTACCTCAATCCATCTCCGTGCCCATTACGCCTACACAATACGGAATAATTTAAATCAAGGCCCCAAAACTCACGCTATCTGATGATGTAAAGGAAGTGAATTTTTATTATGTATAAAGCGGTGTAGATAACGGCGAGGGTAAAACTTCAGACTATAAATTTAAATAGAGTGGTATTTCTCTGATATGGCGGCAAGGTTTAGGAGGATTCAAATAAATGCACAAAGCGGTCGACAAATTTTAAATTATCCAATAAAGTAAAAGAACAATTTATTCCCGTGTTAGGATGTACTGTACATCATGCGGTAGATAGGAAGTAGAAGTGCGATAACGTGGATAAAGGCAGTAAAATAAATGAATGTGACACAAGGATGATGGAATAAATATTTGGTAATGAATTCTTTTATAGAGGTGTGGAAGTTCCAATAGATATTGTTTTATTCAGCGTGATAATAACGGTGTGGGGCTCCATTAAATTAGAATAATGCCTAAATGTCTAGATGGATTCTTTCCATAAAAAAAGTAAAAGATAAAAAAAACTAGTCCAGTAAAAAACAGAGATTCACAAGGACATTTGCAACCAAAATGTCCAACCCACTGATACACATGAAATGGACAAAATGTCTGATAGCATGTTACTATCTTGGCAGAGTGATCCTTATTACAGGTAATACTGCTCTTCACAGACAACGGACAATTGTCCCCCCACTTTCAGGTGTTATGGTGATAAAGTCGTAATGTCTAAGGGGGGGGACATGCCGCAAGTCGGGCCCCCGGCTGGGTCGCCTGGGCTAGGGTGTCTGATCTTGAGAGACCCGAAACACCCAATGACCCCAGGTCAAATCACTGAGAATGCGTCCCAGCGCATCCAGAAGATGTATCTTGCACAACTACAATTTCTCCTAATCTTAACCAAGCATTGTGTTGCTTAACCTTAAACTCGCACTGCCACTTGGGGACAGCTGAAAAGCTGAAAACACCAAACTGACATATTACCATGTGGCAAATCTGCTGGCAGACAAAACATTATCGTTCCTTTGGAGTTGTGTTTGTCACACTCTATTCACAGTTCTTTTAGCTCTGTGTGGCATCCCACCAACTCCTGAGGGACTCACCTTTTAGCTGCTAAATGCTCCACTGTGCACATTAGCTAATTGCTAACTTTGTTTGATGACCTAATGTTATAACTAAACGACCAGAAACAATGCTCCTGTGCCTCATACCGCCGAAACAAAGTGCTGGCATATGCCACTGCACAGAATAATAGACTTAGGTCAGCAGGACTATAAAAATGGACACACACTCCCATACAACCAGTCGGATGTATTAAAACTGACAAGGGGATATTCTGAAAGACAGAAGATAAATGATTTTGTTTTCTATTTAAAACATAGTCTATATCTAGGTATAGGTTATCACATACTCTAACAAATTAAAGAGCATACCTATTTACCTTTTTAGGATAAATGATCAGCAGCTCTGTGTTTACAATGAAACTTACTTTATGAAAGCTTTCCAGGGAAAAGAGTGATATATATTCCATGGAATTCTAAAATCACGATAAGACATTCAACTCCAGAATGCACTGGGGCTGTTCGATTTTGGCAAACATCATAATCACGATTACTTTGGGCAACATTGAGATCAGGATTATTAAACATGATTGCTCGTTGACTTTGGAAACATCTTGCATTTAGAAAGAAAGTTTTGTAGCCCACATTTTAAAGTGAAATGCATCAATCTGGTGCACTCTGAGAGCAAAATGAAGAGGCTAGATCTATGAAGAACTCCAGTAAAAAAATTTAAAATTTAATCATAAACACATGAGAGCACAGCGAGAAATAAGCGTGCGAGGTCCGGGCGAGGGGTCCCGTAAAGCGTCACCTTCACCCCGGGCGTTTACAAGCGCACCACCACGGAGGAAATATGCCCGATGAGGGACGGAGAGGATTCCCATGAGGGGATCCTCTCAGATTGAACGGCCGTCCCTGACCCACCGAGCGGGTTAAGACTCTAATATTTGTGTTAAATTCAAATGTTGAAGCATTATTCCAATGAACCCATGGCTGCAGGCTACCACTCAATAAATGCCCTGTATATTTCCATTAAGATAACTCAATGTATGCCTAAAAAGAGACAGAACGTGTGAGAAAGAATGGGAAATGGAAAAACAGAGAAAAGTGGGGGGGAAAGGTCAGCAGGAAACAAAAAGAAAGAGAGGAGAGTTAGATGTAAATGGTCAAACAGAGAGGATGAGGGCGAGGGAGGCAGAAAGATGAATAGACAGACATGTTGGTCCAGAGAGAGAGAGACAGAAAGAGAGCAGGAGATAATAAATGATTGTAAATGATCCTTTATTACTGTGCAGAGTGCAGCACTCAGCATTCTGTAAACTGATGAGCCATGGAAGGTGGTGTGTGTGTGTGTCCTCTGTGAATGTGAGTGTGTGTGTGTGTGTGTGTGTGTGTGTGTGTGTGTGTGTGTGTGTGTGTGTGTGTGTGTGTGTGTGTGTGTGTGTGTGTGTGTGTGTGTGTGATCCTCTGAGAGAAGGCGGTATTCACATTTATCCTTCAGCCCCTGTAGATTCCTGTCCTGCCTGCTACAATTACTCTGCCGTTTTGTTTTATAGTATGTGTGTGTGTGTGTGAGAAAGAGAGAGAGAGTGAGAACACCCTGTATTTCTGTGTTCGTTCCTGTCTGCAAAATGCAGCGTTTCCCACTAATTACCTAGACTGTTGCGACAGTTTCATAATGAACCGAAAATATTTTTTTACTTCTCAACGGGTGGGGTCTGCGCAGTCTGCTGGGGAGATTTAGCTCAGCGGGTCAGGGACGGCTGCTCAGTGTGGGAGGATCCCCTCGTGGGACCTCTTCCCTGCGCTGGCTGGCTGGCGCCCTTCCTCTGTGGCGGTGCGCCGCGACCGGCTCTAGGTCAGTTTGGAAAGGTCTGTAGTGTGCCCGGTAAATGAATGTGAACAATTATATTTCTATATATTGTAATTAGGGATGTGCATTCCAAGCAAAAATACCATTTGTGTTTTTATGCAAATAACCACTATAGATGACAATAACAAAGTACAGTACAGTACTGTGTACAGTACCCTCCCATGCTCAAAAAATAGGGCTCCCCCAGAAGCTACGGTGTAATTCGAGCCCTGTAATTTACCGTGTATATAATGTTTTTCATGTAAAATATATCGAACATTAAATGACATCAGATCTAGCACAGAGATTTCAAAAGTGGCATGCAGATAAAAAATGACAAAAATGACACTCATGTTTAAATCTGCCTCACTTAGCAACTTCAGGTACATTGCTAGGACACTAGTTTGTTTTGCCTATTCATTATCCACCCCGGTCAGTGAAAGACTCAGGTCTGTGATTACTTGATAAAGATTACTGTTAATACACTTACACATGGATGTAACTGCAGATTGTTTTGCTAGTTCAAATCATTCTCAAGTTGTTTATCATACTTGTGGCTTGCAAATACAAATCAGTTCGTCTTGTTTAATGTGAACGATTAAATTACTTTTACTTTAGATCAGCAGGAAAATAATTTGCTTAATTTATTTAAAATCCAATTGAATCTATTATACGCATGTAGACAACTTTTGAAAACATTTTTCACATTGGACTCTTGATGAACTGCAGGCATACTCTCCTGTCAAAGTAGCTCTACAAAACTTTATCAATGAATGTGAGTCTACTGTGGCAGTGAAGCTGGCTGATCTCATATCAGCTTAACACTGCAAGCTACCACAGGCCTCTCTTTACGTCTAGCAAAGAAGATCTATCACTTTTAGAGTTGCCTTCACTCTGCATCCGGAGGCCACGCACACGCACACACACACACGCACACGCACACACACAGAAAGGCAGTGGATAAGTGGGCAGAGATCAGCTTTGCATGTCCTCTGGCTAACAAGCATAACAGATAGCTGTGAACAGAGAGGATGCGTGTGTGTGTGTGTGTGTGTGTGTGTGTGTGTGTGTGTGTGTGTGTGTGTGTGCGTGCGTGCGTGCGTGTGTGTGTGTGTGTGTTTGCGTGTGTGTGTGTCAGCTTAGCCCCCCATAGTGTCACTGATAGAGAGTAGCTGACAGTGAATGGAGACTGGCTCTTTGTGGACTCTGTGACAGGACCCAGGATGATTTTACTGGATTATCATAACTTCTGTGACAGTTGGACACTTCCCAAAGTTTTGACTAGATTTTGAGAACGAGAACAAGCCTCTCTGGGAGCCTGAAAACAAAAGAAAGACAAGAGTGACCAGAGTACGTATTTGTTTCCTTCACAAAGAAATGAAGGACACAAAGAGAGTGAACTGAAGGAGTTCCTGAGGATGTGATGGAAAGATAGACGGGTAGTTGAGATGAAACCCAGGATGAGTAGATGAATGCAGTGAATGGCAGTAGAAGGTTGTTACTGTATTGAACAGCTGTTGTACATATATTGACCTGTAGGCAGTGGTGTAATGTCACAAAGTAATAATTCTTTGTTACGGTACTTAAGTATTTTTGAGAGTACCTGTACTTTATCACTTTTATTCCACTACATTCCGAAATAAAATGTATACTTTTACTATATTATATATACTAAAACAGTAACCTTCACTGTGCTGTCGTTCTGGATGTATCATGGCTGCCGCTGGCTGCTCCTATTTTAGAGCAGTGAAGAAGAACTGATTGCAGGTAGTTCTTCATGTGACGATAGCAACAATATAACAACAACAGTGCGGTGCTGGTGGAGAGTGTTACGGTAACGGTAGTCAGAGCGAGGAAAATATCAGCCATTTGGCAATAATTCACAGTGGAAAATCCAACAAGCTGTTTATTAATAATAATAATAACAACTATATATTTTTTATCAAGCTGGAATTGGATCGGAACTCAGTATCGGCTGATACCACAAGTTCAGGTATCATAATCTACAAGTCACGTCACATAGGCACATGCACGTTGGATGACATTACAACTTAAGTGGCCGAAACTCTAAACCTCTTAGTTATTAGTCACTGCTAGCTGGTAGTTTTTTTTTTATTATTATACTATTATAGGATCAATTTGTCATAATTTCTAAGCATGCTAGAGATGATTTCACAGAGAAGTTATAGCCGTAGACTGCACGTCTTTTAAATCAGACTCCCACAGAGAGGAACATATAGTATTAGTGTATGGTGCGATCCCTGTCTTTCATACCAGTTAGATCATCACTGAAAATGTCCTGGAAAATGTACCCTAGAAAAGAGAGGGAATTTATGTCACACAGCCCCTCGTGGACTCTTGCAGCTATGTGGATTGCTGTAAGTAGAATTTGAGGCAGTACAGCAAACAACACACACGTGTTGGAAAGCCAAGGACCAAATGGTACCATCACATTGAAAATAAAAATCTATTCTGCAATGAAAACCTCATAGTGTGATTTCTTTCCATCTATGGCAGCATTTGGAAATATACGTAAGTCAAAACAATACGTCCTCTGGCAGACCTGAATCCCCAACCCGACCTGTACTGTGTATTATGTCTCCTCTAACTCAACCAAGGTTGTTTTCCAGAGGTTCAGACCATTGACAACCTCCTGTGTGAGTGTACCTCTAAAAAAAAAGCCACATTATATTATGTATTTATGGAGGGGCCTTTCCTAGTAAAAACTAATCCATATGAAACAGAGCAGAATTCTGAACCAGGTTTTCAGTGTGAACACTACACATTTGTTGTTATTCTGCAAGGTAAAAAAGTAGTAGTCTTGCTCGCGCTTCCTATGCTGACCTTACTTTCACCTATGGGTGCTACAGTTTGCTCCCACATCAGCCTACAGAGTTGTTTACCACTTCGAAATGCCACTCAACCTGAGAACAGTCGGCGTAACCCCGCCGCCCTGCGCCTGCTGGGAGACTACCAAGTTCATCCTCCAACGCGCGCACACACACACACACACACACACACACACACACACACACACACACACACACACACACACACACACACACACACACACAGTGGATTGCCTTAAAATCCTGAGATAGGGCGGTTTAGACAGAGATGACCCTTTAAGGAGCTGTTAAAATGAAAAGACCAGACACGCACTCACATGGCAACGCAATGAGACCAGTTGCCAGACATGAGGCACCATGTGTCGGTGGCTGTTAATGCTGTTAATTCCTCCAGGACCATCCTCTCTCGGGGTTGACTCAACCTGACGAACAGGTCAAGGCTAAACAGCATCAGGTTCAACAGGGTTCCAAAACCTCTTTAAAATCTCAATAAAAATATATTAGTACTTCAAATATATTATAGCATGAATGAATACGTACAAGTGATGCACAACCGGCGTAAGTTGTACTCGCACACACAGACACACAGTCATGAAACAGGCTTTGAACTTGCATATTTCTCTATTAATGTAACATTACCGACATTGACGTACTTGGTTGTATGTCTGACTGAGGAGTAGAGGTTTACATGTAAAGCAATTTCCTCAATATCCATTTCATTCTTAGCACACTATAACGGTCTTTATGGCAACGTACACATAAAAATTGCCGCCGCTCTGACCATCCGGCTACGTTGAGTTGAATGGGAATGTCCGTTCTACTACTATATTCTCTTTCCTAATATATACTGTATATTGCCATTACTTTGTGGTAAAACTGAACTCTGGGTGGAAGAATTTTTTATTTTTCCTTTTGCGAGAGAGAGAGAGAGAGAGAGAGAGAGAGAGAGAGAGAGAGAGAGAGAGAGAGAGAGAGAGAGAGAGAGAGAGAGAGAGAGAGAGAGAGAGAGAGAGAGAGAGAGAGAGAGAGAGAGAGAGAGAGAGAGAGAGAGGCCTTAAGTTAATTAAAGTTAATAGAGTTAATTTATTTTCCAACTCCAGTAACCTTACAATCCGGCTGCACGGAATTAACCTCATGTATCCTCATTCCATCACACACACACATTGTGTGGTGTACAGACATACTGAGTGTGCAATGCATACAGAATGGAATCCTGAACTTGAACCAGCCGTTCCCTTAAATAACCTCATGGTAATCTCTAGTCATGCGCTCTGTCTGATATTTAATCTGACCTTTGACCTGCCCTCTGTAGCTGATCAGTGGTGTGACACTCCGCTCCGTGGCACTGTGTGGAATTGCAAACCAGGCAGAGGGTCACGGACACACACTGTGCACACGCACACCGAAGTTTAACTGTCATTCAGGAGGACGACGCAGCTCTGTTGAAGTGTTAGCATGGAGCTAGTGATGTCACAGGTTCTTATTACTGAATAGCTAAGTCTAACTGGACTGGAGTTATAGCTTTTGCTTCCATTAAATAACATATAGATTGTACAGCATGTTGCACATGTAAATATTTTCTTCTTAGTGGGATATTTTCATTTCAGACTGACTCTTTTGCTGGGTTTTTTTCAAGCTCCAGTTGAGTGAACTGGACAATCTACCTTTTATTATACGTGTTGCCATGGTGAATCCTATTACCTTAGTGCCATTTATGATGTTGGTTTCATTTACATTCATCATGTTCTTAGCTCAGAATAAACATAGTTTGACACCTCAGGGTATGGTCAAGTCAGACTTCAGATTTAGGTCCAGGCTTGGTTAAACCACACAGGCCCTACCTAGGTGGGTTTACTTCCCACTATATTCACTACAACTGCATCAACAGTCCATTCCTCATCTGGACAGAAACCTTTTACTCCTCCCTGCGGGCCACTTGTTGACGACTGCACAAGCTGAGCTTTATTATGCTGCAGACAGGCAGCTTTAAGGCTATCACAGCGGCTCCGGTCGCGTCATTCATCAAGTCAACATGACCCCCAATCAGACAGGATTACAAGTATTTGGATTTAATTAGCCGTTTTCCACTTTGATCAATTCTTCTTGTTCCAATTTATGTAAGCCATGTTGCCCACGCTCGTGTTTGTGGGACTTTTATTGTGTGTGCTCATTGATGAGTTTCTGAACGCGTGTCAAGCCCACACATCTATTAAAGCAGGGTGTGATTTACCTCATTAGTTAAACAGCTTGAAAAGCACATGCGGGGGCAGTGAGTGTGTGTGTTTGACACGTATAAGGCCCAGAGTGACTTCGTTAGAAGACTTTTATTCCTAAATCAGTCATTCCACTTGTGGTATAGTTGAAATTAAATGGCAGTTTGAGTGTAAAGGGTTGATTTCACAAGCTTGTCAGTCATCTGTGGGATCAGAACAGAAGACAACTGATCTATGTAGTTTCATAAATCAATCTCAAGTTTTATAGACAGGTTTGTCTTTGACAGAAAAGTACGAGACTGTGATGTCAAATTGGATTAAAAATGTATCTTTTTTTTTTGCCTAAACATTGGATCAGGGCTTCCTCTTCTTTGATGAAGGAATCAATGTCTGGTGAGGTTTTTGCATTCACTGATTTAAGCTGTGGTGGCATTCTGGGGAATCAAAGCGACTGCCTGATGAGGACTCACTGTCACAAAGTTGAAATTAAGTTTTCGCAGCTTGAATCAACTTGAATACACTCATTGATTGTGTTATAGCTGCATTGCAATCCCAGGGCATCTCAGCTCACTGTTTATGGTTTGATCTAAGAGGAGCTTCTTACAGTGCAATAGACAGATGGGCTGAGTTCTTAAGGTCGTCGTGTACCTACAGATACTCCGTGTTCGGTAATGTTGTCCCTGAGGACTTGCCAGGTACGGCAAACCCCAGGGAACAAAAAACGCTAATCACACAGTAATGTGCAGACATGAACATGGTACCCTCCCAACCCCGAAAAACAGGGCTCCCCCGGAAGCTACGGTGTAATTCAAACATTACATTTAACATAACATTGCATTTCATGTTTTTCCTTCATTTAGAACATGGATTTAAAAAGTGGCAGATAAAATTCCATAAACCACATCTCTCGCATGGCATAGAAATATCTTATAATAGGTATAACCCATAACCAATGTTTCACTTTATATACAGACAGAAATGAAGTGGTTGAAGGCCACTTAGAACATTACTAATTAAATTATAAAAAACATCCAATGCATGTATCAAGTACATGACTTACTCTCTTTTACCAATATGCTTGGAATCCAAAAAATAGCTTACAGGGCCTACAGTATTGTATTTCATTTTTAAAACTAATGACTCATTATACAGCACAGTTTAACAAGCAGACCCTCTGCACAGACTATAATATATCACACATTCAATCAACAGGTGACTGAACAACCAATGCATCATAAATGGGGGGATTTTTAAGATATTAAAAGCCCTGCAGACTTTGCATGGACAAACAGCAGCTTTAGTGTCCAAACAAACAAGATGCAGTACATAATATAACCTCAATAACTCAACAGCAAGAAGTTAAACAACCAAGAGCAAAGAGACAGACAATACTGTATCTGACTCACCTTATCTGACGTGGAAGTCCATTCCTCTTTCCTTCATGGAGGTGAACTGCTCCATGTCCATGTCGTAAAATGTCCCACAGCACTCGCTGCTGCTGCGACGTCCATTGCGTTGACAGAACTCGTCTTGCACTCTCTGCGGCGTCGTTAGCTAGCAAACACACAGCAGCCGATATCATTAGCAACGCAAAACTAGTAAACTCTAAGGACACTTTATATTGTTTGTGGCGAGGCCAGAGTGCGACTTGCTTCACATGTCTCTTTAGAGTTTATTTTTCCAAAGTCCTGTCCATGCTTGAGACTGTTTTAACTATATACTCACTAGATATATTTTAATCGAAGGGACGTAGCTTCACCTGTCGTGTCTTCTGCAGCCTGGAGTGCCACAGAGTATGACGCGTTTACGGACGCAGTAACTGACTGACAGATGTTACAACCACTGGGAGCGCTGTGTCACCCAGAGGTGGCCAAAACAACTAGAATTGTTTATGAAGAACATAATATAATATTTAATGAATAGTAACAACAACAACAACAACAACAAGCTTTATTGATGTAGCACTTGCCAAAAATGACATAGAAGAGTGGGTCAAACATATATGATAGATACAAAATTTACAAATAAAAATATGAAATGAAGAAATAGGGGGGGCCATGAAAGAAGATTTTTTTTTTTTTTATCTGTAATGTCTTTGTGATTAAAATAATCAATTAAAGTAGCAATGTGTAGAATTGGAGCAAATATGATCAAAACAAGTTATTTATTTATTTATTTGTCACTATATCCTGACAGTAGTACCTGAGACAGGGAACTATAATCAGTCAGGAATACATTTGAAAAAATGTGCAATCAGATTATAGTTACATTATCAAGGATTACTTGATTACATTTTTTTTTATTCTGTCTTTAAAATAAACGTTTGTGAAAGCATGATTTGTAAGGGTAATTTGATTTGAACAATTTTAAATGCAGAATATGTTCTACTGTATATTAAAGTAAGTTACTCCTCTCGGGTTGCCAATTTTTTTAATAATGACTTAAAGCAGCAGTGAGTAGAATTGGAGCAAATATGATTTAAAAAATAAAGTTATATTTATAAAACGGTCACTATATCCTGACAGTAGTATGAGACAGGTTATCTGAAAAAAAAATCATGTGCATATGTGTCCTCCATTGTCCTCCGTTGCTCCTAATGGCATCTGCAAGATTGCACAGACCGGAGGAAAACAACCAATCAGAGCCGAGCCGGAGTCTACTAGCAGCTGTCAATCACTTACAAACTCCAATCAAACGGTCAAACTAGGCAGTGATGATCAAATATGAACCAATATTATGTTACTGTAAGGCCTATTTCTCCCCTCAAATGTTTTCAGAAACATCTTGTAGTGTACTGTTCAGCTAAAAAAATGAGAAAGTTTGTGACGTTTTCATATTACAGCATTGCTATAAGACTATCTCTGTGTGGGCAGCATGTTTTATGTGGGCAGCATGTCTTATAACAACACACACAGCTGTGTCACAGACAGAGTGGATTTCATGTAGCCTAGCTCAGAAACAGAACTCACAACTCGCCCAAAGCGGGAGACAACTGAGCCAACGCTCCACTGTTATAATCTTGTCAAGAGAGACACTGTCTGGAGCTGTCCCTGTCTGGAACTGTCCCTGTCACTTCATATGGCAGAGTGACTTTGTGGATTCAGATTGTTTGCTTTAGCCTTTACAACCAAGTGACTTTTATTTGAGAGCCGCACTTACGGCTCTGAAGCAGAAAACGTACAGTTCACCCTTCGTACTGTCATCTCTTCACAAAGTCAGACAATTTATGTCATCTACGTCCTTGTCTTGTCAGCGCTAGACAGCATCCCTCGATGACATCACAGGACAAACTAAACACTGGCTCTAGAGAGAGCCTTTTCACATTTTTACGTTACCTGAAGGCCACCGTAGTTCTCCGTCAGGCTTGTGAAACTGCGGTAACGTGAGTGAGAAACTGTGGTACCGCCACTTCCGTTGCTCCTAAAGTAGTGTTATTATGGTAAGGATGGCCTCTGAGCGAGGTGAATGGCGTCACCACGGTTTTGAAATCGACGTTTCATGTTAGCTACCAGCATTTCAAGTTAAACTAGCTGGCAACAGGCTCCAGTGATATCAGATTAAATAAAAGTGTGAGCACTTTAATATCATTAAAACATTTATCACCTGAAAACTACCATCAATATCAACAACGGTAAGCTGTGTTTAGCCCTGGTTACAACTCAACCGCTTGACATTAGAACGTTACAGTGTATTTATTGATATTCTTTTGTACATTCAAAGTTTATTCAAAAACATTATGGACATGACCTCATATGGTAAGTTAGAAATAGCAGAACAAAACTTTTCCACAGCGAGACTTTTAGATTATGATTGGATTTGAAACTTCAACACCAAATTCAATACATCAGGTTGTTTTTTTAATTTATATGATATTATAATTATTAAGAAAGGGGGTACATATTGAAAATTTGCAGATGTAATCCCATGACTCCATTTTCCATTACCTGAAGCCTGATTCAATTTAAAGTACCGCTGAAGAGCAGACCTTACCTCACCCATTTGTCTCTCCCGTCCCCCGCAGACTGTCTCTAATAAAAGAAAAAAATGAAGTGTTTAATAAATTGAATTTTTTTAATGCAGGGAATGGATTTCAAAGTGAATAAGTAAGCCTATTTAGACAGCTATTATTCTTAAGCCACATTATACGTCAGGGGCTAGTTTGTGAGAAAAGTAGGCTTCTAAATTAAATATTCTAAATTAATATCTAAACATATGTAACTGTGTCTGTGCGTTCGTCTCGAGGCTTTCTATTATTTTCTTTCATTCCTTGATTTGAGTTTCCTCTCCTTAAATTGCTCCTTCCTGCACTTGAAGGCGGACCTCTTTTAGCCCGACAGTTTATCGATTTGGAGTTGCAATACGGTGTCCATAGCTGTCATGTTTTACAGTAGAGCGATCCAGAAGGCCGGTCAGATAATGACCCCTCCCTCTGTGCTCTCTGACAGGGGAAATGTGAAACATCGATCACCAACATTCAGTCATTTTCAATGAGAAATATCTCTGGATGTTCTGTCTTTTGAGGTGTTAAACAGCGGAAGGAAACAATTTATTGGTGCATCAGAGACAGTAGTCATGGTAACATCTTCTATATGTATGTAGGTACAGAATGTATCTATCCATTATTCTGTGTTTCGGTTCAATATTTCTCTATCGTTACAAAACGTCTCCTCTTTGTCTGATAGATGAAAACAGATACCATTAAAGTAATCATTACATTTCAAAGTCTTAATATAAAAAGGAAATTTAAATTTTTTTAATTAATTTAAAGTTTTTAATGGACTGAGGTTTCTAGGATTTGTCTGGCTAATTAAACTGAGCCTATAGTTCACTACTTGTGGCAAGTGTTACTTTCTGCAGCAGCCAGTGTACATTAGCATCTGCTCAAACTTAGCTAACCTAAGGGAGACGGATACCATACAAGATTAGTTCTTTAACCTTATGTTGATTCAAATACATTATTCTTGCACCATCACTCGAAGTTTTCCATTTGCATATTCCTTACACACTTGCTTCAAATGTTATCAGCCCATTAAATGGCCGTTATCAGATTCTATCAGGAGCATAGATTTGAGGTGATATGGCCCTACTCTACCTCCCAGTTGGCTCAGTAGGCCATTATCACCTATTGGTAAGATAGATCACCGCAGGGAGGTTCAAAATAGTAAGGCGGCGACCTCTAGTGGTTGTAGTAATTATGATGGGAGCAAAGGAGGAAGTCAGGTGACATACTATAAAGAGCGACAAAGTCGGGGTAGGGAGGAGGTAGGGGTGGAAGGATGGGTCAAAAACAGAGGACTTTCACCCAGGAGACCGCTGTTCATGTCCCGTGTGAAACCAAAAGTCAAAACTGACTTATTTTAACTTACGTACGTAATGTACCTAACTTATGTACATGTAACAGACATACTTATTTTAACCCAATCCACAACCTTTTCCTAAACCTAACCAAATAGTTTTGTTGCTAAACCATAAACCTTTAAATTTGGCTTCACTTTTGGGGAGCTGTCATGAAGTCAATCTATGGCTGAGCCACTGACATGCTTTACTGTGATTGGCTTAGCTGTTTCAGAGTGATGAGATCATTGATGTGACCGGTTGAGAGTGTACAAGTCAAAAGTCAAGGTAAGTTTTTAGGGAGTCAAGTCTCAAGTAAGTCAAGTCTCTAAGCAGTCAAGTCAAATTCAGGTCCTCATTTTTGTGACTTAAATCGTATAAGTCCACAGCTCTGGTAAAAACATTCCAACTAATAAGCTTGTATTTATTCAGCCTTGAAACGTGAGATGAATTAAATTTAGATTCAAAAGGAGATAATACAGCAAGTAATCCAGCAAACAACTTCCAAAGACTAATACTTAATGATAGTATTTTTAAATTGAGTACATTTAATGACAAATATCACATTGTTATTCATCAGCTGACTGCTGAAACCCCCACCCCCCCCCCGCTGTGGAGCTATTATATTGCCACTGCAGCACCTTACCTTGACTGCAGTACAATAGCTGAAGGCCTGCATTTCACCATATTACACTGTATTGCAACAGAGGCGAGTCTAACCATGAAAAGAATAAACGTTGCGCAGTGGCTTGACTTTGGCGGACTCACGACCCGACAGCTCGGTTGTGTGTGTGTGTGGGGGGGGGGGGGTTATTAGTCCTTCATTGAACTGGAACTGTATTCACATGAGGGGCTTGCCTCTCTTAGACACAAACACGCACGCTATCACTTTATGCTAAGGTCATACCATTAGCATACAGTATTATTATCTGCCACACGATGACGTAAGTGCCTTCCATAAAAAAAAATTCTACTTGTGATTTCATGCATATGAGGATGTGAATATTTCCTCTCTGTGTGTGTGGCTGCCTGTGAATACGTGCAGAAGCCTCCAGGTTGATATATGACCACTTACTATAGGTGTTATAATCATGGGTAATGCAGTACCATTAACATTTGCATGCTAACCTGTCATTTTCTAGTGAGTATGCTTGAGTTATTGAACCCATCCACTGCACTGAGTTGGCTACTTGTGTGTGAGTGAATGATATTCTCTATGCGTTTATATGTGTGTGTGTGTGTGTGTGTGTGTGTGTGTGTGTGTTTGTGTGTGTGTGTGTGTGTGAGTGTGTGTGTGTGTCATCACCTGTTCTAGCCAATGCTGCAGTATGTTCTTGAGATCCTGACCTGCACAGATGTGAGTGTGCTTTGTCATAATGACTTAGAGTTCTGTATGCTTGACTGGGTGCCCTTTGTGTGTGTCAGTCAGTTTTTATATGCTGTACTGCATGTGTGTGTGTAAGCTACAGGGTCTCAACTGTCTAAAGCAGCAGGTGAATCAAACCTAGTGAGTGCGTAAAAATATAACACTTCTTTTGCACTTTAAAATGACCATTTCTTATATGAAACATTTGCCAGAGCAAAGACTATTTAAACCTGCAGTAGGCAGAATATTTTTGGCATAATTGGGCAAAAATTCCATAATAACCTTTCAGCATATTGTAATTCAGGTGTTCTGAGAGAAAACTAGACTTCAGCACCTCCTCATGGCTCTGTTTTCTGGCTTTAAAAAATCTAGCCCGTGACGGGAGACTTTGGCCGATCACAGGTCATTTCAGAGAGAGAGTGTTCCTATTGGCTGTTCATTCAACAGAGGCAGCTGTCAATCACTCGCAAACTCCTATCAAACGGTCAAACTAGGCAGCGCTGATCAAATATGAATCAATCAGAGACGGCAAGGCTCCAGCTCGGCTCCGATTGGTTGTTTTTCCTGCGGACTGTGAAATCTTGCAGATGCCAAGGAGCACCGGAGGACAAAGAGGCACATGATATTTTTCAGATTACCTGTCTAATGTACTACTGTCAGGATATAGTGACCGCTTTATAAAAATAACTTTTTAAAATCATATTTGCTCTAATTCTACCCCCTGCTGTTTTTTTTTTCTTTACATAAAATCAGACTTATAAATCCTCACCTAATCTGTAAATAAGCATGTTGACTACTATTTGACTACTTTCTTTGTTTAGTCTCCTTCAAGGATTACGTGTTCCCTTTTGTTTCTTGTCGGTGCGATTCTGTCTATTTTTGTCTGTCCAATGCTACAGTTGTTTTCCAAAGGGTTCCTGCTGTAATTCAACTGTTGGCTGTTCAAAGGCGCCTTCTGCTCTCACAGAAGGCGCCTTTGCCATTTGTATGAAAGACACAAGACGCTTTACTGGAGCAGATGATGGCAAAGTGGTGAGACGCAGAGATGATTTTGATCAGCAGATATGAAAAACAAATGTATTCAATCCAGGGCTGGGAATCTAACGTCATAACAAGGGATGAATCTTTCATGGTAGAGTAATGAATTCATTTTTTCAACATGTAGTAATAGGACTACATTAGGTAGGTGTGTGTGTGTGTGTGTGTGTGTGTGTGTGTGTGTGTGTGTGTGTGTGTGTGGCGCGGCGCGGCGCAAAACTGAAACTAGGAAACCTAAGGGATCAATTTGGTACTATGTCATACTAGCTTGTCGTGAAGAATGTTGAATAACGCTCCAAATTTGTGCTAAATTTTGGCGGGCTCAGTTTTAAAACTAGAGTTAAGATACTGGTATCATATGAAACTAGAAAAACTAAGGAATCCATTGGTACCAACCATCATACTGCTTGTCGGGAAGGAGGATAAATCACGTTCCAAACCTACACTACATTTTGGCGAGGTGGGTTTTATAACTAAAGTACAGTTTTAGTTGTAAAATCTGAAAAAGAAGAGGGATATTTTAATCTAAAACAATTTACTATGAATTAAAATATGACACATATATAGGCTATTTGCATTTTGAAAAGAAAAGGTCAAGATATATAAATTAAGTTAGTCGAAAACTTTATCCTCCTCTGTTCTCCTTTTAGTCTTGTGGAAAGAAAAGATAAACACTCACCTTGTATGAAAAATATAATTTTTTAAATTAAAACTTGACATTTAGACCGCCTTTAGTAGATTAAAAGAGACACAAAGCATAGACTCTTTACATAGAAAGGATAATACAGCTGAGTCACATCCAGCTAATAACACAATGTAACTGAATAGTGAGGTGCAGGAGTCAAGGAGCTGTTATGAGCCCACCGTCATGGACCGGAATCTGACCTCATGGCCGATCAGCACCTTTTTTCTTTCTTAATCTTCTACAAAACACTTATCCTAATGGAATGGAGGGAGATACATGAACCAATTATGTTACATAAAGCACGCGTGGCAGATCTACTGTACATCCAACACACCAAATATTCACCGTACATCTACAGTGTACAATAATGTTTTAAAGAAAGCAGCGAGTAAAAGCTCCCCATTCAGACTCTCGGGATTGACAGAACAAAGCTAATAGACCCTTTTAGCTTCCTGCTGCAGTGGTCTTTTCACCATACCTCTGCATGGGTTCATTATTTCCTTTTTTCACAGGAAGTGGAGGTCAGTCACAATGTTTGCTGAAATGATTGCCACTGGGGAATGAGGGTCCTCTCTTTTCACTGTAATTAGTAATTAGTTTCAACTGTCTGTCAGTTGTGCTGGGGTTTCCAAGGACATGTAATTAAATTAACCTCATGTTATCATGCGTATGTAGATGTAAGTCTGATTTATATACAGTAGTAATGTGGGCACTTCCTGGGACTACAAAACAACTTGAACCACAATCTGCTGTAGAGAAACAGAGCATTCACAAGGTCTCTCTTGCATAAATGTCCTTTGCCCCTTCCCATAGAAAAGTCCAGAACCAGAAAAAGAGCAAACAAATTCTACAAGAAGAGAAATAAAAGCACGAAAACACAAAAGTATTACTAAAATTGTCATGAAACACTGCTCCTGAACTGCCTGAAATGCCTCGATTGGAGTCCCGCCTTTTCTTTCGTAACGTGGTGATGTCACCACGTAACACATTTGCATAGCGGCTAGTTTGGCACGCCCTCAAACAAAGCTAGTTAAAGCGGAGCTGGAGCGGAGTCCAAAGAGTTTGGTTGTGTTGACCAGTTGCTATAGAGTGGGCCAGCTGACCAATCAGAGCAGACTGGGCTTTTGGGGAGGAGAGCGGGGCAGGAGCTCAAACAGAGCGTTTCAGACAGAGGGTGAAAAGAGGTGCTGCAGCACAGCCGGTATGAGAAAAGTAAAGTGTTTTTTTAACATTAAAGCATGTAAACATGTACCATAGTAGAAACCCAAAATACAGGTATGCACCTGAAAATATGCATAATAGGTCCTCTTTAAAATACCATAGTCGACCACCCACATTCGGCAAAGCAAGGAATGAATATGTCGGTTTTTGTTGTTTTGTTTTGTGGCGCATTAACTACTAAAGGTTTTGTTTTGGTTCGCTGTGGACTGCGACTTTTGTCACAAATGCATTTGCCCTGAGAGCAGAGCATTTAAAGTTCCTCTGCTCATTAAAGTGAAAACACTTCCTCAGTGGACCCCCCTCTGACCCCACACCCACTTTGCAGGAACACTGAATACTGTACTGAAGGCCACACCATAAGTGCCCTATTAAAGGCTTTTATAAAAGTGGTGGGAGAAGATGAAGCAAATCGTTGGCCCAACGCATTAAGCATGAACTAACAGTCATAACATCCCCGGGCTCAGGTTCAGGTTACTTTATTTGTACAAAATTTGTACTTTTTTTTTAAATTACTTTGTTTGTAAAAAAATGCTGAAGTTCGTTGATTTTCTACACGTACAAATGCCAAACTATACCCAGGAGATTAATCTTCAACCAGAAAGCAATGAAGCCAGCTTGCCAAAGTGTTTCTTTTGTCTGAAGGAATTAAAAACATTAAAGATGAGGAATAATGGCGTCTCCAAGTCTGTGCGCTTATAGGTTAAACTCTGTCTGAGGCTGTCCTAATTCCACTTGCAGGAAATTCTCAGCATTCTCTGCTAACAACTGTCAAACACATTCCCAATGTTTAATGGCTCACACACATTCATCTTGTATAGCTCATGTACAGTGTTTTTTTTTTTAAGGAGCGCTGGCATGCACCCACCTTTATTTTTCCCTTTAATTTATTCATATTGTAACACTCTACAAAGTGTTGGTTATAAAGTAGGCCAATCTGTTCTTTCCTTTCTGGTTTGTTCCTATTTTAGAACAAAGTGGGCGGTAAAAGAAAGTTGCCAGAAATTATGAACAGTGGGGATGTGTTTTAGTGGTCTGCTACTCAGCACTGCCTATAGCTGTGCGTTCAGTCAGCAAGTTGATGATACTGAAACACTGGCTCACACAAAACTGAACTGAGACAATTTTTCAATATGAATAGCAATTCCTACCCACAATGTCATAACAGCTCTGCACCCAAGTGTTTCTATTTAGATTATACATGATCTGACAACTTTCACTGTGTACGCTGCACCGCATAACGCCGCTGCCAGAATCTAACTACTGTATAAAGCATCAAGAATATCTGTCTGTATGTCTGTCTGTCCCCTGCATATCTCAAGAACCGTTCATCTGATCTACTTTACACTTGGAGGGTGTATTGCTGGGGACCCAAGGATCTGCAGTGTCGAATTTGAGGCAATTTGGACATGCAATACTATCAATATGAATAAAAAGGCAAACAGCACTGTGCAGCAGCAGGGGCGTGGCTTCATGGCTCTGACAACGCAGCAAGCAGCATGGAGCAAAGCTATCGGCCCGTTCCGAACAGGCACGCGCTCCGAACAGTGTTAATTTTGGCAGCTACTTTAGATTAAGTCTTAAAATGAAAATGCTTATTAGTTTTAGTCGCATTTTAGTCATTTTTATCCTTAATAGTTTTAGTCAACGACAACTCAAACATTTTAGACCAGTTTTAGTTGCCAGAAAGTTATTCGATTTTAGTCAAAATGTTTTCTCTCTTAATTTTGTCAGCTATTCTTTTTTTTCTTTTTTTTTTAATTTAATCTTAGTCCTGTTTAGTCATCAGATTATATTGAATATTTCTGTCATTTTAGTCAAAGTTATTTCACAAAAATTGTTATCTCATCACTATCTGATGAAAAACACAGGTTGAATGATTAAGAATGCAGCTTTGCAGTTAGTTTGAGTCCTCCTGACTGCACTCAATAGTGATTTGCAGTTCAGTCGCACATGTCACTCAAACCAGCCCCGACTTGCAAACCGCCAGCTTTATGCGTTATAGTAGCACAGTTGTCAGGATTGAGGTGTGAGACAGAGAGAGAGAGTGACAGAGAAGGTGGAAGGTGAAAAAAAGAGACAAGCAAAGACAGATTTTGTTAACATTTTTATGTTTTTAAACACGATTTTAGTCTTGTCTTTTTTCGTCCACGACATTGCATGTTTTATATAGTCACCGTTAGTGTTTAATGACATCGGTGCCGATTCATCATTGTCTGGTCTTGGTCGTTGATGAACATATTTCGTCATAGTTTTTGTTAACAAAATTAAAACTGGCTCCGAAAGGCCACGCCACAAACATGTCACTGCACTAGTGAAGTAAACAAGGAGTGCTGAAAAAAAATTTCTGACGATGAGAGTCCTGAGAAGACAAATGAAAAGGACAAATGTAACAAATGTAATAACTAATTTTGTAATAATAAACATTATTTATGAAGCACCTTTCATACACATAATGCAGCTCAAAGTGCTTTACTAAATAAAATGGAAAGAGCAGACAATTTAAACAACCATAAAAATAAAAAAAAAAAACTAAGAAAATGAAGGAAAACGAAATCAAAACTTGAAAAAGGCAACATTTCCGAACAAAATTTACCTGTTCTTGCTGCTGAAGCATAAAATTAGCTTTTGATACATAATGGGTGAAATAATGAAAACGTCATAGTTGAAGTAGCATTTTAAGTACTGAAAGAAGTCAATAGGGCAGATAAAAAGGAAGTGCTGACAGAAGCAATTTTAAATGTAGAAGGACCTCAGTGGAGTTGAACTCTGTGAAGTTGAAGTGCTGAAATGTACATGAAGAGTTGAATCCAGTCATTTCTATACTAAAACGTTGCTGCTAACACACAGTGGTTCTCAACCTTGGGGTCACCAAATAACTTTCGGGGGTTGCCAGATTGTTGTGGAGGAAAAAAAAAAAAAATCAAATAACATAACATATTTTAGACTGGAGAATGGTTTTAATATTACATCAACTTTACCAGTGATATAATTCACCTTTGTCAGCACAAACAAAGCATAAAATATTTACATTTATTTGATCAGAGCATTCAAAATAATCACTCTACATTCCAGTACCATGGACAGCGCCGCACCTACACAGCACCCTCTAATTTAGCCATACTCATTCATCATTTCACAGCACTAACACCCACTTGCTTAGCTGTGGGGCTTAGAGAAATCAAATCCCAAAATATTTAGACACCAAAAAGCATTACCCCTCTGAGACCCACAATAGACCAATTTTTGCCTTTTCAGGGGGGTACAGGGGGTCTTTAGGGGGAGATAGCAGGTCAGCAGTATATGTCACATAGAAGTGATGTACATCATCTGAAAGCTGGGAACCTGAAGATTAATTTGAGATGCAGTTCATTTATTAATTAATTCATTAAAATAAATTGTGAAAGTGTATCAGGGCTTAGAACATGATGATAGAAGTATATGAGTGCCATCCCCATGCTCTATTTTGTTGTAAGTTGTAACTAAGTTGTTACAGCAATTTTTGGGTTGATACCATTTGTTACACAGGTTTTGTGCTAAATTTAACCATTTTTTACGACTGAAGAATCGATAATATCTCTCCAAAATACCACATGAAGAGTCCAAGACCTTGAGGAACACCATAGAAAATAACACATTTATACTGCATTTAAAAAACTGCATGGTTTTGCCCCAAACTGCATGTGATTATCATAAAGTGGGCATGTCTGTAAAGTGGAGCCTCGTGGGTACCCAGAGAACCCATTTTCATCCCCATATCTTGAGGTCAGAGGTCAAGGGACCCCTTTGAAAATGGCCAAGTTTTTCCTCGCAAAATTTAGCGTCACTTTGGAGCGTTATTTAGTGATCTTCCCCGACAAGCTAGCATGGTATGTTTGGTCCCAATTGATTCCTTAGGTTTTCCTCACTCTAGCTTTAAAACTGAACCTGCTACATGCTCAGTTTTCCCGACCGACAGTAAACTTCTATGATGACTTAAACGAAGTGTATTATTACACATTTTACCTGGTGTTGGCCTGTAAGATATTGAAGTTAACAACTCCAAATCACAAATTTATCACCATTTTGTTCAACCACAACACTCCTCCCGCATGTATGATTTGGCAAATGTGCTTTCATTTTCCCTCAAACTAAACATCATGTATTCCTAGAAGTGCTCACTACAAATAGAGACAGAGGTGGTCATACCAAGCTGGTGGCGTGAAGGGTAATTGTGGTCATGGGGCAGTTGTTACAGTTAGAAAAGTACAGTCTTCTGGGCCGGATAAAGTCAACCACAACCCCATTTTTTCCACAAATATTTGACATACTCGGTGCTTTTAATGTGTTACAATTCCCCAACCATCTGTTGTCTAAAGGCAGCCTCTCCTCAGCCTGTGGATGTGTGTCTTGTTGTGTTTGGGTCATTTGGCCCTGCTTGGACTGTGTGGAGTGCTTGCACAGCCTGGGCTGCCTGGAACGCAGCAGCGTGTCAGAGCTGTATGGATTACAGAGGGCACCTCGCCAACTTCACCATCAGGACCATCAGACTCGCTTTCTGGGTTCATTTCCTCCAACTGTGCCTGCACTGTCACATCCAGCGATACAAACTGGCACAGTGTATCCAAAAGGTATACCACCCCTGAGACAATAACAAAGAAGGGGTTTTCTCTTATACCTTTTATCACACGCTATCAAACTGATTAACAGCAGTAGCATTTTAAAGCCAAATAGCTAAAAATGGACACTGTTTCTTTTATCATGTTGTTCAATTTGATCACTTCTGTGCAGGTTTGTCTCTTGAAGTTACTCAATAAGGTCAATAAGGAAGAAGTGATGGTCTAGATTTATTGTACTTATTCATGGAGAGAATTTCTAAAATTGGAGTCCCATTAAGGTAATGGTAATGCTTAAAGTAAGGTTTGTTTTTGTTTGTTTGTTGAATCACAGACATTAAAGGTCAGTGGACTATACCTTTCAATGAAGCACACTGACCTTATTATACATCAGACCGGCACATAATGGGTACTACGCAAAAACTAAAGGCCGTGCCCCCTTTTCGGGGGAAAGAAAACTGAAATATATATTATTATAATATAGTAATTTTTGATCAATTTTGAGGTAAATATGGGGTAATTTGGCAGTATTTCTAAAGAAATTTCAAATAGGTTACCTGCTAATTAACATCTAATTTACATGAAATTTGGGGACCTGTTAAATGAAGTGTTACCCAATTTAACGTTGGACTGATTAGTTTAAAGACATCGAAACTGTCATTATGCAACGTCACGTCTTGCACGCTCTTTTCACCTGCCTTAATCAAAAGCATTAGACAGGCTACAGATAAACGAAACTCGGCCACATGGATTTTAACTGGAGCAGAAAGATGGAATCATATTTAAACCTATTTTAGCTGCTTGTTGGTTTTAGTGTTCTATAAAAAGTTGCATTATTATAATCATTATTATCATTATCATATACATTTTTCTCTACAGTTGACGCTATTACCATAGCTTGCCGTTACAAGGACTGATTTGCTCCCTTGTACTGAGAGCATTTTTTCTCTTTTTCATTTTCTGTGTTATTACTTTGGTAAACCATTTCTTCAGTACAAAAAACAGCTGCTCATGTATTTCAGGTTCCTCTTCCTCTTCTACCTCTTGTTAAAAGTGAAGCCTCTTTATCTCCTCCGTAAGCTAAACTCTAGCTAAATTGTCTCGCCTGACCTCGGCTTTATAGGATTTCTGAGCAGGCTTATTGAAATCCTCAGAACTCAAACAGCTGCCTGTGTCAGCGGGCATGTCGCTGCACTGCAGCTTTAGGTGTATTTTGTCCAATTGTTTCACAGTCTGTTTGGTCATGTAGTGCGTCCTGAGGTTTAATGTCTTTCTGTCCGTCTGCTATATGGCTAATGGCTTCAAATTGTCAGAGGCAGTAATTACTGTCAGAGCTGAAGAGAGAGATGGGGAGATGAAAAAAGTGGTGAAATGGGATATAAAAAGGTGTAATCACACCCTGGATGGACTGATAGAGGGGTGGAAGGAGGGAAGAAGGAGTAATTCTCGGTAAAAGTTGGAAGAACAAAGGATGTTTTTGAAGGATGATAAGAAAAAATGGATGGAGGGTAGGAAGAACCAAAAGATGGGGAGATTGAACTAAAAGGAGTGTAGTAGATAATAGATGTAATTGTGTTGATATGCACGTGTCATGGGTATATGTTTGGGGAGAGATCACACAGAGTACGCACAAAGAATGCCGCACTCTCACACACACTATATTTTTTATATATTTGTGAGGACCCTTATTGACATTATGCATTCCCTAGCCCCTAACCCTTCTGACCCTCTATTGACCTGACCTTAACCATAACAACTAAATGCCTAACCCTAACTGTAACCTAATCCTAATTCTAACCTGAACCTTAAAACCAAGTCTACACCTTCAAACAGTCCTTTGAAGCAGTGGTTGGACCAGCCAAAATGTCCTCACAATGAGGAAATGTCCTCACTACGATGGTTTAAAACTGATGTGGAAAAAACTGAAATCGAAAAGTCCTCACAATGCAGAAATGTCATCACTACGATGGTTTAAAAACGCTATAGAAAAAAACTGAATTTGAAAAGTCCTCACAATACAGTAATGTCCTCACTACAATGATTTAAAACTGATATAGAAAAAATTGAAATTGAGATGTCCTCACAATACAGAATTGTCCTCACCACGATGGTTTAAAACTGATATAGAAAATGATAGAAATTGAAATGTCGTCAAAATGCAGAAATGTCTTCACTACGATGGTTTGCAACTGATATTGACATTGTCCTCGTAATGCAGAAATGTCCTCACTACATTGGCTAAAAAATGACGTAGAAAAAACTGAAATTGAGAAGTCCTCACAACGCAGAAATGTCCTCACTACGATGGTTTCAAACTGAGAGGAATCTGACAGGAAATGGGGATGAACTGAAGCTGACTGGACAGGGGTCTGGGATAAATCATAGAGAGCAAACGTTAATGGAGAGCGAGAGAAAAACAGATTACTAAAATGTTGAATTTAATTGAATAGGAGAGGAGGATAACAGGGTAGCAGTCATCAGGAAAGGTGAATTGAGAACAAGGGGAACGGGGTTAAAACAAATCCCCTCCATCTGCCTCTGTAGCTCTCACTCTCCGTCACTTTCTCCATTCGGTGACATTTCCTTGGGGATTTTGTGTTGCTTGTTAGTAATCTAGGACTTGAAGCTTATTGAGCTGTTGCACTCATTGAAAGTAGACAGTAGCAACATGAAGTGATGAGGTGTTAAAATGTTATAATAGCATATACCCATTAAGTCTACCATAGGAGGCATAACACTGCATAAAGCTATAAATGTTTCTCTGCATATTGATTCTGTACACGCAATATCTGAGTTGTTTCAAGACCTCTTTAACGTGTCTCCTCTTTTAACATGTGATAATAAGGAAGCTCTCACCATGGCTGTAAGGGAAAAAAAAATGTAATTGCAAATGTATGTATAAGAACACTTCGTCGAGGTAAAACTATGTTTTGTTCAGCATCCGTGTGATTCAAATTATAACAGAAGAACTTTTGTGTATGCTATAATATTATCTGGATGGATGAATTTTTCTAAAAAATATGCAAACCAAGGTTTGATAAGGTGAAGGCTCCCATCAGTGGAACTCAATCTGAACTGCTTAATGGCAATCAGTAAGAAGAGCATACAAGATAAACAAAAGTTAAACAAATGGAGAGTTCTTGTCTTATTTAATATACTAAAAAAGTTCTGAAAATGAACTACAGTTTCTACACTGAGATCTAACATTCTTGTATTTGCTGACACTAATTCTAAAACTACCACGCTACCTAAAGAAATGGAACTTTCCTTCTGATAACCAACAGAACTGCTTATACAGTAGGTTTTACTGTGTGGAGATGGTATATTGGTGAGGTGGTGGCGGCGCAGAAGCAGACTTCTACTGATGCTGTTTCTCCACATTTGAATGATCTGGTGGTAAGAGATTATTTGCTTTGCTTTCTTCGCTTCTGTGGTCCTCATTGATTTAGCAGCATCCACAATTCCATACTTTAGTCATGTGATGACAATGTGGGACAGTTACTGATCCTAACCATCTGAGGATTTAAAGGGTAACCTATTTTCCCATGTTTTTTGTGTCTTTGTGTGTTTTATTTCTCTATAGGGTCCTTTCCATATTGCTGTCAGACACTTATAATTACAATCTGAGCCTGTCAGTAGCAAAAACAAGCACTTTTTAGTGGATGCAACGTTACATTGGCGCTACTCACTTGCCATCACAGCTTGTTTCGCAGCTGCTGGTTATAGCGTTACCCCTCAATACTGGACCAATTTCAGAAATTGTTGTCCCCATTAGTCACTAAGAATAATTTAATCACCAATTTCCAACATGCATATAGAGAAAAATTTTCGACAGCCACTGCCTTGACTCAAATGGTTGATGACTGGTTTAAGGAAATAGAGGAGAGGAAAATTATAGGAGTAATTTTGCTTGATTTTTCTGCGGCTTTCGATATCATGGATCATGAGTTAATGTTGAAAAAATTTAAAAGTTATGGTTTTTCTCAGTCTGCATTATTGTGGATAAATAGTTATTTGAGCGATAGAAGGCAAATGGTGTACTTTAATGGAAGTTATTCAGATGTTAAACATGTGAAACATGGAGTGCCTCAGGGAAGTTGTCTTGGGCCACTTCTGTACACAATTTTCACTAATGATCTTCCTTTAGTATTAAAAAAGGCAAGTATCTCGATGTATGCTGATGACTCCACAATATATTTAGCAGAAGCAAAAATTAGTGATTTAAATATAAATTTAGATCGGGAGTTGAAGTTGGTTTTGGATTGGATCAACAGTAATAAACTTATTTTGAATGTGTCTAAAACAACCAGTGTTGTAATTGGAACCAACTACTCTTTATGTTTAAAACCAAAGCTTGATCTTAGTATAAGTAACATGTTAATAAAGCAGGTAGAAGAAACCAAACTTTTGGGAGTTATCATAGAAAGTAAATTATCATGGGATAAACACATACAGAGAGTGGTAACTAAAATGGGAAACACTTTGTCTGTAATTAAGAGATGTGCAAAATATCTAACGAAACAAACAATTAAACAAGTAATTCAAGCTTTGGTTTTATCTCATCTGGATTATTGTTCAACAGTTTGGTCAAATACTTCATTAGGTAATATAAGAAAATTACAACTGGTCCAGAATAAAGCAGCACGTGTAGCTCTTTCTTGTGGGTGGAGAACAAATGTTATTAAAATGCATGACTGTCTCTCTTGGTTTGAAGTAAAAAATAGATTGTTGTATTCATTGATGGTTTTCATTAAGAATGTCATAAAAGAAAAAACCCCATTTATTTTTTACCAAAAACTATCCTTTAGTACAGATGCACATAATTATTCCACAAGGCATGCTGCTGCAGGTTGTTTTGCTTTACCTAGATCCAAAACCAAATCAGGTCAACGTACAACATCATATAGAGCAATGCAAGAATGGAATACACTCCCAAATCATATTACACAAAAAAATGACATATATGGTTTTAAAAAAATATTAAAAGAGCATTACTTAAGAAAAAACTTCATTAATTAATAGGTATTCTTTGGTGTGTAAGTGTGTTATGGGCTTTCTATGTTAAATGATTATATTTATCTGTTAGATTATGATAGATTCAGTCGGAGCCTTTTTATTTTCTTTCTATTTTCTTTGTGTTTGTGTTATTTAAACTGTGTCAGTTGTTATTGTTTTATTTACAGTAGACGTGCATTACGATGTGTTCTGTTAGTGTATGATGATGAATAGTGTGAATGTGTATTTTTGTATTGTCACTATGTAAACTATGTGGACCCCAGGAAGAATAGCTGCTGCTATGCAAAAGCTAATGGGGATCTAAATAAACAAACAAACAAACTAAGACACAAAAAACATGGGAAAATAGGGTCCAGGTTGAAAAATACAGAAGTTACCCCTTCAAAGATCACCGCTAACCAAGCTGAAGTTGTGGCCTTCTCTTCTCTCTCTTTCATTTATATTTATATGCAGTATACCACTGGCCATTTACTAATGCAGTCAGTATACAGTGTAGGGATCCACAGTACTTTAGAGTAAGTCAAATAAATAATTGATCCGAGTTAATACAGTTAATATAATTAATTATTCCGCAGTAGCCTGTAAGTGCATGTTATTGCATAATGCAGCAAGATGGGAAAAGAGGAGACCGGCATACTAAACAGTGCTCCTCTATCTTCATATGACTGTGATTAACAAACACGGTGAGTGTTTGAATGCTTTAATATCCGTGCATACACTGTAGCTTTAGAATATGACTTCACACATATTGCTGTAAATAGGATATGGCACTCATATTTGCCACCTAATGAATAGAATACTTGTCTGGTTATCCTCAATATCAAAGTGAATATTGGTGTGCGTTTGGATGTAACCGAGGATATGAAAAGGACGTTTTTTTTCACATTAGCTCTATTCCTCCTTTCACTGCTTTTTCTTCTATTCCCTCTCTCCCTCCATCCTTCTCTTTTCTCTTAATGGGAAGCATCTATCACAATGAAGCCTGTGCCTTCTTTTACACACACACACACAGACACTTACTCTTAAAATAGCTCTCCGATGGTACAGCACAGTGTGAACAGTATGTATGTGTAGCCCTACCATTTCCTCTGTGTAATGTCTGCCGCAACGTGTTTCCCGTCTGTCAGCGGTACATTGTGTGTTATGAGCAATGCGCTACAGGGCGACTTCATTTACAGTAGAGCTTCACTCTCTCTGTCAATCCCATACACACACACACACACACACACACACACACACACACACACACACACACACACACTTACAGTATGCACAAGCTCAACAGAGGCCATCAATAACAATAGCGAGTGTTTGATTGGGTATATTGTGATAAATGAGATGACTTTGTCCATTGTTTGCCATGTAGGCAACAATTATCTTTAACATAACTCACATGGAGCCACACAAGGGTATAATGGTGTATTGAATATATCAGAAGATCAAGATTTAATATTGCATGTGCATCTTTGTGTCTGCGTGCATTTGTGTGCCTTGTTAAATCTAGTTCACCTGCTTTTTTTAAAGAAATAGTTAATGGTATAATATGCAAGAATTAACTATAAAACAATGTATAGACTGATACAAAAATAATCCCTCTCAATCATTACTTATCACTAGAAGTGTGTGGTGGTGTTTGTTTCTGCAGGGACCCTGCCTTCTGCCTGTATTTTCTCTTTTCTTATTATTTTGCTTTACTCTGGACGCTTGTGGGCATCTGCAAACAGCCTTTAGGCCCCACGTGGGGGTGCAACCAGCAGCCAATAACAGCCTGCAGGGTGTGTCGCCCGTTCAGGTGGTCAAATATCTCCGCTTCGTCACGCCCCTCGGCTTCTGATACCGAGTAACAAGTCCCCCTTTACCCTGTTAGATACAAAGCGGCCGTATTTCACGGATGGGAACGGGTTGCGTTATGTGCATGTGTTCAAGTGATCCCCCTGCTCCTCTCTGTGCTGTGAGTGCAGCTATGATCGGTGTTTGTCTGTAGTTTAACAAGAACAGTGCTGCACTTAAAACTACTACGTTTGTACAGTGAAAATGACACTGAACATTGTGAACACGAGAAACTAACGAACAGCTGATTGTAACGTGATGCACAGGACACGAATAGCGGTCTCTTAGATGAATGCCTTGTGTTTGTTTGACCCATCCACCTCCCCTCCTGCCCGCCTGGTGTATCTCTTTCGCTCTTTAAAGTACATCACCACACTCCCGGCGCACTTTCTCGGAGTGTTTATTGTTACCACGGATGGGTTTACATTATAGTTAATGGAAAGCCCGGTGCGTTTAATACTGGCGCTAAAGGGTACCGTGTGTGGCGGTATCGAACGCTGACGGCTGTGACAAAGACTCAGTATTTAATGCCCTGGGAATGAGAACGGGCTGGTCGTTCGCATTGTTAGTGCTGTTAGCTGCTAGCTGGTAGCTGCTGGCTCAGCCGTCGCCATGTTGAGAGCCATGTGGAGGAAATCCCTCAATCATAGTTATGCTCTGAATCTGAAGCACCTTCACATATTTTGGGAAATACACTTATTTACTTTCTTTCACTCAGTTGCATCCTTATCCATGGGATCGTGGTTTTAATGGCGAGTATTTCTTTCCATTATTGCATCTCCATTTACTCTGGAATGGTAATGGACTTTAGTTTACTTACAATGGATTCATATTCCTTAGCTTCTTACCTATCAAAGGAGACCAGATATTTGCATATAAGCCTTATAGTGGAGGAGCTGTTCTTGATTCATTTTGGGTATGTTATTTTAGGCGTTTTTCTTCTCATTGCAGCTTTGCTATAACGAGGCTGGTGGGGACGGGGATTAATAAACTGACTTTAAGCAGACTCTGATTTGCACTGACTTTTTCCTCCTACCAGAGACAACAGAGACTGGCCAGAGAGTGTTTTTTTATTCATCAGGATAGAAACACACTCAGACACACTCACACACACATGTAGAGAGAAAGAGAGAATAATAAAAACCAAGAGGGCCTAATATCATGGACCTGTTTGCATATTAGGAAGCTGTAATATGTTATTAAACCACACAACCATGCTCAGCTTGGCTGCTTTTTGTTTGCTTTCATATTAATTTTGGAGTAAACAAATCTACACAAGCACCAACAACACACTTAATCTCTGTTGAGCCTAATTATGAATGTTTGGAGTTAGATGGTAATATCATGATGAAGATATTACTTGTCCTTCCGCACTGGTGGGGGAAAATAGTAATTACCGTAAATTATACATCATTATCCTGGCAGGATAATAGACAGTGGGCTTGGGTTGGTAGTGTTACATCAATGTTTTAACGAGGGCTGTCAGTCGATGTCCACAGTTGATCGTGATTAATCAAAAATTAATCACACATTTTTTTATCTGTTCAAAATGTACCTTAAAGGGAGATTTGTCAAGTATTTATTACTCTTTTCAAGGTTGGAGTGGGCACACATGCTTGCTTTATGCAAATGTATGTATATATTTATTATTGGAAATCAATTAACAACACAAAACAATGACAGATATTATCCAGAAACCCTCACAGGTACTGCATTTAACATAAAAAAATAAGCTCAAATCATAACATGGCAAACTCAAGCCCAACAGGTAACAATAGCTGTCAGTGTGTCAGTGTGCGGACTATGACTTGCCCAAAATTGCATGTGATTATTATAAAGTGGGCATGTCTGTAAAGGGGAGACTTGTGGGTACCCAAAGGACCCATTTTCATTCACATATCTTGAGGTCAGAGGTCAAGGGACCCCTTTGAAAATGGCCATGCCAGTTTTTTCTTGCCAAAATGTAGCCTAACTTTGGAGCGTTATTTAGCCTCCTTCGCGACAAGCTATTATGACATGGTTGGTACCAATAGATTCCTTAGGTTTTTTAGTTTCATGTGTTACCAGTATCTTCACTCTAGCTTCAAAACTGAGTCCGTGACAACCTAAAAAAACGCAAGTTGTTTTAATGCTTTAAAGAAATTAGTGCCGTTAAAAGAAATTTGCATTGACGCGTTATTAACGCGTTAACTTTGACAGCCCTAGTTTTACACTCTAGGCGTAGATCTAGAGGTTAGAGAAGCTTGTAAGTCAAAGTTTGCTAAAGTTAAGACTGAGGGAAGTGAATAAGCACTCTTTCCTCCGAGGCCAGTGTTTTGGTTCATATGCTGATGCTTGGTCAAGTTTTGTTGGACATTTTTCACCAACAGTCGCATTCATGCAATCGTCAATCTAGTGGTCTGATCTCCTCAAACAAGTTAAAAAATACATGATCATCAAGTTGCAGCTTTAAGCTGTCAAGTTAACGTGGAGGTTATTCCCATATGACGTGAATGAAGCTTTAATTTTGTCAAGTATAGAAAAGCTTTAAAGTTCCTACACAAGATATACCGTAGAGTATTTCCAGCTTTAAAGGCAACAGAAACAGTAGAGGCTAATATCCTTGCTGAAACACAGAGATGTTTTTTTTCTTTGGTGATTTTCTTGGGAGTCAAAACTTTTACTTGAGTTTGATTCAGTTTGACGGCTGAGTGAGCATTCAAAAACAAAGAGAATTGTTATCTCTGAACGTCGATTTATTGCATATTGGAACCTTGACTCCTTTCTTTTAGAAAATACATTCATATGGGTTTTGTTTTTTTCTTTGTGTTTCATTTGCATTTCTTTGAAAAACCCAACCTGATTCTATCAAAACAGACCCTTTTATATCCCACCACCATGGCTAATAACTCCACTCATGCATATGTTACAACAAGTACGTTGACATAAAAAAGATGTGTTAATGAATGCACTACTTACCTTAGCTAATTACCTTAGCTAATGACCTTATTAGCGTTACTGAATATGTTTAATATATCATGGTGATTATGGCAGGACATTAAGCAGCTCAAGTGCCTCTTCATTCATGTGTTATCAACACTAGCTGCAACAGCAGTGTCCAGGTCAGTAATGCAGTCATTTTAATAATGAACCCTACTGTATGTACTGATTATTCTTTTTCCCGATGCCCATATACTAGGGCTGACAATCGATTAAAATATTTAATCGCGATTAATCGCAAATTAATCACACATTTTGTATCTGTTCAAATGTAAGTATATATTTATTATTTGAAATCAGTTAACAACAAAAAATCAATTAACAACACAAAACAATGACAAATATTATCCAAAGACCAGAAATCATCACATAGACTGTATATAAAGATGGACAAAATGACAGCTCCCCAAAAGTGAAGCCAGAACATCTCGATTGCCCCCCGGTTGGCTGGCTGCAGTCTAGGTCATAAATCCTGCCCCCTCCATGTTAGTGGATGGGACATGGGCCAAACTGAGCTAAAAGTCAAAGTACACGTCACAATACATTTTCCCCAAAGATGGGAAAGATGGGATTTTAATTAGTTATTTGATGCTATAAAACCCTAACCCTAACCCCTAGACTGGTATTCGTGTCCCGTGTGAAACCATAAGTCAAAGTTAATTTATTTGTCACATAACTTCCGTACATAAGTTACAGCACTTCCGGAGTTATTTTAACCGAAACCACAATCTTTTCCTAAAGCTAACTATGTAGTTTTGTTGCCTAAGCCTAACCAAGTCAATCTTTTCCTAAACCTAACTAAGTAGTTTTATTTTGAAAAGACTGGAGCAGAAATTGACACGTGCGTCACATGTTGCTGGACATTCGTAAGAAAAAACACAAAAAAAATGTTGTTGAAAGTCTGTAAGCGTCACGAAAAATAGGAAAATTTGTGTGTATGTACACAAATCAAATAGACTAAATTGTGTGACTATTTCACTAACTGACGTGAATCTGTGTTGAATATAAAATGTGTCAATTTAATTATAAATGCAGTTATACAGATTTTACGTTAGTTGTTGTGTCTTTCTAGCCAAAAGCTACCGTGGTGCTCATGTAGCAACTAGGTGGCTCACACTAACAAGCTGTGGTCGTGCATGGCTTGTGATTGGCTTGCGGGTGTGTGGGTGGGACCTCGATACCGCGAGTCCAGCTCCCCGATCACTACAGCGCAGACTCCAAATGACGTCAAAATCTCAAGATGGCAGCCCCCGTATCTGGAATATTTTGGCTTCAGTTTTGTAGGAAGTGGAGACGCGTGGTCCATCTTTATATACAGTCTATGGCTCGTCACTGCGAGGACCCCTTTTTCTACAAGTGGTCATGTGATCTACTGTCGTTATAAAAATATCCATTAAAGCCGCTTTAAAAATAGCTCATTTACTATACTTTTATGCTAATAATCATTTTGTAAAATGAATGAGGCTTTTTTTTTATGCCTCCACACTCCATTGTGAGCCTGGACTTGATGAGTATTAAAGCCGGGACGGACATTGACAAATGACAGCAAGTCTTGCGTGTTCCTTCCAGGTAGGTGGCCATCAACCGGTTGATCCCACAGTTGACTTTAATTGGCCTGTCGAGCTAAAGCTGTAGGCGTTAATTATGTGTGACATTGATTGAGAGGGAGAGAGTGCGAGGCAGGAAGTGAAAAGTAAAGCCGACGCGGAATAAAAAAAAATGGGTGTAGAGAGAAGGTGGGGTTGAAGAAGAAAAAGAAGATGTGTGGAGATAGAAAGAGAGAGAGAGAGAGAGAGAGAGAGAGAGAGAGAGAGAGAGAGAGAGAGAGAGAGAGAGAGAGAGAGAGAGAGGGAGGAGAGGAATTGGTGGAGACGTTGGACAGAGAGTGAATGATGGAAGCGGAGAGAGAGAGACCAAAGATGTCAACCAGCCGTGACATCGTCCTGACTGCTCAGAATCAGCTGACTGACTTTCAGAAACACTCACTCATAAATTCACTTGAGACTCCCTTTGGATGCAACACAAACACACACACACACACACACACACACACACACACACACACACACACACACACACACTGGCTACTATTGGCAGCTGCACAGCCATATTAATTGATGTAACACTGTATCTCTCTCTCTCTCACACACACACTCATGCATATGCACGCGCACTGTCAGTTAGTGCAGTTTAATTGGTAGTGAATGTGTGCTTTGAGTGACAGGTGATCGTTCCTAATGACAGCTGGTTAACCGAGGCACCTGTGGGGAGGAGTGGGAGTCTACTCCCTGATTGGTTAAACTGTGGAGGTGTGCCATCAATCACTCAGTCAGTCAGTGTGACTTTATTACAGCCTGAGCTTGTTAAAGACCATTCTTATGTGATTAACTACTGGATTTGATTTACACCTCTGTTGGTTTTGCATGTTTCCGAAGACCGACACAGGACAGAGCACTTGGGTCTGTACTGTAGGGGACAGAAATGGCCTGCATCTGTTTATTAAATGGCATTTTGACTCCCTTAGAGCCCCAACCTGCAACTGGTGCACAGTGGTGTTTCTATTCAATCGTAACAGACTGAATGGTCTGGATATCAATTGCAGCCCATGTAGTGTAGCAACGTATATCTACATACAAGGGTTCGTATGATATCTTATGAAAAGTTATATCTCATTTTTTGTGTGTTTCCCTACAAATGTCCAGCAACACGTAACGAATGTCCAGCAACACGTGAATTTCTGCTTGTTACATGTATACAGTCTTTTCAAAGTATACTACCTTCTTCACAGGTAACAACTTGCTTAGGTTTAGGCAACAAAACTACTTGGTTAGGTTTAGGAAAAGATTGTGGTTTGGGTTAAAATAACTACGGAGGTGACGTTACCTAAGTACGGAAGTAACCTGACAAATATGTCAATGTTTGGGTTAAAATAACTACGGAAGTGGTATAAGGAAGTTATGTGACACATAAGTAACATTGACTTCTGGTTTCACACGGGGTACGAACAGCGGCCTCTCGGGTGAAAGTCCGGATTTTTTGGACTCAGCCATCCAACCCGAGCTACTCCCCAAGCAGCATTTGTCGCTCTTTATACTTCCTGGTTCACAATTATGTGGAATACAGTATATACTGTACAATTTACAATGCATTATTGTATAGCGATGAACAGTGTATGAGACCAGCGTGATCGTAGACACAACCCATATTGTAATACAAAAAGAACTGATCTGCAAGCCTATCTCTTTGATGGAATATTAATAGTAATAATAAGAGATTTTTTTCATCCTGATAAAATATGCGGAGGAGCCGCAACAACTTTTTACAGCCGAGTCATGCCCGCCTCTTCTTCCAGCAGCATGCAGCACCAAAAACCTCCTAAGAAGAGGCAAAAACAAACTTTCAAATCCACCGCTGCTGCACTAAATCCAAATATCACTACTGTATACTGGGGCGACTGGGTTCACAGATTGGGATCAACAGACCTGACATACATTTTCCTATAATGAACAGAAGAGTAGCTACTTTTAGTCAACATTATGTATGACTGATAAGCTGCTATACAGAGAGAGAAGTCCCAGAAAGAAATTCTCAGAAACAATGCTCTTCATTCAGTGATTATGGTTCAAAAAGTCTTGTCATAATTAATTGATTAGGTCCTCTATTTGCAATGCTAATCTGGCTGTATTATCCAGCACTCTGGAGAGCAATGCCTGTGGCAGTGATGCATGCTGGATGTATAAGATACAGATCTTATACAAGTACTTGTATAGGATACAGCACGACGAGCTCCACAGTGGTTATTACAGTTTTCAGCACTAACATAGCAATGCACCACAGAGGGCCTCTAAATGCATAATAGACAACTTACAGTAAACATACTGTATAGTAGGGCTGGGACGATACACCTATCTCCCGATTCGATACGATCACGATACTTGGGTGCCGATTCAATATATTTTGCAATCTTTAAGTATTGCGATTCTACAAGTATTGCGATTCCATATTACGATTTATTGAGATCTTTGTTACCTTTTTTAACACTAGAACATGGGAAAACACTTCTATGGACTTTTACTTTGGAAAATATCTAAATCAATATGGTAAAAATGTTTGATTTTTAGCATGTATGTAGTCAGAGATGTCCTGAAGTCAAATATATCAGTAATTGTCAGACATTATTTATTACATTTTTTCCAGCAACCCAAAAATCAAAGAATAAAGACATTTCCTTAACAAATTAGTGGTATTTTCTTTTTAATTCACGAGGGACATGTAATGTTTTATACTTCTGGTGAATATAATCCAATCAATCTTATTCCCATGTATATATTTTGTATATACAGTTCCCTTTGTTATCATATTATTTTGAAAACTGGATGTAGTCACATGTGTATACTTCCGCTAACTTCGCCATGTCAGTCGTTAGCTCTCCTGTCAGCTCCGTTCTCTTTATACATCCATGGTCAACACCATCGGGGCCGTGTGAATGCATTTAACATAGATGTCAGTATGTGGGTGCTCTACAGTTGTAGCGTCGGCTGATTTGACCACAGAGATGAGAGTGACGGCTGACCAAAAAGCACTACAGAGAGTCATTAAATCTGCACAGGACATCATAAACACACATCTACCCTCTCTCACTGACATATACAGAGCCCGATGCCTGCGGCGAGCAACAAACATAATCAAGGACTCATCTCACCCAGGCAACCACTTGTTCACTCTGCTGCCCTCTGGGAGGCGCTATAGGTCTATCAAGACCCGCACCTCCAGACTCCTGAACAGTTTTTATCCATGCGCCATAAGAGAACTGAACTCTCACTAGCAATTGCGCACAGTATCACGGCAAAGTGCAATAATATATTCTGCTGGAATTTGTGCAATACATTGACTGTGCAATATTGTTTATCTACTGTATGCTGCTACTAGTTTATTTATTTATTATATATGTGAGTCGTTTGGTCTATGTATTTTATCTTTTTTTTATCTTGCTTTTATTCTTTTATTCTTTCTTTGTACCACTGAGAGGAGTTGCTGTAGAGTTTCGTTGTACAGCTGTGCAATGACAATAAAGGCATTCATTCATTCATCATTGGCTTGACCGCAATATGATAACGTTTCCTGTCCACGACAGAGTTAGCATGCAGCTTTAGCCATTGTGTCTAGCTCTGCTTTTTCTGCAATGTGTGAAACCCAAAGTGTTTCCATACTTTACTGTATGCGTAGTGTTGACCAGTTTGGATTTAAAATGTGAGAATGCAGTTCGTATCTACCGCGGACCTTCCGCTGTTTTCTACTTTGTCGTTTTGGCTCGCTGCGTTTTATTTTGGTTGACGGATACGGAGCGGATATGACCTCACGTTACTCAGACTATAACAATGAAAGTAACTTGTATTTACCTCCGTATAGACAGAAATGAAGCAAATATATCAATTCTGGCATTAAAAAATCAATTTAAAAATCGTAAAAACAAAATTGCGATACATAGGTGAATCGATTTTTTTCCCCACCCTTACTGTACATGGGTTAGCACCATTAATGCATGTCTTACCATATATCCTGTAAGTCTTTTGATTCTTTTTGTGATAGTTATGTGTTGTGCTCCGTTTTGTGATTGAAGTTCTCCAGTTTGGAATATTTCATAATAATAATTGTTTGTCATAAAATAATTTTGCTTTTTTTTGTTTGGTTTATTCGGAGTTCTGTTGGAGTTCTACTTTAAAAACTCAAATATCCTAGCGCTTATTGCCAAACAAGTTTTGAAGCAGCTACCCGCCTCTACTTCATGAAAATAGCTGCCCCAGACTCCACGCTGTAAATCACAGTCTGAGCTGGGATTTGAAACGATGCAGAATTTAAAGTACCTGGATGTTCCCCGAAGCTTATCGTATCTCGGTGGAATCTTCAACTCGCACACCAAACTGTCTGTCTTCCTGCGGCTCATTAAAACAAATCTAGTATCCTCTCTTGTCTGTCCTACTGCTTCTGCAAACACTGGTTCACTGCCTTTAAAAAAAAGAAAATCAAATAGTGACTATGTACATGGAAGTGAAGCCTCATGGGTCCTTGCCAACTGTGCCATCTGGATGGCCTGTACTTATCTGATAAAACAGGAGGTTACTGTCGCAAAATGACTGGTTCCTCTCATCTCCCGCAGTCACCTTCAGGCAAGGGACTGTGTTACTGCATGTGTGTGTGTGTGTGTGTGTGTGTGTGTGTGTGTGTGTGTGTGTGTGTGTGTGTGTGTGTGTCCAGAGGAGGACACTAATAAGCACTACTTTGTCCATGTATGTCCTTGTCCTAGTTTAGCAGAAAGATAGAAAGAGAAAGCGGGAGAGAGGGAGAGACAGAGCCTGGAAACATCATTATGACCTGCCGCTGTACTTTTGGAACAGGATGTCTCTGAAGCAATGTCACACAGACACACACACACACACATACACACACACACACACACACACACACACACACACACACACACACACACACAGAGAGATTATTACTGAGGTGTCTACTGTAGCCACAGTGTAAAAATTTGAAGACAGGTTCATATCAGGTAACGTCTATACCCTTCACCTTTTCATCAGACTGTGCACAGAGGTATATCATGATGAAAGTTATCAGTAATGGTAGAGCAGCTCACCTACAGTACTCTACTTTCAATCTTTATAGTGTGAAGAAATGCTTTAAGGCGGCCGTAGGCAGACTATTTTTGGCAACATTGGGCAAAAAATTCCATAATAACCTTTCAGCATATTGTAATTCGAGTGCTCTGAGAGAAAACTAGACTTCTGCACCTCCTCATGGCTCTGTTTTCAGGCTTTAAAAAATCTAGCCCGTGACGGGAGTCTTTGGCCAATCACAGGTCATTATAGGTCTTATAACGTCACGTAAGCTATGGACATAACATCAGGTGACTCAGTGGCGTGGAGTCATGTGACATAATGCCGTCCGTAAAAATCACTCAACTTTTGGTTTCACATGGGACACCAACACTGGTCCCCTGAATAAATGTCTTGTATTTGTTTGACACATCGACCACCCCTCCCGCCCGTCCTTGGAGGACTTTTTAGTTCTTAACACTACTGTACGTCCATTGCTATGAGCGTCTAATAATGACGTGGATGGGTGTACATCGGAGTTAGTCTCATACAAATGCTAAAGGGTTCCTTGTGCATCGGTATCATGACGGCAAGGGCTCTTGCCCAAGCATCCGTATTTGGCGACCTGGGAGTGAGACCGGGCTGGTTATGCTCATGAACGACTCATTCTGCAGCTCAGGGGTGCGTGCTGGGCGTGAGTCACGCCGAACGATAGTCTGGAGCTGCGGCTCTCGGAAGTTAACCCGTTTGTTATGCACGACGTGCACCATACAGAAACAGGATTTTGGATTCACTCCCTCTTGTGGGTCGAGTTAACTCGCTCCTCTTTAAGAGTCTTTCAAAAAGAAGGAGATTTTGCCATGCATTTCCATATCAAATACTTAACTTATTACAAGGACATTTCTAAATAAGTGGTGCACTTATCTTAGTTTTTATTTCTTTGTATGTTGTTTAATGCCCTTGTAAAGCACTTTGTGTCTAATGTCTCTGAAAAGCGCTATATAAATACATTTCACTTACTTACTTTCACCAAAGCTTTTCTTCCAAGTGTCTTAATTGACTTTCAAGGTAGAAGGTAAAGCTATGAGAAGATGAAAATGTCTGTATTGTGAAGGAATATTCCTTCTTCAGGTAAGAGGTGGTATGACAAAGTAATTTCCCGGGTCACGTTCAGGTCATTTGCAAATTTAGAAGCAGAAGGCCACGGTCTGTCTCTTTCAGAGCAATAGTTCAAGTGGGATGACCGGTCGGTGCAGCTGATAAAGCTGGGCTGCCCTACCAAGGTCGTAGGTAGACTGCAGTCTGTCCCAGACAGACTTCCCTCCCCTTAGAATGCAGTGCATATGGCCTGAGGGACATACAACTTGACTTAGGTAAGGATAGTTTCTTGTTTAGGGTCCAATATCCAATAGAATTTTCTTCACTTTTTCTTACACAGCTTTGTTGAATACTCGATTCTGATTGGTTAATCATGGTATTCTACGGTCTGTTATTTCTTTATAGCAGACCGTTGCTATGTATAGCAGACCGTTGCTATGTATAACAGACCATTGCTATGGGAGCTGTTCTGATCTCGGACTCTGGCGGACCATCTTTGTGTCAAATTATTGATTTTCTAAGTAAGCAGTTATGTAATAAGCAGGATAATGTACAGCTAGTGGGTCGTTGTGAAATAAACCCCTTCAGGGCTTCCGCATCGCCCTGTTGGGGTTTATTTCACAACAATGACCGGCCCGCTGTACATTATACCTTACATAATAACCATTATTTATTAATGGTAAATTGATAGTTAATAAAAACTTAGTTATTAGTTATTTTACAATGAAATGCTGATGAATAATGTTTACTAATTATTAGTAATGCTATTTATCAGTAGTTTATGTAATTAGTATATAAATGATATATTGTATCATAGCTGATAGGAGCAGTTTATTGTTGTACACATTATAACATGTTATATACTATATTAAGTATTTGTTAGTGATTACCAAATGATTTGTAAACCTTTAAGAAAAGTTTTTAAAACATCTATAAACATTACATAGATAGATGGAGCAGAAACCAATTATTAACCATTGACAAAGTATAATCTATCTATCTAAATAATGTTTATAGATGCTTTACAAAGTATTTATTCACCATTTAACAATAATCATCTGTTGCAACTTTATAATATCCATCCAAATAATGATTATAGATGGTTTACAGACCAATTATTAACTATTAACAAAGTGTTACTTGTATATATATATATATATAAATATATTTCCAAGAGACATATAAATATCTGGTCTATCTATGTTTGTAATGTTTATAGATGTTTTACAAACTATGTCTTAAAGGTTTACAAATCATTTCGTAATCATTAACAAATACTTATAATACAGTATATAAAATGTCCTAATGTGCAAAACAATAAACTGTTAAAATAACATAAATTAAAGCATTACTAATAATTAGTAAACATTACTTATTATCATTTCATGGTTTGTTAACAGTAAAATAACTTAACTAAGTTTAACTACTATCAATTTACCATTTATAAATGATGGTTATTATAGAGTGTTACCGGGTTGAATACTCCCTGCCAGGAAGTAGCCTTCAGAATTTGGTGGCAATACACAGTAGTTCACTCATGCTGAATATCTCTATTCTCCTCGATGGAGTTTCAATAAATGCCTCTGGATAAGACATCCAGGTCTCCAGAAACTTCTTCAACCACAAGTTAACCAGCTCTCAGATTCCCCTCACATGTATCACTCATAACCTGCAACACACTCTGCTATGATCCCTCATAAACAGCAAGTGTCTCACTCATAAACTCACCACAATACAAACAAGACGAGCAATGCTTTCACCTGATTAACACGCACAGGCAATTGGATTAATTCCAGTAATTAGGATACTTAATTATGAATTCATCAAAGACGGAAAATTTGAAAAGAGCTATCAGTGAGATGGCCACTAAGAGAGAGGGAACGAGACAGACGGAGAGAATAAAAATTGTATGTTATGTAATGCAGCATTCAGAAAGAAAATTAAGCAGTCTTTCAGACTTTCAAAAGCACACTGTTCAACAGGGCTGTGAAAATTAATTCCCTTCAATTCGGTTATTGTATTCATCCCCTGTGGAGCAATTAAAAAGTATACATATAACAGAACACACATAAATCTCAGAACAGCCATAGGACAAAGAAAATAGTAAATGTGAAAAAGTATAAAGATGTGCTACATGGTGGGAAGCGTGAAAGGCCCAGAGTTAAAGGGGACATATCATGAAAAACTTACTTTTTCAGTGCTTGTGCACAGACATTTGGGTATTTGGAGTGTCTACCAACACACAAACCATGAAATAAGACAACCCAGCCAGTTTTTTGTGAGCTGCCTAGAAGCCATTCAGATTTGGCTCCCCTTCCTATGTCACATGCCAACACAGTCTCACGGCAGTCCGTGAAATAGTTACAAAATTTAAGCTATTTGATTCGTGTACATAGAAACAAAGTTCCATTTTTTGGGTGATGCTCAGCACGACTTTCAACAATGTATTCAAGTGTGTTTTCCTACGAATGTCCAGAAACATGTGACGCACATGTCAATTTCCGCTCCAGTCTTTTTAAAAATAAAACTACTTAGCTAAGCTTAGGAATAGATGGAATTGGTTAGGCTTGGGCAACAAACCACTTAGTTAGGTTTTGGAAAAGATTGCGCTTTGAGTTTAAATAACACCGGAAGTGGCGTAACATAAATTAGAATACACCGCCTACAGCTTGAGAACTACCTTGGCAAAGGTGCACCATATTTTTCTCACAAGCCAATCAGAGCAGACTGGACTTTTTCTGCAGGGATTTTTAAAGAGACAGGCGCTAACACAGAGTGTTTCAGACAGATGGTGAATACAGGTATATTCAGACAGACAGTATGAGAAAAAATAATGTGTTTTTTGAATATTACAGCATGTAAACATGAAACCCAAAACACAAGTTGAACCTGAAAATGAGCATGACACTTCCCCTTTAAATAAGCTGGCATGAAGGTTGCCATGTTCCTGTTTGTTCCTGAAACTAAGGCAGCACAGATGTCAGAGGGGAGCCCCTTGAGTCGGGTGATGGAGTATTTTCCAGGTTTTCTGAAGGATACAATGATTGTATGTGGTGGCTGGAGACCTGAGAGCAGTGATTCCCAACCAGGAGAACATTTAGCCCAGAGGGCACTTCTGCAGTTACCAGGTGAAACAATTGTGGTGCAGCTAATAGAAGCTCCAATAGCTAAAAGAAATCATGAGTTTCCACTATACACCACCTTTATTTACCTCAGTGGCAGAAATCAATTTATGTGGGACAGGCTTATGTTAGAGACAGGCTTTCATTCCTGATTTCACTTGCTTCCCAGTTAATGAAAACTCAAAACTGGTAAACACTCCATGTTTACCTGTTGTCTTTATAAATTTGGTGTAACGTACATTCCCCAAGCACCAATTCCATCAACAACTGAGACCTGTCATATTCACCTCCCTGCTACTCTCACCTTCTCTTCTCTAACAGAAATGCCATTTTCATTCACCAATTAATTCCAGTCCTTCCACTATGGTCAATGAAACTCAACAACTCCCTGTAGATTTTTTCAGAATAAAAGAATTCTCGCCATTCCCTTATTGGTAACCTGCCCACCCCGGCTTCCCACCAACCTGAGTCAGTCGTAACACTTTAATACAGAGTGTTGCAGTTGCAGGATCATTGTCTCTGTGATGAACAACTCCAGGAAACCATCTATTGAAGGGACATGATGAAGGGGAACTTGAACCCGTCTGACTGGTAGGGGTGGGAAAAAAAATGGATTCATCCATGTATCGCCATTGTTTTTTTTTATTTTTTACGATTTGGAAATCGATTTTTTAATGTCAGAATCAATATAATAGCTTCATTTGAGTCTACGCGAAGGTAGAAAGAAGTTACCGTTCTTATTGATGTAGTCTGATTAACATGACGTCATATCTATTCCGTATCTGTCAAAAACCAAAGCTAAAACAAACCGCAGCGAGCCGAAACAAGAAACTGCTTGTGATTATCATAAAGTGGGCATGTCTGTAAAGGGGAGACTTGTGGGTACCCATAGAACCCATTTTCATTCACATATCTTGAGGTCAGAGGTCAAAGGACCCCTTTTAAAATGGCCATGACAGTTGTTCCTTGCCAAAATTTAGTGCAAGCTTGGAGCGTTATTTTACCTCCTTTCCGTCGAGCTAGTATTGTATGGTTGTACCAATGGACTCCTTAGGTTTCTTTTAGTTTCATATGATGCCAGTATCTTCACTATAGCTTTAAAACTGAGCCTGCTTCAACCGATAGATTTATTGCGTTAAAAAAAATTAATGGCGTTAAAACAATTTTGAATTAACGAGTTATTATCCCGTTAACTTTGACAGCCCTAGTCAGAACAAATGCTAACAACGTTCTGTAGGCTCTTCCTCTTAGTCTGGATGGCTACTGTAGTGACTGGAACTAACATATCATGAAAAATGTCATGATACTCTCTATGAGGCAGTTGTAGAAAGCTAATATATCTCATGTAATTTTGAAGATGTCAGAATGGAACAATAACCCACAGACATGGCAATCAAGTGAGAGTGACTTATTATTATTATAGCATATTTAAGTGACCTGCCATTAATGCATTTGAAAAGCACAATGATGGTCATTAAGGTGAATTTTGGGACATCTTACAAGACAAAGGGAGTTTAATGGAGGACATGGAGGACAAGAACAGAGAGAGACAAATGGGGAGCACGCATTAGCAGCAGTGATGCTTTCTGGCACGCAACAGGCTTTTATGGAAGGTGTCACAGTTAAAGAAGCGGGCAGTTGAATGACATAAAACACACACAGCTCACACATATGTCGCCCCACACACGCTACTTGCAGAGCTAAATTAGACCATCTCTCTCTCTCTCAGGATTCCCATTGCCTGTGCCGTGATGAATATATCATCGTCCCATTTTCGGTGAACAACTTGGCGGTTCCCACACGCTATGCGGCTCTGCCCTATCGCTTTCAGTTAGATGAACACGGGGCTAGGGCAGGACTAGTGGAGAATTCATATACCATGCGTGAGATTGAGGAGGGAGAGAGAGAGGAAGAGGAGGATGCATGAGGAATCAGGGAGAGACCCACTCTCCAGTGGGTGGTGAAGAGAGAATAAAATGAGAGAGATGGAGAGGAAGGGAAGGGAAGTGCTATCTGTATCTGCCTGATCAGTTTCACTTAAGTTAAACAGGAGCTGTGGTGAATGGGGAATAGCTGGTGTTGCAGGGCAATGAACAGAAGAACTGTGGGTGGGACTGAGGAGAAAGAAAGAAAGAAAATATTGAAATAAATAAATAATGAGACCACAAAAAGAGGGCGAGCATTGAAAACATTGAAAACAGTGTAAGAAAATATTTAAGGAAATTAACAATGATGAAACAAAAAGAGAGAACATTGAAAACATTGAAAGAATGAAAGAAAGAAATAAAAAGAAAGAAAGAAGGAAAGAATAAAGAGCAACTGAAAACATTGAAAGAAAAAAGAAAGAAAGAAAATATTTAAAGAAATAAAGAATGAAAAAACAAAAAGAGAAAGAATTAAAGCATTGAAAACAAGCGCAGAGCAGCGCACAGCCGCTTCTCAAGTCTAAGGCCCCTATTTTAACGATTATATGCTATATAATTATTAAATAATGTTTATAATAAAGTCATTTTTGATAAATGTTGAGGTAAATATTGAGGTAATTTGGCAGTAATTCCAAAGAAATTTTTATTGCTAATTATCACCTAATTACCACGAAATTTGCAGACCAGTAAAATTAAGTGTTACGGATAAAAAATGTGTAATTAATCGTGATTAATCATAGTCAATCATGCAATTAATCGTGATTAAATATTTGAATCGATTGACAGCCCTATTATTTATGAATTGCTGGTGCAGCCCAATGCAGATAGTAACTTGTTATTCCTACAAAGGTAGAACCTTCACTCTATAACCAGCTGCTACAACCAGTAGACACACTCCTACACAAACACTTCCATCTTAAGTGTTGATCATCTACCACGGTAATCTGCATGGAGCACACACATCCGGTGACATCACCACTTCACATACTTCATGCAACCTGGCTCTCATCAGGAAACTATCCGACACACGAACGCCCACTTCAAAACGGCACCTGGCACACACATGTGCGCCTCGTGAATTTACCACATCAGCATGCATTCACACAATCATCATCACGGTTTTAATGGCTCTTTGGTGAGGGAGGAAGACGTGCTGACAGCAGGCACATTAACACACACACACACACAGACACACACACACACACAAACACTCACCCACACACTGACATGTTGTCTCGCCGTCACAGCAGCTCTTTAGTTGAGGAAACGCACACACACACACACACACACACCCACATGGAGAGATTCATGGAAAGGGAGATGAAGGCAGACGTGTCCCTTAAAGAGAATTCATGCGAAGTGGCGGGCCACCCTGCGCGCATTCACACGCGCACACATGACCTGTCAAACATACACGAATTTAACACTCTGCTCTCAGCATGCACGCATCCCGTTGACAAGACACCCACACACACAGGAGAAATCTCTAAAATAACACGAATGCATTCACACGAACACTCACGCGCTGTAACAATTAATGCAATCAACGCACTCTTGAAACCTGTGTGCACGTGCGTGTGTGTATGTGTGTATGTGTGTGTGTGCGTGTGCGTGTGTTCGCGCACGTCGAGGGATCACTTGAAATCTACCTTTCTTGCTGACAAGGCTGTGTGTGTGAAAAGTAGGCCAGCCGAATGACAAGCTCCATTTTTCATTGCTGTTACTTCAGAGACAGTAGGAACAGATGCCCCGTTGGGACACAGATACAAACACACAGGCACAGACGTCGTCGCACTCCGACACACACAGCAGCCGTGAAAACACACACACACACACACACACAAAACCTGCCAACGCACAGGTCTGAGTTGACACCATTCAATTTCAATTAAAATCACTTTCCCACCTTTGTACGAGCAGGAAGCTACAAACCAGAGCTGACCCGTTTCAAACTTCACTTGAAAGCTTCTGCACATGCACAAACACACACATACAGATGCAAACTTGCAACATTTCTGCCGTTGTTATTCCATACTTTGGTTAAAAATGCTTATGTAAAATGGTCAAAAGTGCAGTTCACACACAAGTTGTGAGTACCTAATACAACCCCACTTCAAAACACACTACCCCTTAAAGCAACTCCCATCCTGAAAAACCAGCCTTTGATCAGCACCATGGACAGCAGCTGAAGCGTCGCTCATGCTCACACACAAACACACACGAATACACCAACCTCTAAAGCACCACGGACAGAAACCGTAAGTGTTATAATACAGTGCTACAGGACTGAATCCCAAAAATTCGGAAATGAAGCATTTTGGCACTTCCGGTTCCCTCGTCTGGAAGTCAATGTGTTTTTTGAATGTTTTTTTTAGTTTGATGCCTGAAATAAGGTCTATGGTTAACACAAGCTGAAGAGATTTTAACGTTGTGTTCTACGACATAAAATAAATCAATACATACCCCACTCGTGAAGCTTTTATGCATCTTAAAAAAGGCGGTCGCTAACAAGTGGCTAAATGAGACTACTAAACGCCACCACGCCAACTCTTCCACCTTTACGGCCTCGTTGTGTATACTCACGCTCATTTAAATTCATGTCATTGTAACGTCATGAGATAATTAGGGCTGTCAAAGTTAACGCAATAATATCGCGTCATCGTAAATTTGTTTTAACGGCAGTAATTTCTTTAACGCATTAACGCAACTTGCAATTTTTAGGTTGTAGCGGGCTCAGTTCTAAAGCTAGATAGAAGTAGATAGCATCATATGAAACTAGAAGAACTGAAGGAATCCATTGGTACCGACGTATGATATACTAAAGTGTCGCGAAGGAGGCTAAATGACCCTCCAAAAAATTAATGAATTTAAATTTATTTGTACTGAATTTTCTTAAAGGTTATGGAACATGAAAAATCTATTTGTCTTGATCAGGGTTTTAGTCTGTTACAAATATGAACATTGCTTTATTTATCTGTTCCTCATTTATGTGAAAAACTACAATGATTTAAGAAACACCAGACACAGTTCTCAACATTCATTGTTTATTGACATTAATTTTAAAATGTCAAAAGACATTGCAGGCATCTATGCAGGGAGGTAGAGTTATCACTTGGTTATCACATCACTATCTCTGTATATGTAACTAAAAAACCTAAGGGATCCAATGGTAAAAACCATGTCATACTAGCTTGTCGCAGAGGAGGCTAAATGACGCTCCAAACTTGCGTTCGACTTTGGCGAGGAAAAACTGGCATGGCTATTTTCAAAGGGGTCCCTTGACTTCTGACCTCAAAATATGTGAATGTAAATGAGTTCTATGGGTACCCACGAGTCTCCCCTTTACAGACATGCCCACTTTATGATAATCACATGCAGTTTGGGGCAAGTCATAGTCAAGTCAGCACACTGACACACTGACAGCTGTCGTTGCCTGTTGGGCTTGAGTTTGCCATGTTATGATTTGAGGATATTTTGTATGCTAAAAGCAGTACCTGTGAGGGTGTCTGGACAATATTTGTCATTGTTATGTCTTGTTCATTGTTTTCCAATAATAAATATATGCATACATTTGCATAAAGCAAGCATATTTGTCCACTTCCAAGTTGATAAGAGCATTAAATACTAGACAGATCTCCCTTTGAGGTACATTTCAAACAGATAAAAAAATGTGCGATTAATCACAATTAATCGTATGATTGACCATAGTTAAATATTTTAATTAACTGACAGTCCTAGAAATAATATTGCACATAACACTTGGACTACACCACCACAGAGGCTGCTCCAGCCATCCATCAAGTTCTGTTTCATCGCTTAAAGGATGTGTTAAACTGCCTGGATAAAAACGGAATGCCTGTCAGACATGTTTTCACTCATTACAGCAACACCCCTTTCTACTCACCCTGTCCAAATATTAAAAAAAAAAAAAAAAAAGTGTTAATTGCACTGATATTATGACTTAGGACTTAAATGATCCAGATTGCTAAAAGGCCCTCAGTCTAACTAGCAGCTATTTTGACACAGTTAGTTATCCAATGCTGTCACCCAAAGCTGTTTTAACACACTGTGACTAAACAGAATGTGAAAACAGCAGCACCCTTAAGCCATATGTCAATGTGAGAAAAGAAAGGGATTTTTTTTTATTTATTTATTTTTTTAAATTGTGCAGAGTTTCTTTCTTCCCTTTTTTTCAACTTTACTTTCGTAACTATTTAGCCATTTAAGCCAAAATACTGCTTACCGGCTGATATATGCTTTGTTGTTTGCTAAGAATATGCAAACGAGAGTATAAGAGGTTGTGGTGATGGTGGTGTGGTGCTGTGTGTGTGTGTGTGTGTGTGTGTGTGTGTGTGTGTGTGTGTGTGTGTGTGTGTGTGTGTGTGTGTGTGTGTGTGTGTGTGTGTGTGTGTGTGTGCGTGCGTGCGTGCGTGCGTGCGTGCGTGCGTGCGTGCGTGTGTGTGTTTGTGTGTGTGTGGTGGGGATGCACAGTTCAGCATCTGGCGCCGCTGTTTTGACATATTGGTTTTGACATGAAACAGGAAATATAATTAACTAATTAACAAATCCACAAACCGTACGTAAACCCAGATGATACCAACAGTGAAGACGTTTAACACTCGTACAAATATACAAATGCATACTCAAGAGACGAAACGGCACAACACAGTAAATATGCAACTGTCAAAATCCTGACTTCAACACCTGCAGGAGCAACTGTTTGCGGGATAAACAACATATTACCTTTCACGCTCATGTGAGCGAGCCATACAGTATGTACCACAAGAGTCCAATTAACACTGCATTCTTACCAGTGGTAATTGTATATGTGTAAGTGCGTGGGGAGAACACCACACCACCAAAACAAATTTAAAAAACAGTGTCACTAACAAGTGCATAATGAGCAGTGTTTCCAGATGTGCAGTTTTCCACACAGTTGTGTTACTTTTTATTTGATTGGTTGGGTAAAGGTTTTGAACATATTGAGCTACATTTTGTACCATTTGAGTGGTTTCCCTGATTAAAAGATATCGGCTATTTTCTTTTTTTTATTGCCACAACATAAGAAGAAGAAGACATTGACAGGACTGATGGTCAATAAAACCAAATGTCATTTCAGCTTCTTATGAGGCAGAAAGTCTATTCAGTAAATTATATTCAGTTCTAAAGTCATAACTCTGGTAAAAAAAAAATTATGTCTGCTAAATGGAGAATTTCTGTTTATTGTAAAGTTATCCAAGTGACTAAGCTCATGATTAGATATAATAACTGTGGTTTGGGGTTTTTGGCATCTAACTCTAACCATAAAACAAGGAATCTCTGTCTGTCTGTCTGTCTGTCTGTCTGTCTGTCTGTCTGTCTGTCTGTCTGTCTGTCTCTGTGTATGTGGGTATGTCCTTCACATATCTCAAGAACCGTTCATCCGATCTACTTCACACTTGGCGGGTGTATTGCTGGGGACTCAAGGACGTGCAGTGTCAATTTGGTGCAATTTGGACACACGACACGTTAAATATGAATAAACTTTGAATAAACAAGCGATAGCGCTCTGTGGGGATAGGCCGGTGTAACATTTTTCAAACCGGTTTGATATTAAGCTACAACACTGGACTGGTATGACCGGTATACAGAATTTTACCACTATAGGTGTTGCTTGACACAAAATGAGAATAGCTGGACCACCTTAACAGCCCACCTTAAGTGAGCCTGGGCCGTTGTTGTTGCTAGCTTCGGGGCTAACCCCCTTCACTTTAATCAGCCGGTAGCAAGCAAGACACAGAAACTTGGCTTGGGTCTTGAGGAGTTGTAGCATTTATTCACCAACAGTCTAAACTGGACACACACTGCACTGCTACGTTCACAGCTACAACGTTACTATAACTTCATACTCCTCATCAGTCACACGCTCTCTCTCCCTCTCTCTCTCTCTCAACCGCACACTCGCTAACGTTATGGACTGCTGGCTTGTTAATATAGTGACTGACGGAAACCCGTCAGTCACAAACAAACACAACATGCGCCCCTTACCCCTCTGCTAATAAAGCAGAAGACTGCAGGTGCATCTTTTGAAGGCTTTATTTTTCTTCTTGGAGGCTCAGAGTGGCTAAATTTCTTTCCAGCTGTGTTAAAGAAAATATCATCATATTCCACTTCAGACTTAAAAAGTTATTTCATACATATGCATTGGACATATACTGTGTGTGTGTCTCCAATCTGAAAAAGAAAACTGGGCATTTATGACTATTGGACCGGCTCAGGCTGGGTTATTTGGTGTCTAATCTAGCAACACTGATGATGGTGAGTTTCTAATGAAACTCATTAGGGCCTGAGACACTTCATTATGACCGGCCTGCCCAAATCCACCTGCAGAAACACAAACCACTGCAGCAGATCAGGATCTAAAGTTGTCGTCGGTTTGCTGTACAGTAGCCTTAAAATGACACAACATTAGCCTAACTCTGAACATCCTAAAGGCTAATGGAGTGCCTTGGTGGTTACAGTGATTTACAGCACTTGGCACATTATTGCAACATCCCAGGATCGGTTCCAGACTTGGGACCTGTTTTACATGTCATGCCCTTCTCTCTTGCCCTTTTCCAATCTCTACCTCTACACTGTCAATTAAAGGCGAAGATGCCCCTCCAATAAAACCTTTTAAAAAGTCTAATGAAAATGTCAATAACATCCTCTTTTTATGAAATTCAAAGCCATAAATGCCCCCTTTACCAAGAAGGGCTGATATTCATCCACTGACAGTTAACTCTGACTCTGCAGGTATGTTACGACTACATGAAACCACGCAAGGAACACTTTTAATTTCTCACCGACATGTTTAAAATTGTCAGTTAAACTGATTTTGTTGTTAACATTCAGCTGGGCTCTCATTTAATCTGGTATCACCCTGCAGCTTCACAGTTTTGAGGCTTGAGGACGAGGTTGCGTCCCGCTGCCTCTCTAGCTAAGATCTCCAGCTGGATATTTGCCCACAGCCCCACGGAGCTCAACACTGACAACCCCGAGCAGTTCCTCTTCACAGGGAGGAATCACTTTCTGCATGATTTCTCTACCACCATTGACAAAACAACAGGGACTCCTGCCCAGAAACTTGGACTAATTCTAGGCAACCAGCTGTTGTGTGAGGCTCACGCTGCAGCCAAATCCTGATCCTGCAGGTATGCTCTTACAGAAGCTGACACATTCTCACCATGATCGCTGACCAGCTCAAGCTTCAGGGTCGTGCTCGTGCTATTTCATTTTGTTGAAATTGCCAGCACTTGTTTTTCCTGTGCATTACAGCGGATGAGGAGCCGCTTGAAGACAGATGGGCTCAAACTGCTTTGAAATCCACAGTGCCCTTTGAAGAGATCACATCGACGGGCCCTGAAGAGGCAGCTTATAGTATGATATCTGACAGCTTTGGATGGCAAACTGAAGGAAAATAGAGGATGCGATGGTGCAAGAGTGGCTTCTTTTGTGGAGTTAAATGGTATGAGAGTTGTACATAAGTGCTGTTTGCTGAGTGAGATGGATTGAAACAAAGCAGCTTTTCATCATCAGCACAAAATGCAGTTGAAGCAGCGCTTTTACTACAATAAAAGCAGAATAGTGTGAATTTGTGCCCTTGGACATCTCCCATCTGGTCCACTTAATTTCCCTCCCTGTGTTACTCATAAGCTTCACACTCCACAGCTCATCCATTGTGCTTGATTTGAATTCTAAACCCTGGTATTTGCATACGAGGCTCAAAATAATCTTATATGATATCCTTTTTAAAGAATCGCACATTAGAAGTAGTAGTAGTAATTAGAGAGAGAACTTCACTGCAGTCTGAGTTTTCTTAGGGGCTTTCGCAAGCCAACATTTAGTCCGCTTTAACTGAACTCTGGTGCGGTTCAACCCCTGGTGTGGTTGGTTTGGGCGGTTGTGAACGCAGTAATCGTACTCTGGTGCGGACTAAAACAACCAGACCGAGACCGGTATGACCGGTATTATTTTTTTTTACTTGGTCCACTTTGATTTGTGCCCTGTGAAACCGAACCAGACTAAATAGAAAACAAACCAAAAGTATCAACTTAACTCTGATTAGCGTTGATGAAATTGGAACTCTGGCTGCTGTCCGTAATGCTGATCTAAGGCTGGTTTGCAGTATTGGAGTTGCATGGTGAGCCTTTCTACGGTGGCATAGCAATTGTCTGCTTTGCAATTGTCTGGAGTGGTTTTGTGTGTACGTGCATGTATGCGAACAAGCGTGCGCCTGTGTTTGGGGCGAGGGCACAAAAAAAAAAATTGCACTGGGGCCAAGTGACTTTTTGCTACAATACCAGATATTTTTTAACACAGTTGGCCGTCTTTCGTATCAATAATTTAACCGGCAGTGTTTCATGTCCATTCAAGCCTTGGGGGCGCTCCTGACAGTCACCCAACTTACTTATGAAGAAAATGAGCAGGTCTTTTTACTTCTGGTGCCCTGAAATAACTCCTTCCACTCCACGACTATATTAGCTTTCTTGCCCTAGCTGTCTTGAAGATATGATTGAAGTCTCATGCTGTAATGTTATTTTGGACAAAGCCAGGATAACTTTTTTTCCACTGTGCCTCCAGTCTTTAAGCTAAGCAAGGCTAAACATGTCCTGACTCCAGCTAGAGGTACAGTTTGACATTTTGGGAAATATGCTTATTCCCTTTATTGCCAAGAGTAAGATGAGCAGATTGATACCCCTCTCATGTCCTTACATTAGAGCTAAAGTTGGTAACTTTGAGCAAATATGATAAAAAAAAAGTTATTTTAAAAAAACGGTCACTATACCCTGACAGTAGGGTTTGAGACAGGTATCTTTCCTCCTGTGCTCATATTGGCATTTGCAAGATTTCACAGACTGGAGGAAAACAACCAATCAGAGCTAGCACTCTCTAAAGCAGTTGTCAATCACTGCTGGTGAAGCTTGCAGACTCCGATCAAACGGTCAAACTAAGCAGCGCTGATCAAATATGAATCAATATCCTGTTACTGTAATGCCTATTTCCTGCTGCAAATGTTTTTAGGAAGATATTTTAGTGTACCGTTTAGTTGTAAAATAAAAGAAAATAATTTCCCACGACCGGTGGGCGGTACTTGAGTTTGGCTCGACTGTTTTCAACATGGCTGCCGGGTCACAAACTTTCTCATTTTACAGCTAAATAGTACACTACAAGATGGTTCTGAAAACAATTTGAGGCAAGGAATAGCCATTACAGTGACAGAATATTGATTCATATTTGATCAGTGCTGCCTAGTTTGACCGTTTGATTGGAGTTGGCCTACTCCAGTTGCTCCAGCGACTGGTTGTTTTCCTTCGGATACGGTAGAAACTTGCAAATGCCATTAGGACCACGAAGAGGAGGAAAAAGAATCTGATTTTTTTTCACGGATCAGGATATAGTGACAGTTTTATTAAAATACCTTTTTTTTTTATCATATTTGCTCAAAGTGACCTACTGCAGCTTTAAGTATAGAGCTGGAGCCAGGAGGCAATTAGCCTAGCTTAGCATAAAGATTAGCAAAAGGGGAAAATAGCCTCAAAAATATGCCTAACAACACCTGTAATGCTCACACTAATTAACAAGTTACATCTCATTTATTGAATCTGTACAGAAACGGAAATGTGAAAAGGACCATTTTTGGCTGAAGTTCAATACAGCATGATGTTCATTTAGTAAATTATGGTCCCATAACTTCTGTTTACATGCCCAGTGTTTATGAAGTGTTTATCGAGGCAAAGTGTTGAGACAGCCAGTTAACTGAAAATGTTGAAACTCTGCATGGTATACTTTTTAAAGAGCGTTGGGGTGAAAAACTGTTAGTTTGTGAGATGCCCCTATTATAAACAACACATTTGTCTGAGCCACTGTGTGTGTAGTTTTGGAGTGTCTGCGTATTGACTCACCCACTTGGAAAAACTGGCTTAAACGAGAGCTCCATTTTCTAGTCCTGTCTGCTGGGAATTATTTTCCACTTTGCAGTGTCACGGAGGCTCTTGATAACGAAGACATGTCTAAACAGTAGCAGTTAATTGGCTATGACTTGTGTTGAAGTAGCGAAAGTGTTGCTTATGTTTTGACAAGGATTTGTGAGCGTTTGTGCACATGTACAGCTTGGACATGCTTTTAACTGCAAACAGTGAATACTTTTGTGTGTTTGTGTGTGTGTGTGTGGGTGGAGATGGTGTCAGTCCCAAGGTCAGCCAGCCACATCGTCTGAGCATCCAAGGAAGTAAACACTCAGCAACACTGAGGATTCACATTTATATTAACCAAGTGTGTGTGTGTGTGTGTGTGTGGGGGGGGGGGGGGGGGGGAGCTAGTGTGTGGGTAATTGTGTTGGAGAGAGATGGAGTGAGACAGTTTGACAGAGAAGGAGTGTAAATACTGTATTAATAAACTTTAAAGAGGGAGTCACACAGAGACCTACAGATTACAAAACCACTCTAAATAAAAAACCAGCAAGATAAATGGCAGACAGTCATTAAATCAGGGTCACTGAAGAGGGCCATGAATAAAACACACACTGACTCCAGCAGAATAAACTACACTAAGTAGAAATAAATCAGGTGAATTTAGTCAGTCAACATCTTTCATTGGAAGACACATTCAATTTATGCTCTTTAGACAGTAAAACCAATTTGCACAAGTATTTGAACATTTTAAAACAGAATAAGGCAGAAAAAAGGTAGAACAGCATAAATGTGCTGCCATCTAGTCGTTACTCTGCTACTAATGTTGGCTCCACCCTAATCTGTGATGTCAGTGTCTCCATAGAAGTAGCTCAAAGTGCTACTTTGTCAGACCTTCAACAAGGGTGATAAGTATATATGAGAGCTGACAATCGATTAAAATATTTAATCGCGATTCATCGCATGATTGTCCATAGTTAATTGCAATTTATCGCAAATTCATTTGCACATTTTTCATCAGAAAAATACCGACTTGGTGCGCAAAGCCCTTCGGTCTCATTATATTAACACTGGATCAACTTACTATTTGTAATAGGAAATGTAATCATTTGTAATGACAAAGCCAGAGTTAATAATCATCTGACTCTGCAGCTCTAGGGAGCGTTTTAGTGTTTTTCAGCGCATTGTTTTGGTTTTTGGGCCCACAGCTTTCCTGTTTTGGTTCATTCTCACCATCCTCCAGAACTTTGTTTTCTGCAAAAACAGCAGACAGACACTGTTAGAGACTAGCTGGTGAACACAGTGGAGCATTTAGCAGCTAAAGAGCATGATGTTTTCTTCATGTGTTAGTGGAGATCAACCACACACATCTGTCAGGTGGACAGAAACACGACTCCAAGTGGATGTTAATGCTGCTCTCTGTCTGCTGAATGTGTCACTAGGCAACTATTTGCTAACATGTTCGCCATATCAACTTTATAAGGTGATATGTCAATATTGTGTTTACAGCTTGTTCCACTGACCCCAAGTGCCCCGAAAATCAATTAATACTGCTGTAAGATAAATAATGTGTGTGTGTGTGTGTGTGTGTCCAGCATATCTGACAGAAATGTGTGCAGGAGACAGAGAGGTACTAAAACCTGATAATAAGACTGCTGTTATTAACGCTCTCCCTCCTTCCTGTGACCTGGTTATACAACTAGAGGTTATTCCTCTCTACAGTCCCAACCGTTATTATGATGTTGTTGAGGGGAGGAAGGAAGGAAGAAGAGGAGAGAGGCATGGAAAGGGAAATGAAGTAAAAGAAGGAGAGAGGTCAAGAGGTCGAGGAAGAGAAGAGGAAACATACTGGAGGGAAGGACATAAAAAAAAAGGTAAAATGAAAGACAAAAATAAGGAGGTAAAGAAAAGGAATGAGGCAAACAGGAAAAGAGGGAATAAAGATGAAATAAAGAAGATTGGAAAGAAAAGAAGGGAATAAAATGAGAGAGAGAGAGAGAGAGAGAGAGAGAGAGAGAGAGAGAGAGGTATCAGTATGACTCTAGTCATGTGTAACTGTGCTGCTGGTCAGTGAAGCCGCAGAGAAATGATTACATTTAGAGCACACACACACACACACACACACACACACACACACACACACACGCACTACTATTTAATCAGGTTGCCTCAATACAAGCATCAGAATTATTGTCCAATTGTAAATACACCCAAACACACACACACACACACACACACACACACACACACACACACACACACACACACACACACAATCTGGCTTAACCTTCACCCAAATAGGACACACACACACACACACACACACACACACACACACACACACACACACATCGACAAACACATAATAAACAGGGGAAGGGCAGGTAGGATTGGTTGAAAGCGACCACAGAGACACGGTCTAAGTAACAGCAAGTCAAAGCAAAGCCATTCAAAACATGGACCAGACAACACTGTACACCAGCCTTGTGCTCTGCTGACATGTATTTTGTAGGGCTGTCAATCGATTCAAATATTTAATCGCAATTAATCGCATGATTTTTTTGTCTGTTCAATATGTACATTAAAGGGAGATTCATCAAGTATTTAATACTCTCATCATCATGGGAGTGGGCAAATGTGCTTGCTTTATGCAAATATATGTAAATATTTATTATTGGAAATCAATTAACAACACAAAACAATGATAAATATTGTCCAGAAACCCTCACAGGTACTGCATTTAGCATAAAAAAAATATGCTCAAATCATAAGATGGCAAACTGAAGCCCAACAGGCAACAACAGCTGTCAGTGTGTCAGTGTGCTGACTTGACTATGACTTGCCCCAAACTGCATGTGATTATCATAAAGTGGGCATGTCTGTAAAGGGGAGGACTCGTGGGTACCCATAGAAACCATTTTCATTCACATATCTTGAGGTCAGAGGTCATGGGACCCCCTCTGAATATAGCCATGCCAGTTTTTCCTCACCAAAATTTAGTGAGCATTATTTAGCCTTCTTCGCAACAAGCTAGTATGACATGGTTGGTACCAATGGATTCCTTAGGTTTTACTTTATATGATGCCAGTATCTTGGCCCTCAGCTTTAAAAGTGAGCCTGCTATGACCTATAAGTTATAAATTAGTGGCATTAAAATGTTATGTACGTTAACGCATTATCACAACGTTAACTTTGACAGTCCTATTATTTTGTAAATCATAATCATTTTGGCGTAGCCACAAAAATATCCTCACTGCAAAGTAAATAAGAGGCGTCTTATATCATAAGATGTATAATCTCCTCTCTGTTGAATTATTTTTTGGCATCATCTTTGTGACAGTTTTGTTGCCAGCTAGTAAGCAGAGGGACACAAGAGATTGTGTCTTTAAGATCTTAAAGACATCCTAAAAAAATAGGACATCCTGGACAATAACAGAAAAGCATAGAAAACAAAAATACTGCAGGTATTTGGAGGAAAAGTGCTATATTAAAAAATAAAGTAATACAAAGTCCTTCAGGCCAACACAGAAGGATTCTTTGCGAGATGTACTTTTTCTTTGTCCAAATTCTCCACCTGTGAATCACTTAGGGATGTCTCTTCACAGTGCAAGAGTGAAAACTTGCTGAGGACTCTGCTTTTTCTGTTTTGTTTTGTTCTCAAGTCTCGAGTGGTATTTAGTGCCAAAACGAATCAGAACATCAACTGCTTTTTCAGCCAATTGTTGGAAATCTTCCTGATACATCAAGGAAAAACCCCAGAATAGGCTGAGTGTGCATATCTCCAAAGCATCACTTAATCCTCCATCTGTGATGGAAGGGGTGGAGGGTACAGGTTGAAATGATACCTCATCCAGAAGTGTTACCTCCCTACTAGGTAACACTTTATGATAACCATCATTTATAAATGGTAAATTGATTCATTTAAGAGTTAAAAAAATTATAATTAGCAATGTTTACTAATTATTAGTAATGCTATAATTTATTTTATTTTAACAGATTATTGTTGCACACATTAGATAGATAATTAGGTAATTATCTAATAGATAATTAGATGTATAATTATTTGTTAATGATTACAATATTATTTGTAAAACCTTAAAGAAATTGTTTGTGAAACATCTATAAACATCACATAGAAAGATATTTGTAACACTTTGTTAATGGTTAATAATTTGTTAGTAAATCGTCTATAAACATTATTTGGATGGCTATTATAAAGTTGCACCTGATGAGTATAATACTTGTTAAAATATTAAATACTTAAAAAAATGAAATACTTGTTGAATGGTTAATAAATACTTCAAAAACATCTATAAACTATATTTAGATCGATAGTTAATAGTTTGTTGTTGCTTAATAATTGATTTCTGGTCCATCTATCTATGTAATGTTTATAGATGTTTCACAAATGATTTCTTGAAAGTTTATAAATCATTTGTTAATCATTAACACATATTTATTATAGTATATAAAATGGTATAATGTATGTAACAATAAACTGTTAAAAAGTTTACTAATGCAGTCAGAATGTAGTTGTTAATGTCTCTTATCAGCTATGATACAATATATCATTTATAAACGAATTATTTCAACACAAACTACTGATAAAATAACAAAAACTATAGCGTTAATAATAATTAGTAACCATTATTAATTATCATTATCAATTCATTGTTTGTTAACAGTAAAATAACTATAAACTAAAGTTTGATTAACTATCAATTTGCCATTTATAAGTGATGGTTATTATAAAGTGTTAGCCTTAAGTAAAAGTAGCGACAGTGCAGAAATACTGTTACAAGCCCTGCATTCAAAATTTTACTTAAGTAAAGGTTCAAAAGTATTAGAATCAAAATTTACTTAAAGTACCAAAAGTAAAAGTACTTATTATGCAATATGGTCTTACATGACTGGTGATGCATTCATGTGTACATCCCTTTGATGCTGCAGCTGGTAAAGGTGGGAATAATTCCAACAAGCTGATATACTGCCAGGTTGCTTAATGTATAATAATACATCATAATTCATTTGTCCATCAGAAATGTAGTAGAAGGAGCATATAATAGAAATACTCAAAGTACAAGTATCTCAAAATTGTATTTAAGTACAGTACTTGAGTAAATGTACTTACACTGACAGCCTGTACAGTACAGGCATTAAAGAAATACTTAACCCTAAAAATTGAATTTTTTATATCAAGTACACCCATCTGAGCTTCCAAACTTATTTTTGGAACACAAAGTTTGTCTACTGATTTTGCTACTGATTCATAGAGTTTGTTTATCGCCCTTTTTATTCAGTCTTGACTTCTAGCCTTGGTTTGACTTCAACTGGCACAGCAGACATCGACTGAGCAGAGATCACTATCTCAGAGCATGTATTTATTCATTAAAGGACTTTATGTGTGACTGTTGAATAAACAACAGCTCCTCAACCTACAGACGCGCGCACAGTCGAGTTACTTCACTCCGCTCCAGCTGTCAGAGACGCAGATGAAGAGAGGAGGAGGCATTCATGGTGTGCGTATCAGTGAGAGAGAGGAGAGCGTGTTTGTCTCGAGACACTTCTCACAATTATAATCTATTTTGAATTACCCACGGGACCCTGTGTAGTTGCTGCATGGTTTCGTGCTCGCCTCTCTTCAACTTTTTTCTCTCTCTCTCTCTCACACACACTCAAACTTTCTAAGCAGTACCAAAACATACCTCCAAATCACTTTCTGTTATCATCAAAGTCAGTACTTGAAACCATAGCGTGACTTCCTGCGAACTCACTTCCCTTCTGTGTTCCTTCTCCGTCAGCTCTCTCCAACATCTGCTCTCCGCTATTTCAACCGTATTTTGTGAGTTGGAAATCAATATTCTTGGTTTGGTACAGTAAAATACAGTAAAGAAAGAAAGTGATTGGTGTTATTTTAGGTGATACCGATCGATTAATATATGCCCAGATCAGCCCAGCTATGGCACATCTCTATAAAGCGTATACCGCTCTGCCCTCTACTGGACTCCATGGGCAACCCTCTCCTCCGATCAAGAGCATGCATTTCATCTCTTGACCCCTCTAGGGTTAGGCCATGGCTCTACCCAGTTCAGTTGCGTACTAACTGAGTTGGCTGGGCCCCCCCTACATCTCCACCTAAGTTACAAAGACATAGGTGGGCCACGGCGACTAAAGGCCCAGACACACCAACCAGACATCAAAGAACTAGCGGCGACGAAGGCCACCAGTTGCGTCGCCTCATGTCGCCCTTGCCAAAAAGTTGCACTCAAACACACCGCATAGACTACAGCCGACGGCCATCGACCACATACGTTCTGCACCTGTGTGAGATGAAATAACTCTCCACATCAGCAGGTGGTGGTAGTCTGTATTCGTCATTCAAAAAGGGAAACCGGAAGAAAGAGGACGGTGGATATACAAGCCGTCGTTATGATATGTAAATGAAATAAAGCGGCGTTTGCCGACCATTTTCACTCTCACTCACCTAACGATGAAAAATGAGAAGAGCCTTCTCTGTGTGCCCTCTTGACTTTACTCGTTGGCTTGCTTTCCTCACATCCGTTTCTCTTCTCGTGCACTGATTCGTTAAAGCTGAACAGCCAATCAGAGTGATTTCTCTCACCGCCGAGCTTCAACATGCTGAATCGGCTGAAAAGCCTCAGACACGGGCAAACTAGAGCCAACGGTGCGGGACGCACCAAAAAAACTAGGGCGACGGAAGCTCACTGACGGCCCCAAACTGTCCGACGGCCAACCATCAACCTTAACCTGTAGCCGGTCAGGATCAGTCTGGCTGGGTCGATGTTATGTCACGACAGGGCATGCATCCAGGAAGTTGCAGTTTGTGCACAAATAAATGCTGCAGCTCCTCAAGACCAACAGAGGTTTCCAGTGTATTGTTCCCCTGCTGCTAAGTGGAGTGACATGGCTCCGGAGCGAGTAATGTTATTGACTCCGGCCCAGGAGACCAAAACTACGCTGTCTCCCCGGTGCCTTCTGACCACGGACGGGAGGCTGAATCAGGAAAAGTTAACACTAGGATCCACATCGGCCGGGCCTTCGATTCATGGAGGGACCTTTGTTTGGTAAGCTAACATTACTGCCAAGCATGTGTTATAGTGATATTGTGCTTTTAGCTAGCTAATGTTGGCAACAAGTTAAGTCTCGTGTGTGTCGCCTCACTGTTTTGACCGATGCTCGCTCGCGTCTACGCAGTGCGAGCACCAGCATCAGGACGCTTACTGTTGTTCACTTAACGGCCACAGGTGTCACTGTTAACAAGCAATTTCTGATTCTTCCATTGAGTCCCTTTAAGATAAATATTCCATTCAGAATGATGACAATCTGGACAATCTCCAGTAGCTGGACATTTCAGTGCTAATAATCATAATCATAATGAACTTCACTTGATTTAATAACACCAGGTGAAAATGCAAAAGCCAGTGATCAGCTGTCCTCATCTGGATAACATATACAGATACAGATCGCATATTCATTCCAGGTCTAAATGGTCTCTCTTCTTTTTTTTTTTTTCCCTTAAATGACCTTTGATAAGAAAACCTCAAATAAAACACTTGAGTTTGATTAATACGTTTCCTTTTGTTATTTCACCAGAATTGATAACAGAACAGTTTTTACTTGAAAAAATGACTGAGATATATTGCTGCTTGCTTTCTATCTCCCCTTCCTTCATTTTTCATCTTCCCCGCCTCTCCACTTTTGCTCCCTCTCTCGCTCTCTCTCTCGTTCAACATTGCTCGCACACTTTTGAATAATTAAGATGCAATAAATCCCACTGTCACATCAGTTTTTCAGACTCTATCTTCTGCCTGTATGTCTGGAGACTTTATATCCTCATAGTGAATGCGAGACTACACAGAAAAAGCAGAGTGAGATCTTATGTACAGTATGTGTGCGTGCGAGAGAGTGAGAGAAACGGCTCGATAGGGGCACTTTGGCATTGAAAGAAGCCTACTTTATTGATTGTCACCCTTTTTCAGAAATGCCAAGCTCTTATGCCAAACAAAAAATCCACGACCGGAACTTCCTCCACTGTTGTTAGAAATGTTACTAGAATCCTTTGCGGTGGCGCGGGAAAGAGCAGCGGAAAATAGCTGCCGGATGAAAGCGCAAAAATCCGCTCAAAAACGCTTCAATCCAGCTTTTCTTTGGCTGTCGCAGGTGATTTTGTTTGGCCTTCACAGTCTTTTCACTTGAATACATTCCCAGGGCACACCTAAGCACACACACACACACACACACACACACACACACACACACACACACACACACAGACACACACACACACACACACACACACACACACACACACACACACACACACACACACTAACACACTTGTAGTGTGAGCTCATACGCTCGTACATAAATGCCCAGGCTTTCGAGGGAAAAAAAAAACCGGTCAAACCCCATAACTGTTAATGCAACTAATCTTCATTTCACGCAAACACACATACACACTCATGGTGCATCTGTGCTGGAGAGATAACCCAGAAAGGATTAGCTATAACATGTTGAGCAGGAGGAAAAAAAATACACCTTGGCTGTGAGTGCGAGCGAGAAAGCGAGGGAAATAGTTGCGAGAGAAACTGAGGTGTTTGTAGGCCAGCAGCACTTTCACACACCACCGCTACAGGAGCACACAGCAGCTACTTGTATTGTCTCTTTCAAGAAAATATGCACAATATGTGCCTCAAACATATCGCAAAATACAACAAAATCTGAGTTCTAATTCTCACACCTGTCTCTGTGTGTGTGTGTGTGTGTGTGTGTGTGTGTGTGTGTGTGTGTAATGCTGCTTTCACAGAAGCCCTGAAATCTAGTTAGCATTGTTGGATGTCAGTCAGCCACAACAGTGAACAACAGGAATGAGCATTTCTCGCATTACATTTCAATCATGCACCGCATTTTCTAAATGTTACACGGGTTGTTGGGTTGGCAGGACTCGTAAAAAGCAATTCCCAGTGTAAATGAATAGCAGATGAAGCCAAGAAAAGAATAGGAAGAGTTCAGCCAAAACACAATCTGAGAGTTTTGCTTTTTTTCTGCCAGAAAAGTTGTGCTGGAGTCCAGATAGAAAGCTGGTCATTATTCAATTTTTTTTTTTTTTTCTGTTAAGGGGGGGAAGTGGCTGCATATAATTCGATGGATTTTTTAGAATCTCATTTGTTGAAGACAGTTTATCATTATCCTACTGAATACAATGAACATCCATTTTCCCCAATTATCACCTTACAGCAGAGTTTCTCAACCTTAAAGGGGCAGTGTGTGGGATCTGGCAGCATCTAGCGGTGTGGTTGCAGATTGCAACCAACTGAAACTCCTCCCGTGTGCCAAGTGTGTAGGAGAACTACGGTGGCCGATGCGAAAACATGAATACGCTAATGGCCCTATCTAGAGCCAGAGGGCTACTGTAGAAACATGGCTGGTTCCACGAAGAGGACCATTCTAAGGTAAGAAAACACAGTGATTCTTATTCTTATTTTCAGGTACACACTAAAGAGAACATACTTATTACTATGATATCCCATATCTGACAATAGATTGATCTATTTTTGTGTTTTCATGTTTCTGCGTAGGCCACCATAGTTCTCCTACACGCTTGGAACACAGGAGAAGCTTCAGTTTGTTGTGATCTGCAACCTCACCACGAGATGTCGGCAAATCCTACACACTGCTCCTTTAAGGGGGCCGATTTCTGAGATTGATATATTTGTATGATGTTTATTATTAATGCCAAAAAATTCAAAAAACGTGCTGAGACTCCTGGTGGGATGATACCTTGGAAGCAGTAATTTTCTTATCTTCATGGCTTCATGGCTGGGGCGACAGTAGAAAGATGGTAGAAAACGAGGAGAGAGAAATGAGCAATGATATGCAACAGAGGTCCCCAGCTGGACGCACACTGCATACATTAATCCCTAAGGGCTACCAGGGGACCCTGGGTCACATCCAATTTAAAATACTTCACAGAGTCCAAGGCTAGACTGACACACATTCACCCTGATTTTGCAGAAAACTGTGACAATTCCTCCCAAATCCTATGTGATGATTTTTTACTAAATAAACAACTAAATACAGTTTGCCCATGCCCTGTGTAACAACACATTAATAATTTTCTGAGCTGATGCACCAATCAGCAGGACGATATCATCCAAAAACCTTCCAACACCGTTACAAATCACCATTATGAAAATAAAACAATGTTCTGATCAGGTTTGGTTAGGTTTAGGCAAAAAAAATTACTTGGTTGAGGAAAGACTGTGGCCATGGTTAAAAAAAAACAACGTTGACTGTCGGTTGGAAAAGAGAAACAAACAGCTACCTTGCGTGTTAAAGTCCAATGTTTTGTTGTAAGCCTACTTCCTCCTTTGCTCAAAGGAACACGAGTCATAATTCCTAGCCGCTACAGGGCTTTGTCACTTGAAAGTGAACATATGTTGTTTTCAGGCTGCTGTTCTTGGAATGAAAGTCTTGAACTGGGCTTGCCCCAAGCAAGTAAGGTTTTAAGGTTGGTATTTGGGGATGATGGAGTGATGGTTGAAGGGGTGGTGGGTGAGGAATGTCCAAGGTTCATTTATTGTCATTCTACAACAGGGTTGCATGACAAACTGGAAGTTGTAGTCCCTTTATGCCACACAAGAAAAACAAAACTATTCCTTATGGTAGAGTATGGAGGTTGAATTGAGGAGTCTTACAGCCTGAGCAAAGAAGCTCTGTAGTCTGTTGGTATGCTAGATGGCAGTAGGGTGAAAAGGCTGTTGCTGGGGTGGGTATTGTCTTTTAGTATACTTTGGGCTCCGCGCAGGCACCTCACCTCACCGATATCACTAATGCTCGGTAGATGGATACAAAGGATGTTCTGGGCGGTTTCACCTGATGCAGAGCAATCCAGTCCTGGGCCGTGAACAAACCATGCCAATTTGTAATGAATGTAAATTAATTAGGGCCGTCAATCGATTAAAATATTTAATCACAATTAATCGAATGATTGTACTCAAATCAAAACATGGCAAACTCAAGCCCAACAGGCAACAACAGCTGTCAGTGTGTTGACTTGACTATGACTTGCCCCAAACTGCATGTGATTAGCATAAAGTGGGCATGTCTGTAAAGAGGAGACTCGTGGGTACCCATAGAACCCATTTTCATTCACATATCTTGAGGTCAGAGGTCAAGGGATCCCTTTGAAAATGGCCATGACAGTTTTTCCTCGCCACAATTTTGCATAACTTTGGAGTGTTATTTAACCTTCTTTGCAACAAGCTAGTTGGAAGGTTGATACCAATGGATTCCTTAGGTTTTCTAGTTTCATATGATACAGTATTTTCACTCTTGCTCTAAAACTGAGCCCGCTACAACCTAAATATCGCAAGTTGTGTTAATGCGTTATTGTGGCAAAATTATTGGCGTTAAAACGAATTTGCATTAAAGCATTAGTAGCACGTTAACTTTGAGAGGCCTAAAATTAATGTACAAACGTAAAAGCAATGAAATGCGGAATGCCATCTATGTATAATCACGCTGCTGCTGATCAGGATAATTCAGTTATCTGTCTCTATAACACTCCTTTTCTAACCTTGCTGTGACAAACACAAACAATTAAGAATGTGGAATGTTAGAAAGGAAACATTGTGTGGAAAAAAATTGAACACTTTTCAGAAAATAAAAGGCACTAAAGCAAATTCATGCAAATTAAACAACTCCATCACCCCAATAAAGAGGGCATAGAGTATAGTTGCAGTTATATTTCATGAACCTGTAGCTGGCTAAGAGCGATTAATGCAAAATCATGTTGAGGCAATATAAAAAAACGAATAACAGTACATATTGTGAGTTATGCATGTGACCTGGGAGGTGGAAGGAGCATGAGTGTTGACATACTTTATCAGGCCTCTTTTGCTTTCCCTGCTGTCTCTGGGTGTCTACACTGTGTGCAAACACAGACGTGAAGAAGATAATTCATCTCTTAAGCCGTTAAATATCCTAGAGGCATCTTCACAGACCTGCAGAAGTGCTGTCACACTTAAACTCTCTCTCTCACTCACACAGATTTCAGGCCCTTGAGGTACCAGTTGAAGGTATTTAAATCCTCCAAAACACATCAGAAAGGAAATGGGAGAAAAAAAATGTCGGGGACCTGTTTGTGCTGTGTGTATATAAAAATGTAAATCTGTAATAGATCCAGTATGCGCTGACCAAAGACATTACCTTCAGTTAAACCCCTAAGACCCTATGCTACTGGATGAATCAGTGCGTATCTATGCATTTGTGTGTATTTGTGTATTTGCATGTCAGTTTCAGTGCCTGTGCTACCAGCAAAACAAATTATTCGGCTTCACTAAAGCATAAACCAATACTGTTTTGGGTCACTGCATTTGCTGGTAGAAATTTATTGGTGCAATAAGTCAACAGTGGCCAAAATATCTACATTTGTTTTATTAGCAATAGACATCACTGTGACCAGTTCAAGAGTGGAAGAGTCAGTTAAGGCGTCAGTATGCTTCATAGAGTCATCAAGTGCTTGTCAGATTGTCAAACAGTGTCTGACAGGAGAAATGTATGAGATATGTACTACAATGTGCCATTGTAGTGAAAAAGACGCACTTTTTAACAATCAATTCCTACTGAAATGTATCCATTGCAACATTTTATTTTAATAAAAACTAGGGATGCAAAACTGAATCGTAAAAAAATGAACAGTGGCCCGGTTTCCACATGAGCCGCAGTTTTTTCAAAGTTAGCTTGTGTGCATGCAGGATTGTCCCTTCCCGTTCCACTGCCTTTCCCGACGCACAGGATACCCCTCTTCTGTTACTATTTGGATGGATGTTTCACAGAGGTAAAGGTTTGTGTCTTACCTGTGTCAGAGTGCAGGAGTGTGTGCAGGGAGCAGGACTGTAGACTCGAGCTGCGTAATCCTCAAATGTGGTCGGCTCCTGGTGTTGCTGTACGATGGTTTCTAGGTATCGGCCTCGCTCCTCATAGCTGAGATCAAAGAGATCTGTCAAGAGCCTGACAGTGGAAGAATAGACATTAGACAATAAGTTAACACACAGGTAAAGTCACTACAGGCTGAATTTATGTTGCACTTTATGTTGTGAAAAATGCACTTTTGCTTTTGAAAGAATATTAGTTGATTTCATATATTATTACATTTCTGGATGGAAGAAAATGTTATTCTTGCAAACAAAATACAGAGAGAACATTGGAAATTGTTATGTTTTTGTTCTCCTTAAGGTGCAAAACAACCTAAACCGAAACCGTGACCCAAAAACCGCAATAAAAACCGAACCGGCATGTTGAACCATTAAACCCCTAATAAAAACTAATCAGCGTCAGGGGGAGTTCAAGGGGAACGGGGAGAACATTAACGGTGCTAATTACAAGATTGGGAGCATTTCTATTGCCTCTGCACGGCTCTCAGCATGGCGACGGCTGAGCTGGCGGCTCACAGTTAAAGGTGCTAACAGTGTTAACCGTGAAAACAAGGGCAACAGTGCTAAAAGTGTTAACCTGGAGGGGAACCGGAGGATGGGTGCTTCTGCTACAGCGCCGTTGGTCAGGACACCGTTATCAGCGGTAACCACCGTATGAGAGCGGTGTAGAGCGGTAGCCTTGAGCTAGCCAGTGGGGCACGCTCACATACACTAACATGCACTAAAAGCAAGCATCATCAACAAAGCACATCGAAGCTTGGAATACTACACACACAGAGGTAGAGCGACTTCATTCTCTGCTCAGGTAGACATCACTCCTCTATATCTTTACAAAGTAAATAGTTGTTCACTGCTATATTAATGTTCTGGACATCGTATAGATAACTTTTAATTTCTTGTGAAGAGGAGCTGTTGCTCAGTGTGGTCGACCGTACTGTCTAGAAGGCTGCAAAACCTCCTACCAGATAGCAGAGGATTGTGCGGAAGTGGTGGAAAGGTTAAAGTCCTTGAACATGTTTTGCGGATCTAGCATTGATAAAGTGAAAAATGTCCTGAATGGAGGGCAGAGACGCTAAAATCCTCCAGCGTCTCTGCCCGAATGATATTTACTGCTGTCCTCATTATGAGGTGATGCAGGCCCTGTACCAAACAGTGATGCAGTAAGTCAGTTCACTCTCGACTGTGGCTCCGAAGCATGTAGACTGGATGGCAGATGGGGGTCTAATGGCCCATCCATTTCTGTAAGGCAGTTTGCCACGCCCACCTCAACACTTTATCATACTCCATAGGGAGAGGGAACAAGAAGGCCAAGTGCAAGATAAATAAGGATAGGTCTCAATGCCAGTGTCAACTGTAGATGAGGTTGAAAATATGTATTCATGAATATTTAACGGATCATGGCCTTATAATTACAGCCAGCTAGTTGTCCAAAGGAAGTGACATCTTGAGCCAGTGGGAGTGGACAGACTGCAGGACCGGTGGAGAAACAAGCCACTGCATGCAGAAAACATACCTGGAAAATGTTTTCTATTCAATAACTAATAATAATACAAAGAAAAATAAATGTTTTTAATTGACCAAAAGACGTATTGCAGCGCTATGCCGTCCATCTCAGCCGAGAACGGAGAAATGTCATGGAGACGAGCCAAGCCACAGCCCCCTTACAATGAGTGTCACATTAAACCCAGCTTTTAACCACACATGCAGCAGTTTTATGCAGCTTCCCCAAATACAATAGTTTTCGCCAAGATAAAAAAAAAAACACTGAAATTGAAACTGGCAAAAAGTGACACTGTGGCAGGGTCAGCAAATTCCACTCCACTGGCTGCCAGTGGGGTGTGTCACTGGCTTCAATGTGAAAGCAGCTTTCAGTGGTATAGCTCAAAATGCCTACTTTTTCCTTAGTATTTTTCTCTTTCTGGTCTATAAAACACATTTTTTTCATACAGCACATGCATGTAATTGATCTATTATCTATGAACACAAAAATGTGAATTCTAACACATTTTTAGATTTTTTCACTAGTTACTTCCTGATTAACAGAAAGCTCTCGTGTCCCACTGTGATTCCCATTCCCGTATCCCACCGGCATTAAAAACAATTTGCAGAGACACTATTAGTTTTAATGGCATAATCTACCATTGCAAAAGATGTTGGATGTATTAAGCGTTGCCTTAACGCAAATGGTTTTTCAATCAAGTTGGTCCACCATTTTGATTCGGAACTGTTTGGACGGATGGCATCAAATTTGGTAATGGTAGTCATGGCTTCCAAACAATGCACTCTATTGGCTTTAGTCATCTCCAGACTTTACCTCGACAACCATCATGAGGTTCACATTTAAGGTGTTAAGAACTATTGGATGGATTGCCATGCTATTTGGTACATACAATCATGCCCCCCACAGGACGAATTGTAATAACTTAGGTGATCCCTTAACTTTCCCTCAAGTGCCATCATCAGGCCAGAATTTGAATTCCTAAAAAAACTAATGACATTTCAATCAGCTTCAGCTGCACTGTGCGTTTAGTGCTAATTAGCAAATGTTGGCATGCTAACACACCAAACTAAGATGGTGAACATGGTAAACATTATACATTATACCTGTTAACAAAAGCATGTTAGCATGTATGTTAAAATGGAATTGCAATATGGAATTCCCAGTAGCAGTAATTACTATCTAATTATATAATGTCAAATTTTGAACAAACATAAATGCTTCAGAAAGAAAAATTTAAAGATACTATAATCAATATTTGTATAATAACAATGTAATGTAATGACAATGTGAAAGGAGTCGCTCATACTGATGAACCTACAGAGATTAATCAAACTTTTAAGTCTTACATTAGTGCGAGTGTAAAAGACTGCATACGTTGGGTGAATATAGTAGTCACATGTTCTTGTCAGTGTACATGTGTGCACACCTTCAAACTAGAACTTTGTATCAACTTAGACTCAATCCAAGCTAACGGTAGTACCAGCGGCAGTGAGAGGCACAGTGTGAGTGAGGCAGCTAATAGCATTGGGGCTGATACAGCCTGCATAATTGCCTGTCGCTAACATCACTATTATCTCCATTCTCTCAGGACCACTTAACTCAACACAGCAGCCGTCCTTCCAGATTTCACGTGGTCCAGTTTCAGTAGGTATGTTTTATTACACTGTCTCTCTGCTGCTGTTAATGCACTGTCTGCAATATAAAGTACACTTTCTGTTCCTGATGTAGTTTGTTAGTCACCAACATCAGTGTACAATGATGGTCCAAGTGGTCTGAGACTTTCAACAAAACCATTTGAAACTGGACTTTGTTGGTATACAGCAATTGTCTGTCCACTGCAACATAAGGTCTCTTTCAGTCAACTTTTAAACAAGTCTTTGTTGCGACAGTTTTGAGTCAGAGTGTCAACCTTCAACGACTACTTTTGTTAAAACTGGAAAGTGAACTTCTATTAAACCTTTTCATCCAAGCTTACAGACACATTTCATCTAATTGCTTACGTAGTTATCCAGATCATGAAACTGTTGACGGTAACAGAGCAGCAGATGTCTTCCTCCCCACTTACTTCCCCCTGCAGCTCCTGAGGGATCCTCAGGTGAACTCCCTGTCCTGGCTCTGTCCCCTAATTTGGCCTCTGTGGTCCTTTAGAATGACCTTGTCACGCAGAGAGATCACAGTCATCCCGTGAAGAAGGAACATTTCTGCTGTTTGTTTTAGTGATCTCAGTGGGTCGCCACCCAAATGTCACAGCCAAGGTGACACTCAGACCAAAGAAACAGAGCTTTGCTTCGTAGCTTAATGCCCGTGTCACTGCAGCCACAGCGCTTAACTGGTGCTGTATGTAATGAAAATATCCCTTGTGCTCTTGTTGGTGAATAAGATATTACATACCTGAACTCTTTTAATTAAGGCAGCTCCCTTGAGTGCTTCACCAGCGACAGTGTACATTAGGGCAAAAGAGTTGCATCATCTGCAAACAACAGAAGTGCTGCCCTGATATCGCAGAATTGTGAATAGCAAGATCTTATTGACTACAAATATTATACATTTTGGATTTTGCTCAAGATGGTAAAGGAAATATTACAGCGTCTTGTGCATGTATGTGCGTGTGCGCTTGTGTTTGGGGCGAGGGCCCAAGAAAAAAATTTCACCGGGCCCATCACAATTATGTTACGCTGCTGGTTCCGTGTAAAAAAGACGGAAGAAAAATGTATGCTTGCCGTTAGCCAGTTTCTAGTGCTATTAAGCGACATAACTACGTCAACGAGCGCTTGAGAAACACATCTGTCCACACTTTTCCGATAGCGTAACCGTGGGGGCGCTTCTTCCGTCAACTTCCCGAGTAGACAATCCTACAATCACGCCCACTTCACGCAGCCACACTGAGACCTTAACAACTCACATAACTTCAGCGACCATCATGCGACATCTATGTATGAATGACCTTAAGAAATTGAAATGCCTGTTTAGAGCCAACCAGACCGTAAAACTGCCAAACCGTTCTCACTCCCAACTCGTCAAATACCGCCGTTTGGTCGGTGCCCCTCGGCATCGGAAACCGTCACACGGACGCGCCCTTTAGCAACAGTATGTGGCTAACCGGGCTTTCAACCAACTCCAATGTAAACCCAAACGCTGCGTTATTAGATGGACAGAAAAAGTGGTGTAGTATTAATGGCGCGAGAGTCTGCTAAGGGCAGCGGGAGGGGTGGTGCATGGGTCAAACAAACACAAGACTTTCAACCAGGAGACCGTTGTTTGTGTCCCATGTTAAACTAAAAGTAACGTCGACTTTTTTTTTGTCACGTCAGTCTTGAGTCATGTGAGTCATCGTATCCTTAGTACCATGAGTCACTAGTCAGTAAAGTTAATGTCAACCACGACCATTTCCTAACCCTAACTAAGTGGTTATGTTGCCTAAATCTAACTTCTTGTGAAAACGGAAGTTTATTTTGAAAGGACATTGTGCAAGTAAAATATAAGCATATATTGAAATGCCATCCCTGGTCCGTCCAAAAGTAACGCAAGAGGGGTACCCCGTGCATCGATCTCCGATGCCGAGGGGCACTGACCTGAGTTGGGAGTGGGAATGTGTTGGATCTGCAAGAGCAAAACAGCAAATATGATCCAAATGACTAAAAGTCTTTACAGACATAAAAAAACGATGTTATTTGTCATTAACAGTGACATCTGCTCCATCTAGCTGATCTTTTCAACCACACAAATCCTGCCTGAATACTCTCTGGAAACCTCTTAAAAGATTTTTCCGTTCAATTTAATTTTTATCCAAAGTCAAAAATTTGACATTGCTTCCACAAAAGCATATCTCTGAATCATCTATTCACAGAGAGTGTAGAGCTAGCTCTCTCTCTCTTTCATTGGTCCATGTATCTCCCTGTGGGCACAGAAGGAAGCTTGATGGGACTTCACCAAGCAAAGAGACCAGTAATTGTGTATCGATCTATATCAATAAGCACAAAGCTCATCTGTGAACAACAACTCATTCCAATAAAGCCAAACAAAGAAAGCTGCAACGGGGGTGTTGATGGCTCCATTAGCAATGCCGTGTGCATTACATACACACACAAACATACACAGAGATCTTATTGGCAATGTTTATGCAGCCTTCACTCATTCTTTGTACACACTTTAATATTAATGGATAAAAACATGCACAAAGGGACTGGGAAATGTAGGAAAAGAGAATTAAATAGTGGCTACTCATCAAAAACAGCATTTCAATGGCTAATGGAGAATTAATATTAAAACTGCTTATGATGTTTTTTTTTCTGGATTTAACTTTGCTGGCAAATATGTCACTATAGTAGCTCTGAGGTAGCATTCAAAGCGGCAGACATCGACCCTGCTGAAGAGTTTTTGAGACGGATGCTGAACCCCCACCAGCTCAAGTGCCGCTGCTCTGCAGCTCAGTCTGATCCGTGGCCTTGAGTTGAGGAGCTTTTGCTCCCTTACTGATGTAAGGTCTGAGTGTTTACTCAGTGTTGTATTTTTATTCTATCTGTTCTGTTTGTATTTTTTTTTACTAGCAGTGTGGACGTGTTGTTGTGAGGCTGTGATGAAATGCCAGTGAAAGAGCCAAACACACCTGCGAATATGTTAAGTACATACAAAATCACTAGTGGGATTCCTGACAGGTTCACACTGGCATTCAACACAGGTAAAAGGAGGAGGCAGTTGCCATGGTAACGTCGAGCGACGTCATCGGCAATAACTGCTGAATGAAAAAAAGTAGAAAACACATTATAGTGTGTATAGGTGGATGTGTGTCTCTGGGTGTCAGTTAGAGGTTTTTATGAGTTCTGCAGATGAGAGGGAATGTGTGATGTGCATGCAATAGAGATGGGGTGTGTGTGTGTGTGTGTGTGTGTGTGTGTGTGTGTAGAAATGTGTCCACCTGTGTGTGTCTATGGGTGGTGGGATTTCAATGAAATAATGACGTTAGTGTTCTGTAGTTTGCATTGGTCATCTGCCATTGATATTAAACATGAGTGCGCCTGCTCAAGCTTTGAGGATGACATATGACTTGCAGCTTCTACTATAGTCATACATCATAATCCCATTTTAGCCACAACCTTCTTCTTTTTTTTTTTTACTTTGTGCCCAAAATTAAGTTATTTGTCAAAAGAAATTTGGCAAACAATGTGGCTAATCAGGAAAGGACTCAAATAAATATGGAATAGTGAAAATGAAACTGAATATTGTGAACACGGGACACGAACGAACAGCTGTTTGTAACGTGAAAGTGAAACTTAACGCACGGGGCACGAACAGCGTTCCAGTCTCCTGGATGAAAGTCTTGTGTTTGTTGGACCCATCCACCTCCCCTCCCACCCGCCCGGTGTGTCTATTTTCGCTCTTTAAACTACATCACCACAGTCACTCCCGGCGCACTTTCTTGGAGCATTTACTGTTTCCGTGGATGGGTTTAAATTGTAGTTAATGGAACGCCCGGTGCATTTCATTCCAGCGCTAAAGGGTGCCTTGTGCAACGGTACTGAACGCCGATGGCCATGACAAAGCCTCGGTATTTGATGCCTTTGGAATGAGGGCTATATTTATATGCCATCCCATGAGATAATGTACCACAATTAAATATTTGAATCACATAACCCTGTCAATTTTGCTGCAACAACATTCATAAGAAAATAAATGAGTGGATATCTAACATACTAAATCAGTGAGCTTTGAAATGAAACGAGAGACAGTTTGAAAGCGAGAAAGTACTTAAGCACGCACAAAAAAACTTGATAGTCTAGTCTAGCAGGTAGCATCTGGGAATAGATTTAGTGTTGCCAGTAGACATAGGGTTACAGTTTCAAAAGAAAGAAAAAGATTGCCTGGCCTGAGAAAACAGGGAGAGCATTGAACCACAGACTTCAAACATGCCAACGTGCACACACACACGCCAGGAGAGATGCTGGCACGAAGTTAACGTCACTGCTGCCATTTTGCCCTGAAGCAAAAACACTTACAAACGGCAAACTCCCAAAATGTTTTGTCTGTGACTTACCCTGGAAACACAGAGGGGAGACAGAGAGAAGCAGAGAGACTGCAAATATAGAGGTGTTCACTGGTAAGACGTGCGGTATGATTGAGCTCTGGGGGATTCAAAAGAGATAATATTGCTGTGATGATTGTCAAGTCCAGAACACATTTCCCTAAATCACATTAGTCAGATGAGAATGAGCAGCTATTTCATGTCGTTCTTCATAAACAATGTATTAAATGCTCATCTGTCTCCATCAGTCTCTGCAGGCTGTTTTCATACACCATTCGTACCTACGAAAAGTAAATGCACTGTAATTTCTTATATATCCCACAAAATCATTTCAAATTTAATCCATGTAATCGTGAACCAGGAAGTATAAAGAGCAACAAACGCCACCTAGGGTGGAGGTCGGGGGGGTGGGTTGGTGGGTCCAAAAACACCAGACTTTCGCCCAGCAGACCGCTGTTCGTACCCTGTGTGAAACCAGAAGTCAAAGTTGACTTTTTTGTTATGTAACTTCCGTACTTAAGTAACTCCACTTCTGTAGTTATTTTAAACCAAACCACGATCTTTTCCTCAACCTAACCAAGTGTTTTCCTTTGAAGAAAAAGGTTTATTTTGAAAAGGCTGTATGCTTGTAACAAGCGGAATTTGACACATTGCTGGACATTTGTAGGAAAACGTACTTAAAATAGGAATAGGCGATACCAAACTTTTTTTAATTCGATACAATACCAATACTTTTTGTTACAATTTTAATGATACCGACATTGATAATTTCTTAAATGTGTATGTGATTTTTCAAAATAATGGTCATTTTAAGAAAAAGAAAAAAAAAAGATTACACTCAGAGGCAAATCACATGACACATATTGTCCATTAATAACAAATTTATTACAAAAGCAAATAAGTACAATTAAATAAATATGTTTGTGCCACTAAGTGTAAAAGAATAGTCCAGTACTTTACAGAAATGCTATGATTAAATAATAAGCCTCCTTATAACTTTCAGAGGGTGTAGTTTTTAAATGTTTGAAGAGGTTACTCATGTTTCTGCGTGACACTTATTGTCACAAATCTTGCATCTTGCTATATTTTTATCTACAGGTGACAGGTAGCATCACAGCATGCTACGTTTCCTTTCTACCATCTATGGTAGTGTACGACTGAGAGCCGCTGTGCGCTAGGTTCTGATGTCATGTGACACGGGCTAGCTAAATATGTCATGGCTGTTTTGGCACAAACATTATACAAAAGTAAAACATTTGTAAGTGATGCAGCCACCCACGTTTGTATTTATCTAATTTCATTATTGTTATTTTTTTAAAGTAATTAATTCCAAATGACTAGTTTGTGAGTATTGAAATATCGATATCACAGCATCAATCTGCCCATCCCTAACTAAAAATGCGAAATTACTTTTCGTAAGATATCATACGAACCGTTGTATGAGGATACGTTGGTCTCTGTTCATCCTTTGAATTGTTAAGTTTTGCGATTGTCTTTTCTGCATTATAGCTTACAAAACCCCTTTACTCTTAATGGTGACTTCAACATACACGTGTTGTCCCTCACAAGCCATGACTCGTGAGTTTCTACATTCAGTTCACCTGCTGCAGTCTGTAAATGGCCGAACCATGTAAAAGGCCATACTCTCGACTTAATCCTGTCTTTCGGGTTGCTCCTGTTGAACCTATCTTGACAAATTGTACAGTATCTGCCTCACTACTTTGCCATATTGCTTTTGACAAAACAGAATCCCACTCTGCTCAGAGACCTCAGCTCTGGAAACATCACCCACTCATGATCACAGACGACCTTGTCTAGCTTTCTAACTGTCTGGCCACTCTGTTGCCCCCGTCAAAGAAAGAAAACCAAAAACCTCAGCTTTACTCTGGCTAAAAGAATATAACACAGAGGATGTTCAGGAAATCAGAGCAGAAAAGAAAACAAGACAAGCCTCCGATAAACTTGTAAAAGAGATTTCCTTTAAAGCTGCTCGTCGATATTTTAATATCAACGATGAGTCAGTTGACATGTAATGTGGAAGAGGTTGCGCATAGTTATGAACCCACAGATAATCATCATCTCGGCTCTTCAGAGCTTTGTGGCATATTTCAGCTCATTTTTTGGGGGGGCTTACGACCCCAAACTTTGCTGTTGATCACTGCATCAATCAAATGAGCCCCGTTTCCAGCAAATGCAGACAGCTGTTTTCAGAGAACAACCACTCACAAACCTTTGTAGGCTATCTGCCCAGCCCCAAACAGCAGACAGACAAAGTTAGCGACTACCTGGTGAACACAGTGGAGCATTTAGCAGCTAAGCAGCCAAACATTTCCCTGAATGGAGTTGGTGGAGACCAAAACAGATCGAAAAGGAGAGTGAATGATTACATGTCACAAGATCACACGAGAATCGCGGGATCGCATCTCACACAAAAATCCATCTTGCCAGGCTTCGAGTAATGCGTTTGTGCCAGGCAAGCCAGATCATGGACCAATCAGCGTCCTGTGAGGAGCTACTGGCAGCTACCGGCGTGGCTTGGGTGTGTGTGACCCGGTGAGAGATAGTGTGGACGACACAAAGAGGGGACTATTTGTTCTAAACAACAATGGTGGCTCCTGAAGAGGTTGACGTAGATGCTGCAATAGCGTCAGTTATATCAGAACTGGAGAGTATTTCTTCTATCGCAAGAAGAGCAAAGAACGACACTGAAGGCTGTTCCCGATGGAAAAGATGTTTTCGCTCTTCTACCGACCCAAGTCCGACGGGCCGAGTTTGATTGGCAATTTGTTCATCCAATCACCTGCCAAGTATTTTTTGAAAGTGCCTGTCCTTTTCCAAACAGTTTCCAACGACAGCTTCTCAGATGGTTCTGTGTAACAAATCATCTGGCAGGTCAGGTTAATTACATTCACCAGGTGAACAGAAACAGAACTCCAGATGAATACTAACGTTGCTCAATGTATGATGTATAAATAGGCAACTGTTTGCAATAAGTTCAACACAACAATTTTATAAAATGGTAATATTGTGTTTACAGCTTGTTGCACTGCCCCCAAATGCCCCAAAACAATTAATGAAGGTTTACCTATCGGATATCTGTTAGAATGCTGAAGCTAAATACTTTTCTGAGATACCAGAGGACACAAGGACCCCATAATCCCAGGGTCCTGTTTAATTGCTTAAACTCTGTCATTATGTCCAATTTATGCCTACAAGCCTCCCCTAACCAATGGGAGGAGTTCCTACACTTCTTTAATATGACTATTACCCACTACTACTCATGACCCAAGCTGGAAACGAATAGTAGTACAAGTTGTGTCCCACATAAAAACCTCCACCTGCTCTCTTAATCCCTTAGCACTATTAGCCCAAGAGTTATATCAGTCTCTAAACTCCCTGATAAATTGCTATGTTGCTTAATCCTTAATGGAAGAGTTTGACATTTTGGAAATATGCTTATTAGCAATGAGAAGTTGTGATTTGCGGGAAGTTACGAGCAGTATCAATGTCATAGTTCCATAGTTAATGCACAAACATGAAAGTGGTATCAATCTTCTCACCTAACTCTCAGTAAGAAAGTATTTTCCTTTAAAATATGCCGTGGTTGAGCTGCAAAAAAAAAAAAAAAAAATCCCACTGTCCTAAGCAGCTACACAGCCTTTTGAGCCTACGGACATTTGCAGCATCACAGCAGGATTTTAATTAAGATGGTAGAAATTGGTCTCATACTGTACAGCCCCGCAACCTGCTCACTCATATTCGATGCCTGTTTGCTCTTAATGAAGCCAGCTATTGATGTTCCGCTCTTCCTCCGAGGGAAAAAGATGCTCAAACTTCTAGTAGATGTCTTATTTCTTACAGAGGCCACGAGTGCATTCAGAGATTTCAATTTGCCATCTGTGATCTCTGACGATTCTCATATGTAATTATCATTTCTGATGCACGAGGAAATGGAATTTGTCAAATAAATCACTTTGGATACAGAGAGTAGTCAATGAGCCATTTTGTGAGTGTTTTTTAAAGACAGCATTGTTTCTATGAGGCATTACTGAGTGATTCGTCAGGGAACTTTTAATTCTAAAATATTAAACTGTTCTTATGAAAATTAACATTACTATGATAAAACACAAGAAAAACAATGTTTCAGTGATTTGTTAGGCTGGTGCACCAAGTGATGGACACACAAACAGCACTATAAGTGAGAGCAATAATTCTCCACGTCATGTAATGGATGGATAACCACACAGGCCTACTGGGCAAAGGCCAGAATTTGTCCTCTCAGGTTTTCTGTAGGACATTTAGGCCCTGTGTTGGGTACTGACATTATGCAATATGGACATTCTGACACTGGGGAATGGGGCTGCTAAGTAGGAGGCTTTCAGGCATCTGTGTGCAGGGAGACGCCATCCTATGAACTCTCCATGCGTCTGGTCTATTACTATCCCAAACATCTTCGGGTGAGCACACATATTTGCTCACTCTTTCCCTGTCTCTATATTTGTCTTCCTTCCCAAACTGAAAAAGTATGCATCAGTTCTGCCAGCAACAACAACGGTTCGATTTCCAGCTTTGCAACTTTTCACCTTTGCAAGATGACCTTGCCCCAAAGGTCAGCATCAGAAGCTGACTTGACCCTGAAAGGTCAGGGTCTCCGTCAGTGTATTGCGAGCCCGCGGGCCTAAGCATCGGGGAATTATGTATTTTTAAGATGCTTTTTTTTTAAACTAAAATGTGTTATAGAAGAAGCAAACTCCTTTAAGGAATAACTCAATGCGTAAGTTGTGTGCTTAACGTAAGCGAGTGTGCGGTCGAGAGAGAGAGAGACAAAGAGAGAGAGAGCGTGTGTGTGACAGTGAGTGAGCTATGAAAGTAGCAATGCAGTGTGTATACAGTTTATAGGCTGCTTCTCTGTGAATAAATTCTACAACTCCTCAAGACCCAAACCAAATTCTCGTGTCTTGCTTGACACCTGCTGATTAAAGTGAAGGTGGTTAGCCCCGAAGTTAGCGACAACTTTGGCTCAGGCACGCTTAAGGTGGCCTGACCTTTAAAAGATAACTTTTTGTATTTTTCAACCTGGACCCTATTTCCCCATGTTTTTTTGTCTAAGTGACTAATGGGGACAACAATTTCTGAAATTTCGCTTTCTGTTTATCATTGTGTCATGTGACAATGGAGGAAACGACAGAGTGGAGAGAGGACTGCCACGGGACAGTTTGTTGTGTTGGACTAGCTTAGTGTTAACTAAAAGATTTTCAGTGTCATGGCTGTAATTTTTGCGCACACACACTTGAACCACAAGCTGAACAACTTCACCCAGTGCCCTCCGGTACTGTTAACCATCAGCGGTCCATTTCCTTTGTGTTGCTATGACAACCCTATCAGAACTACAGGCGACCTCTGTAGTAATTAGGTGTTGTCTGTGTGAGAAAGAAAGAGATGGATAGGAAAAGAGAAAGAGAGAGTATTACCTTGGTTGCTTGCAACACTGACACAAATGTATTGCCAAAGGCTGCAATTAAACCTTGTCACCCTTTTCAGTGCAATAAAGTCAATTCTGTGTGCAATCACATTGCTTTCCTGTGTCCCCTAGTGCATATAATCACTGTTAAATCCCAAAGACCTCTTGCAATGTTCTATGTAATTACTCATTATTAACCTCCATCCATCATTTTAATACAAGTCTTCATTAACATTTACTCTGTACGCCAGCATATTTTGGGTGCTTCTGATCGAGACAGGCAACTTAGATGACGTGGCTGATTACACCTTCATGATGATCCAACATTGCAATGAAAATGACAAGATCCTCTGTTAAATTGTGAGCACAGTAAATACGGAGAAAGATGAAACACAGTATGAACATCAAAGGCTGCTAATGTGCACAAAAACATCCCCCCAAATAAGAGAATGGGCTACTGGTGTTTATTACCCAAAATACTCTCTGAATAGAGACCATGTGCATATTTACAATAATCCAAATACAGGCGATGAATCATTCAAGGGGGTTTGGTGTTTCAGACCCGTAAAACCAGAGACAACTTCATCCAGATCCACAGTTCTGACATGTGGTTCCACAGATTTTATCAGGATATAAGTTCATCTGCCATCACTGGGGACACCCAGGCGTGATGACACATGACCCCAGTATGGCCCATCTACAGTAAGTAGTGCTCCTTCCAGTCCACTAGCTACGCATTGATACTTCACCTTAATGCACTGACCCGAGACCAGCTACACCTGGCGCATACTTTTCCATCAACACATTCCATCCAACCATCTATTTTCTAACCCCTGCTCATACTGTAAAGGGCCATGGGAGGCTGGAGCTGTCTGTCACACATATAGACAGACATTGACTCTTACATTTACACCAGCTAAAGATTTCACACAGGGATTTGTTTGCAGATTTGCAAACAATTTCATAGTAAAGTGAAACACTGACAAATAAATGAAACAAGTGATGACATGACCAGCTGATCTAAGGAGGTCACAAGTCAGGAGGTCTACACCAAACTGCTAATGGGAACATACAACACTGAGCGCCTCATAGAATTCCTGGATGACCTCTATGAAAGAGAGGACATACAGTATAGGGGACATAAGGAAATGTGCTATATAAATAAAGTTGGTGACATGTTATAATAACCAATCAAATAATCAAATTGTATTTATATAGCACATTTTGAACATTTCAAATGCACTTCAAAGTGCTTTACAACAGTGACAAAAAAAATGTGATTTTCATTTCATACTAAACTCTTTGAACAGTGTCCATACTGACCGGTTGCGAAAATCCACATGAAAGAAGCTCAGAGATGATAAAACTGCTGATTTGCTCTTTTGGGTCGCCTTAAATTATTACTGTGCGCTCACAGCAATTAACTTAATTGGTAGCAGGCAAGTGGAGCAGCCAATGCTTTTCAGCATTGTTTTTACCCTAATTTCCTCTCTCAGGCTACTTACAAGCTGCCCCACTCTACTGGTGAAAGTTGTCGGGCCTAAAATAAATTACCTGCATTACACAGGGCTGAAAAAGGCTCTGACAACTCTGTTTTTCAGATAGTATTTCTAGTTAATATTGTCCTAAAGAGATGCTAGAGCTGAACATCAAGTGAACAAAAAGGAAAGTAATGATTTCATACGGACGCTTGGTCAGTACCCTTTGCAGTCACTTTTTCATGCACTGGGTACCTCCTTAGCATAACTTTTCGATGTGCAGGGTAGTCCAATAGACTTCAACATGTGGTTAACATTTTGAATTCTAACAAAACTACTTGGTTAGGTTTAGGAAAAGATTGTGGTTTGGGTTAAAATAAGTACATTTGTTACATTGGGGTGGCTGTGGCTCAGAGATAGAGAGGGTCTGAGGTAGAGCGGGTCATTACCTACCCAAGTGTCCTTGAGCAAGATACTTAACCCCAAACTGCTCCCGAAGGCTGTGCCATCGGTGTGTGAATGAGTATTTAGATTAGATTGTGATGGGCAGGCTGGCACCTTGCATGGCAGCCCCTGCCATCAGTGTATGAATGTGTGTGTGAATGGGTGAATGCTGACATGTAGTGCAAGGCGCTTCGAGTGGTCGGAAGACTAGAAAGGCGCTATATAAATGCAAGTCCATTTACATAACTTAAGTTACGTACGTAAGTTAAGTATTTTATTAAGTTAACTTGCATACCTAAGTTAAATTAGCTGACTTCTGGTTTCACACGGGACACGAACAGTGGTCTCCTGTTTGAAAGTCCTGTGTTTGTTTGGTTTGGGTTAACCTAAGTATGCTTGTTACGTAACTTGAGTTGCTTACGTAAGTTGAGTATATTATGTAAGTTAACTTGCGTATGTAAGTTAACAAGTACATAATGTAAGTGAACTTGCGTACGTAAGTTAAAATAAGTCAACGTTACAATTTGGTTTCACACGGGACACGAACAGTGGTCTCCTGGGTGAAAGTCCTAGGTTTGTTTGGTTTGGGTTAAAATAAATACGCCTGTTATGCAACTTAAGTTATGCATGTAAGTTAAGTAAGTTACGTAAGTTAACTTGCGTACATAAGTTAACAAGTATGTAATGTAAGTAACTTGCATACCTACTTTGGGTTTCACACAGGACATTAACAGTGGTCTCCTGGGTGACAGTCTTGTGTTTGTTTTACCCATCCATCCACCACGGCCTCCTCCCAAAGCGGACTTTGTCGCTCTTTATACTAGATAACCTGACTTTTCCTTTACTCCCGGCATAATTACTACAGCCACTAGAGGAAGTCCTGCACTTGCAAAACTGATGCTAGAGGGGTATGTGGAGTGTCACAGTTTGACGCGTAGGGCCACTGACAAATCTGCTGTGTTTGACGAGTTGGGAGTGAGAACGCGCAGACAATACAGCGGTTTACTGAACATAGCATTTGTATTTTCTGTTATACTACTATTGTGAAAAGCGAACTTTGTCATTTGCTAGTCCGACTGCATTTGTGCATTTCAGATGTCAGATCAACCGTTGTGCTGAGCTGCATATTGGTAAAGAAAACTATGCAGTGTTTAATATAGTGCATGTAACCAATTGTAAAAGCTGTAATCCTCTTTTGAAAAAAATTGCATAGTTGCAGTATCATAATAGTTTGTATTTTGTGACACAGCATGTGAGGAGAATTCACAGAGCAGGGGGACTTCAACAAGTGACTATTAATCACAACCAAGGAGACGCCCACATGCGATGTATGGCCTTGGGTGCCAGACATTAGAGACTGCTGAGTTAGTTTGAACATCGACAATCCATCGCCCTTGATTATGAGTCTAGATATACTGTGCACATCCTCACTGGAAATATCAAAAAGTCTTAAATTTGATTATATATGGCAAGGTTGCCAGGAAGACGCACACAAATTCTAACACAGATCAATAGAATGACTGCTCCATACCATATTACAATAAAACAGATCATGACAATTCAATTACCTGATGATCTCCCCATCATTAAAATATGACCAGCTATCATCTGTACAGCAGCAGAGACAGGCGATGACAACCCCCCGCTGTGCCACATAATGAGATTTTGTCCCTATAAAGCGTCACGTGTTTCAAAGCCCCCGGTGTGTTGCAGGATGAAAGTTTGACGCCCACGTAGCAAAGAGGACACCTTATGTTTTAAAAGCATCATTTCCCAGCCTGCAGGTCAAGGGCACGATGGGGGGGGCTCCGAGAGATGACACAGAGGACATCACAAGACTCGAATCCCGCTGGAGACACCAATTACTTACAGCGAGTTAAGGTTAACGAAAGCTGATGCCCTTAAATCCTGATTTGGCAGCCTTTTATTGTGTACAGGTGTAGGAACATATATGTGTGCATCAGCTGTTCTCCTCTTAAGCCAACATCTGCTGCACGGTAATTGCTGTCTGGAGGTGTATAACGTTTCTGTGTGTGTGTGTGTGAGGGGGAGAGACAGAGATAGAGAGACTGGTTTGGAGAACACACTGTGGATGAAATTGGATTTCTTTCATTTTGTGCAGACAGAGGACAATTTAAGCATCTGTGTAAAGTATTGTGGTGTATGTAAAGCGCTATCAAATGTCTACGCACCCTTTGAAATTTTCTTCCTTTATTGCCTCCAGGCCTGGAATGAAAAGCCAGTAAATCACACTCAATTTCACTTTCATTTGGATATACTGTAGTAACAAGCAAAAGCAAGAGGAAAACAAACGGCTATTCATTTCTGGCTTTGTATTGAAAATAGAAAACATCTTTTTTGGGGTCATGGCACTTGCTGCTTTGAACACGCAAATACTGTACAAACTGGAAAGTACGCCAGAAGGATTCCATAGATCATTTTGTCTTCAAGCAACAAGGCCATCGAGATGCAAACACGCGTGTGAATCAAGGTGAGATGCTTACAGTTTCTTTACCTTGATGCTATCAAGCTTAATCACATGGTAGTATCGCATGGGAATATCATGTGATTTAGAAGTTTAGCTGCCACATCTGTTTCATAGGGCACACTTGCATTGCACACACAGTCTGTGTTCCTCTTAAAACTACAGTGTAAACCACTTATAGTGATCACGTTTATGGTGCATGTCCTCAACCTCCATCATTTCCATGCTTCCCATTCATTGTCTACGTGAGCAGCCATGCAATGCATTCTGGTAGCGTGGCGGCGTGATTCGACTCTCTTTTCCAATTAGGCTGTGGGTGACTGTAGTCTATTTTTTGGATTCTTGTCAGTGGAGAAGAGCTCAAAGTGGTTAAATTGTACCAAAAATCCATCACCTGGCAACCACTACCAATGGAGTTCATTATCTTTCACAACATCTGCTGTGATTAGAAAAGTGTTCCTCAAGCTAAACTCAAATCTGTCGACAGACTCTTATATCAGCGGTTGCACAATAAATGGAATCATACAGATAAATGTACATGATACACAACAGCTGGCCTGCGGTATCGTGTAGACCGACACAAAGTAGCAAGCTAGTGTGCAGGAAAATGTTTTTTGCATTGCTTGGCAACGGTCCAGTCCCAGTCCAGTTGCTGAAGGATTTGTGTTGGAGGATCCAAATAAATGATTAAAGAAACAAACAAATCATAATCTCTTGTCGCTTATTACTGTTAACTAATGCATTTTTATGGCGAGGTGTTTTTGAGCCATACGGGAAACTGTGCCAAGTCTCCTGACAGATCAGGATGGAATGTGTTGATGCCAGATACAAAACTTTGCTGGAAAAAAAAAACTTCTTAACTGGAATTACTACTTGAGTTGAGATTCAGGAAATATGATAGGTATTATATATATACAATAAAGTGACAAACTGCTGTGAACTCTTTCATTCTGTGTTCCCTCTGTAAATGTCCATGTCCATCTATGTTTCTATCGCCGTCACTCAGTGTGTTTGTACCTCTCTGTGTCTCTTTCCCTGCTGTCTGTCTCTCTGCATGTTTCCCCACGAACACACACAGGCACACCTGCCTGCACCTTTCACGGGGAATTTCTGACCTGGTGCGTTTGTTTTCCGCTGCCACGGGGGATTTTCTGTCGCCGTTTGATCATAACAGCACATGAAAGAGGCAGAATACACGGGAGATGGAAGCTGCTGGCTAAAGTGAGCCCACGCTGTTGGGAGCGTCTCAGCCGGGTGGCAGGTTCACTGAGTGACAGACTGACAGGTTGACTCCTTTAGTGACTGATGATGGAAGGACTTTGTCTTACTATCTATGGTGTGTTTTTAGCTGACAAAGGTTATTTTACTCGTCATCATTCAGAAATCCAGAGATAATATAGAAAGATAATGTGGACATTCAAGTGGCAGTTGGCAGAATATTTTTGGCATCATTGGGCAAAAATTCCGTAATAACCTTTCAGCATATTGTAATTCAAGTGTTCTGGAAGATAACTAGACTTTTGCACGTCCTCTTGGCTCTGTTTTCAGGCTTTAAAAATCTAATGCTCACGTGGGCAGTGTGGCTGCTCTAACCTGTTAACATGGACGCCAAAATAAAAAAACAACAGGTTCCGCAGCCGCCACGCGCTGCTGACGTTCCCTGTGTGGCCCAGCTGTAATGCCTATTTCTCGCCTCAAATGTTTTCAGAAACATCTTGTAGTGTACCGTTTAGCTGTAAAATGAGAACGTTTGCTCCGGTTGGTGGGCGGTGCTTGGTATTTCTTCAACTGTTCTCAACGTGGCTGCTGGGTCACAAACTTTCTCATTTTACAGCTAAACAGTACACTACAAGATGTTTCTGAAAACATTTTGTGTGAGCGATAGGCATTACAGTAACAGAATATTGATTCATATTTGATCAGAGCTGCCTAGTTGACTGTTTCATCAGAGTTTGCGAGTGAATGACAGCTGCTCAGAGGCGGCAAGGCTCCAGCTCAGCTCTGATTGGTTGTATTCCTCCAGCCTGTGAATCTGATGATTTTTTCAGATTACCTGTCTCATGCACAACTGTCACGATATGTTGACCGTTTCATAAAAAATAACTTTGCTCCAACCTGCCTACTCTAACTTTAACACACAAAATGCACATTGTAAAATACTTCCTTTACTTCTTTTTTATACCACAGCTGCCCAGGTAAATGGGATGACTTGCATTTGAGTTTTAAATTGACTGTAATAACCTTGACACACTCTGACACACACACACACACACACACACACACACACACACACACACACACCGACAGCAGTGCAGGCCATCTGCAGACAGTAAATTATCTGGTTAGCAGATAATGCAGTTGAGGGACAGAGAGAGCCAAGGGGCGGTGAGGACAGAGGGAAAGAGGTGTGTACAGAGACACACACACGCACAGTGACAAACACACACAGGGATGTTTTCGCTTATCTGTGTTTCGAGTGTTTTGTGTCCTACACAGCATAACCGGTCTAACTGTGACACCTTGCTGGAGGCTGCATATTCGCCTTGCAAAGTTCTCCAGTTGGAGTGCATAGGGATGGACATGCATGGGAAACAACAATGTCTCAGTCACTGATTGTCTTTCACACTGAATGTACTGACTGTATGCATTTGTGCTATAATTAAACTAAAAAACTCTTTAACCTTGGCTGATTTCATTATTTTAGCTAATGTTACGGTATATGTATGTTTGCATGATAATCAATTGTCAATATTGCTTAGTTTTCGCAGCATACTTGAAGTTAAACAATGGTGGTTTAGGTTAAAAGAGGGTCCAGCTATCAAGGTTATTGGTGTTAGTTTAAAGGGTTGGTGATGAATCAATGTGTCAATCAATGGATGGTTTTGGTTGTATTTGTTCAAGTTTAGATATATTAAATCACTGTGTTGAATGATATTTAATTTGTTCATTCTTTCATTCATTTTACACCACCCAAAAAAAATTAATTATGCTAAATCATTCCAAATTCTGCGCTGGTTCGAATCCGGCTTGGGGCCCTTCTGTGTGGAGCTTGCATGTTCTCCCCGTGTTAGTGTGGGTTTTCTCCGGGATAAGCGGTTGCAGATAATGGATTCCGAAATCTTTCCCCAAGTGGGCAACTGCCACAGATCTTCTGCTGCCCCAAAGGCCCCAGGTTCACAGTGCGTTCACAGTGCATCAATTACTTTGAGGTAATTTAATTAATCGCTTTTTTTTTAGTGTTACGGCCGCTGCCGATTAACTTTCTATGTGTCTAACCCCCTTTGTAGTGCTGTGTTTACGTTAATCAGGATGTGTGGTCCCCTGTACGGGATTTGGTTCCACCTGCCGAGCGTTGCCCTTCTATGAACTGGAGGTCTCTGATTGGAGCAGCACCCACAAGCGCTTTTCCTTTAGTCTACTATATCTCTTTTTGTTGTTGGAATTATCTAAGCTCCTTGTGAATAAAATAACTTTATTTTACCAAGAAAATCTGGTTTTATGTTGCCTCCCTTTCCCCTAATTAGCTGGGTCGTAACATTTGGTTATTTTGGCAATAGAGCACTATATATTCTGAAATGGTAAGGGCTTTTAGGCGGATCGGGGGTCCATTATTTGTACCTGTCCGTGGAGCCCTGTTTCAAAATGCGCTTTTAGTTCCTTAAATATATCAGTTGATATTATGCTTACATAGCGTGCATACTGTTTAATAAAAGTATAGCTAAGTTGCACCACTCTATAGAAGCAGTTCCCAATGAAATCGCTTTAAAGCTCTGGTCGGTAATGTTGAGAAACCTGCAAAAGTAAGCTGGCTTTTTAAAATTATCCAACTGAAAAACCGAGCCGTATTGCCAACTCTTTTCCAATGAAAGTAGCTGGCAGCACTAGCTCAAAAAGTCCCTAAATCTAGAGAGAAAGTCGCAAAGTTGGCAACACTGACAGCCCGTCCCTTCAGGCCTCCCTCCAGAACCACTCTTCCAAAATAATCATTATGAACTTAAACAACAAACATAGCTATTGTTAGTATTCACAGCTGTCAAGCTAGCAGCTTGTGGAAGACTCCGCTGATGCGCAATGATTGCATGGGCACTGTACTCACCCTACAAAGCCTAGAAAATCATTCAAGTTAATACGCAATGGGGCATCCAAACTGGCAGTCATTTTCACAATGCAGTTGAGTAGTAATTGTTTTTATCAACCGCAAAACAATGTCAAGATGTCTGTAAAGAATTCTCTCACAAGTTGTACTAAATAGCCATATGTATCCACTGATGATCAATATGATCCAAACACATATTTTCAACTAATTTCTCTCACCTCACCGCATTAATTTGCCTGCACAGGTGTACCATAGCTCAATCACTGCTTGCCCTGCACCGCATATTATCTTTGTGTACAATATTTGTTTTATAATGATATTTATCTAAATATAAAAAATATGAATTGATATACTCACATTGCTAACTTTGTACAACGTACTTTGGCAATACTGTTCTTAATTATGGTCATGCCAAGACAAAATTGTATGATATAGGTTAAATATTCAATATTTACTTTAAAACTTTTAAAAAACTTTTCCAGGCTTTGTTGGGTGACAAAATGATATAGAAATAGAAGAAGTAGCATCATGAAATCTAAAGATTCACAAAGCATATGCACCCTGGCAAAAAAACAACAACAAAAAAAACCACACAATTTGTTTGATAGATAACATACATACACCCACAGCACACAGTGAGTGTTTCATAATGATAGGGGTGATGGATGAACACATCACTGTACCTATTATAAGTGGCATATTAATGCATGCATACAGTAAGCATAAACAAACACACAGAGCACACTGTGATGTGTCCATTTATCAGCCACCTAATTATGAAACGCATTAATCGTGTGTACGTGTACTAAAAAAAAAAAAAAAACATTGTTTATTATAGCAGCAGCCAGTACAGGCTTGCCTTGATGACAGCTGGGAATGATGGAGAGGAGGCGAGCGGAGGCGAGGCTGGCGACACGCTCATGAATCAGTTTCACATCCAGTTCAGACTGGTGCATACGCTGGCTTTAAAATGCAAGTCTATTCACAGTAGAGTACCGCATATACTCCCATCAACTGATTTGGTCTCATACACTATAAACTTTTTATTTGAATAATGGATTATACTGTATGCATGGCAAGCACTGCAGGAAACTATTTTCTTGCTCCGGGCAACATTAGGATTATTGAAACATTATGATAGTTAAAGTTGGAAATAAAACCAGTTGTTTATTGGTGGATATTTCACTAACAATGGATTCAGTCTCCGGCAATCACTATTGTATGTGTCTAATCAATCTTATGCAAATATACATGAAGGCCTTTTGGCAGAAGCGACAAAATTATACATTTTCAAAATAAATTATCTTAATGTTCTTGAGTTTTTAAAGAATAGTTCAACATTTTGGGAAATATGCTTGTTCACTTTCTTTTTCAGTGTGATGGAAAGATAGATACTACTCTCATGCATGTTAAGGGTGAAGCTAGAGCCACGAGGTGATTAGCCTAGCTAGCTATCCTGGTTCTCTCCAAAGTTCAAAATATTCACCTACAAGCACCTCTAAAGCCCATTAATCAACATGTATCTTGGTGGTTTAATTCATACTCAAACAAAACAGAAAACAGAAATGTAAAAATAACAATTTGTGATTTTATGGGGAGTTACGTGTTGTAACTATTTCTTGGCAAATAACAGTTGGGTGCTGTGACTTGCCAGGCAACCAGCAGAAACGCTATGCAGACGTTTTAAGTGTATGGATAAACTGTTTGCCAAGGAACTGTTTCAGTAACTCACCATAAAACCAGAACTTGTTACTTTTAGATATCTGTTTGTGTAAGGAATAAACAAACAAAATACAACACGTTCATTTATGAGCTTTGAAGATGCTGGTAGGCATGGTTTTTAAACTTTGGAGGGTGCCAGGCTAGCAGTTATCTCCTATTTACAGGCTTTATGCTAAGCTAACCACCCCCTGGTTATAGCTCCATACTTAAAAGAACAGTTAACCTATACTAAATATAAGGTACCGCCAGTTTAGCGTATAGACTGGAAACAGGGGGAAACAGCTAGCAAAATCCAAAATCAAAGAATGATATATCTTGTTTGTTTAATCTGTAAACAAACAGAAATGTAAAAACAACAGTTAGTGGTTTTACATTGTATGTGCAAGACTATTTATTCTTGCTCGGGTGCAGCCACTTCCTGGAATCTGAAGCGAATAAGCATATTTCCCAAAAGGATTTACTATTCATTTAAAGTTTTTGACAAATAAAATTGCTGCTGAGACTTAACCACACTATCAAAAGACAACCACCAATGTAAATAACCAGGACCAATTATATTTTCACTGCATTTCTTACTGTGAAAATACTTACAGTAATAAGGCCTTTTGTTTGTGGTGGAAGATTAAGAAACTCCAGTTACTTAATACTTCTTCTGACTGTTGTATATCTCCACAAAATTTGCATTCAGCTAATTCTCCAGTGGATCTCCAAACTAAGTATGGTTTCGAAGAGATATGTGATGTAACTGCAATGCCTCTGTCCCCCTACCTCTTTCACTGTTCATCCACCTTTCATGATCACCTCCATCTCTTTCACTTCATTGCCCCCTCATTCCCGCCCTCCCTCTCTTCTTGCTGCAGGCATTGATGTTGTTATGGCGGGCGTAGGTGGTGCGACTTTTACCTCTGACAGCAGAGATGGAGAGAAGGGGGGATGAAAGGAGAAAGAAAGAGAGGAGCGATGGAAGAGAAAAGAGGTGGTTGACCAAAAAGGGAGGAGAATGGGGTTTTATTTTTAACCTGACCTTTAACTCGCTGATCAACAAACTCAGCTTTCTTATCTTGTTCTCTCTCATACACTTCCTGTCTGCGTGTTTTTCACTCTCTGCTGTCTCTCCATCTCGTTCTCGCCGCCGGCAATGACCATACACGTCTTAATATCCCCTGTCCCCAGTGTGTGTGTGTGTACACTTGTACTTGTACATCTATCTATGTGAGGACCAATTTGAGTTTTAGACCTTCAGAGTGAGGACCTTGATGGAAAGTGAGGACATTTTGGCCTGTCCTCACCTCTTCAAAGGCCTGTTTGAGGGTTCAGACTTGGTTTTAAGGCTCAGGTTATAAATAGGTTTAGGTTAGGGTAAGTGTTCAGGTTAGGCAATTAGTTGTGATGGTTAAGGTTAGGGTAAGGGGCTAGGGAATACATTATGTCCTCACAAAGATAGAAGAACGGGAATGTGTGTGTGTGTGTGTGTGTGTGTGTGTGTGTGTGTATGTGTGTGTGTGTGTGTGTGTGGTTATATAAAGTATGCCTTGAGGCAGAGGCCATAAATAAAGGTATTAACAATCCATTGGTAGAGAGAGCAGTCGCCATAACTGATGCAATATATTGTCACATTTGGGCAAAGTAGAGAACAGCACTGGTGTTGGTTGTCCCCAATGTCATCATCATCCCAGTTTAGATGGTTCTCAAGAGTATTTGGAGTTTTACTTATCTGCTCCCAATTCATATGCCCCGAAGGGGGAGCTTTCACACAAAATATGTCGAAAAAAATGGCACAATTTATCAGAGGCCCACAGCAACATCCTTGACCATTGTCTACCACAGTCACAGCCACCCACATGCAATATTCTACTATTGAACAGTCACCAAAAGTCAAAAGGCAGTTAAAAGAATGGTTTCATGGCCACTGAGAATTCACACTTCTGATTGGTTAGTAGGTGTGCATTACCTCCCAGCAACCAGAGACTATAACCACAAACCTATGATGCTGGTGCTCGTTTGCAGTTTTAAACTAATGCGCCGGTATTAGCTAAAGAACGCAACAGCAAGGCTTAGGTAAAGAGCTAAGGTTATGTGTATAACCAATATTATAAGATAGATGAATAGATGTGCATTGACAATGGTGCAAATTTGATTTGAAATAGTTTCATATTTGCATGAATCTGGATGTCCAAATCAAGTAAAGGTAGGAGGAGGAAAGAGAGGACTTACATTAGCTACGGTAGGCTAGTGGTCCAAGAGAGAATAAGCTGCAGGGGAGAGGAGAGATGACATGCAACCAACAACGCAGAGAAAAGAATGAGTATGTAAATGGTAAATGAATGCATTTATATAGCGCCTTTCTAGTCTTAGTCATACACATTCATACACTGATGGCAGAGGCTGCCATGCAAGGTGCCAACCTGCCCATCAGGATCTAATCCAGATACACATTCACACACCGATGGCACAGCCTTCAGGAGCAATTTGGGGTTCAGTATCTTGCCCAAGAACACTTCGACATGTGGACTGAAAGAGCCGGGGATCGAACTGCCGACCTTCTGATTGATGGACGACCCTATCTATCTCTGAGCCACAGCCGCCCCAATGTCGAAGACATCTGAGCAATATGTGGAATTCCTTTTGCTCTCAACATTTCTCAGAATTCAAAAACTCAGAGCGCAACCTTGTGAAATGTACTCCTTTGTGTTTAGCTAAACACAAAATTTGCAACTTTTTGGCAGGAACTATAGCCCTGTTTCCATTGCTTGGTAATATTGAAAGTAAAGTTAGGCTCTGCTGTCTGCCTCTCGAATCATTAAAAAAAATGAAAAAGGGGAAAAAAGAAAGAGAAAGATTGTGAGGGTGAGTGGTAATGTTAGACGAGGCAGACATCGCGGTGATGCTGTGAATGGGAGAAAAACGATTATTTTCTGATTGTTTCACGGCGGTTATGTTCTAAAGCACAAATAAATAACCAAACACTCAACAGATGATTTACTGTGGAGACAGACGCTCTTAGTTTCATTTTCTTCCGCTTCATTTCATTCATTACATCCAACGTGCATCATTATATATTATGCAGCAGTAAATATTATCGCAGTGAGAAAAACACCTAATGTTTATTTTAGTCTGAGGTTTATTATTTTTAAATGTGTTTTTTTTTTTTTTTTAGATGAAACGGGTGGCACACTGAACCGCAGGCTGAAGAGTGTGTTTACCCCTGTGACCACCAGTGGTCCTCATTCCATGTCATGGAAACGCAGACAACAGTGGGCTGAAGGAACCTTTTAGTTCCTTGAAAAGTAGTTCTTGGGCCTAAAAGTCTTTTAGAACCTTTGGTGGAAACCCGACTTATGTCATGATTTATTTTAAAAAAGAAAAGTGATTTATTGTATAAGCAAATATCTACTGACATTTTTAATTTGATTACCTGTGGCATTTTGTAGGCAAGTAGCCATGGTATACGCGGAATAGTACCCTCAAAGTTGCGCATTTCAAGATAATGGATGACAAAATACATAACCCCTTATGTGATTAATGTGGTATCACACATTTCACTGTGTAACAGTGAGGAAAGGGCTATTTACTATTCTACATTTTTTAACACGTTTTATGCCTTTGTTTTTTACTGCATTTTTGTCCCATGGTGTTTGTGTTTCTAAAAGGCTCCCTGCAGAACTATTGGATATACGGTAATGAATATTATCGGATTAGTGATGATCTAATTATAAACTTTTTTCATTATCTTCCCAAACTCTACAATAGAAGGATATATTGCTCTCACAGCTATCAGGCTCTGGCAGCCATTATTAATTATTCTGTCTGCAGCCTCATTGTGTCGAAACATATGCACAGAAACCTGCACACTAAACATTATTTCTATGTTATTCTGAACATACTCCGATTATGTGCTTTTGATATACAGTATTGTGAAGAATCCAAATTAGACTTAGGTGAGGGGTTGCCACAACTGATGGACGTGTTTGGGATTTTTCCCCACCCTGAAGTTTGTAATTTCCATTTTTGACTGAATAAAAAAACACTGCTTGGCCTGTTTACTCTGCTTTAAATCAGGGTTCTCACAGTTTTGATGACTGAGTTCCAATTTAAAGACCTAGCATATGATTGAGGGCACCACGGGAAGTCCTAGGATTTGTAATTGTTCTCATAATGGTGTTTAACATTAAATTAAGTTAGAAACAAACATAATCCGCCATAAAATTTGTTTCCTTCAAAACTTAATTTACAATGTAGTTTCCTTGTATGGGAACGTAATTTTAGAAGACAGGGTTGTAAATCATTAACTTTAGCTCATAGCACTAGCATTGATGATAGAACCCAAGTTGTCGTACCAAACCTGACAAATCCTTGTTAGGTGGGGGGCACAGCTTGACGTATTAGCCGAGTAGTGTTTTAAATGTTGACAATTGACAGTGACAGTATTGAAATGGACCGCTGATGATTAAAATATAATGCATGCCATTTCATGTCACTTTCGGTTTTACTTTGAGCAACTATGCTGTAAATGGAGTTCCTTCGAGTGGCGGAAAGAGGGTCTCATTTCTGTCGTATTTGGTGTTTTCTTTAGACCAACCAGTCATGAGTCCTGCCCTCATCAGCAGCCAGAGAGGTCTTTCAGTCAGACAACTCACGTTTGAAATGTTAATTACAACAGCAGAACATAGTTAGAGTTTGGGGTCCAGACTCCGACCTCATCACTCCCTGCAGATATGATTACATGAGGTATTGGAAGTGATGATTAAACATATTTCCCCCCTGTCAGAGCCTGCAGGTGGAATCTGGGGTGGTGGTGGGGCTGAGAGAGCAGGCAGTGGCAGTACTGGTGCAGGGCAGCAGCAGTATTGACAAGGCAGAGTAAGAGACACGGAATTTTTGCAGCTTAAAAAGACCATCCAATTGAGAGGGTGCGTTTGGTATAGGTTTATGGAGAGTGAGGCATGTCACATGTGTACAGTATGTAGCAGTGCAGCTCGAGTTGACTTCATGAACTAGCTCGCAGGCGTCGCTCCATTTTTGTCAAAGCTGTGTATGGAGCATTCATACCTTTTTGATTATCATTTGAAAACCACTTCACACATGGATAGTGTGTTAAGCTGAATATGTCACACATCACTATATATGGTGTGAATCATGACCAAAAGCGAGATGTTGTGGTCCCCTGGTGACAGGAATATATATTGAAAATTGGAGTAAAGAAAGTATGAATCTACTACTAATACTATTCTGGCCAGGGTAATGGTTACTGAGTGTGGAATAATATTGTGAGCACTCATGAGGACAACAGCAAAGCGGTACATTTCTTTAATAAATTCTGATATATAAAACACAGATTTGTACGTTAAGGAAAATCTATCTCACTAGATATGCCAGAGATGAAATATGGTGATTTTTATATTGCCTTGATGTCAGTCAGACGAAAGGTCTGGATCAATAGAAATGTCAAGCAAACACCAAGAATCTTTAAGGGAAGCGTCCGAGGTAACATTACAGTACAGCTGCTGAGATTAAAGTCTAATAAATCTGGTGGTGCTTAGAACTGACAGTGAGCAACTTCTTATTTCATCATGGTGTGGTTTCTTGAGAGTTAGGAAATGTATGAGCCAAACATGTATCCTGTCTTTACAAAAATGGATTCCAAAATAATGATATTTAAAGTGAAACGGACAGGCTGGCAAACTGTATGGTAGGTAAAACAAGCATTGACCAATGCAAGATTAGGCACACCATTACCGGCTGAGCTGGTAACAGTCTCTCTTTTAGTCATTACTTTACCATACAATCAAATCTCATTTTAAAATGGGTATATATGCCTTTTAAATTTCAGATTTATGGTACTTGTGTTTACTAATATAAGCGGACTCCGCCACTGACAATGTAAACTACTATAGGTAACTACTGAGTGTAAATAAATTTGCATATGATGGCTATAGCAGAATGAATGTCAGTCATAAAACTCATCAAAAATTGGGTCTGATGTGATGATAATCTTAATGTTTAGAATTTAAGCTGCTACATGTTGTATTGTGTCAATGGCATCTGTGTAAGACCAGTCTCATATCGATTTTGATAAAGTGTTATTTTGAAGAACTTGCCTTGTGTGTGAAAACATATAAAGAAATACAGATAATTAAAAAAAAACTCTCAGTGCCAACTCTCAAACAGACTTAGTGACATATAATGATAGCCAATAGGAACTAAAATGACAGAGTCTAATATATCTACTTTTCCAAGGAACTGGAAGGAATGTGCAGGAATAATTGAGAATCATCTCACGTTCAAGGAGAAAGTGCACAGATTCTCCTGGAGATGTTTCCATTTTCATGTTTCATGTGAGATGTTTCATTTAAGCCCTGTGAGAAAGCATGTGGGATCAAAAAAGGTAATTGAGCTTGTAAGATAATGCTCAGTAGCTTTGAGAGCTTGAGAAATGAAGCATTACATGTATCTGAATCTTTGAAGATAAAGGGATGGAAATTGGAGAAAAATACTTCTTTATCATGAAAAACAGCTTTTAAGATCTCTATTCTCTAACTGGATTGCACCGAAACAATTTTCCCTTCAATAGGGACAATAGGGAATCATTTCACGAAAGACATTTTGTCTTGTCACAGTAGGACAGGTGTAAATAATGAAATTAATAATTCAATTTAGCTGCTTTGATTGCATCATGATTGATTACATCATTGTCCATGATTAATCACAATTAATCGCAAATTAATCACACATTTTTTATTTGTCAAGTATTTAATACTCTTATCAACATGGGAGTGGGTAAATATGCTTGTTTTATGCAAAGGATAGGATATATTTATTATTGTAAATCAATTAACAACACAAGACAATGACAAATATAGTCCAGAAACCCTCACAGGTACTGCATTTAGCATAAAAATATACGCTCAAATCATAACATGGCAAACTCAAGGCCAACAGGCAACATCAGCTGCCAGTGTGCTGACTTGACTATGACTTGCCCCAGACTGCATGTGATTATCATAAAGTGGGCATGTCTGTAAAGGGGAGACTCGTGGGTACCCATACAACCCATTTTGAGGTCAAGGGACCCCTTTGAAAATGACTATGCAAGTTTTTTCTTGCCAAAATTTAGCGTAAGTTTGGAGCATTATTTAGCCTCCTTCCCGACGAGTTAGAATGACATGGTTGCAACCACACACACTCACTGTTACTGGTTTCATATGATGCCAGTATCTTCACTCTAGCTTTAAAACTGACCCCGCTAACCTAAATGTCGCGAATTGCGTCAATGCTTTAAAGAAATTAGTGGCGTTAAAAAGAATTTGCTTTAACACGTTATTATTGCGTTAACTTTGACAGCCCTAACCAAAATGTTTGTTATGTGTGTTCGAAAATTCTGAAAACTTTCGACTAGGTAGCAAATAGGTAGTACTCTCATTTTCAAGGTCAAATATTTTTACACATTTACCAAATTCCAACAACTACAAACCTTTTCTTTCTACTAATTATATAACTGCAAGTGAAGGCATCTCACGGCACGTTAGGTTTTAATCATAAAAAGGATACATAAAACATGTCACATTTCGAGAGTAGGGTGTGATTTGAATATCATAACACGAGCACGATATGAAGTGATAGTGACATATCAAGCAGAAAAGAGAGAGGTAAAGACAGAGATGGAGAGATGCCAGAAGGAGCAGAGAGAATGAGTGATTCACAGCTGAATAATTCATCAGGTATGCTGACAGTACGCTAAAGGAACCATAGTGGAATAATGAGAGGATGTAACATCTGGCTGATGCAGTGTGAAAGTGGATGTCGTGATGAAATGGCAACACATACTTCTTAACATCATCACCAAGATCACTGTTTAATTCATATGAATATACTACTGTATTAATGGTGTGAAGAATAACTAGTACTGATAATTTTATCAGAGTATGCATCAATAAAAAAAAACAGATCCAACCAAAATCTTTAAATCTGCAGTTTTTTTTCTTCTTTTTTTGGCCATTTGGGGGCAGCATAAACAAGTTGTGAACAGCTTTCATTTGAAGTTGTGCTTTTGGCAACCATTAATGCAAGGTTTGGCATGTCTTTTAGCTTTGTTTTTGGTCTCTACCAAATCTTCAGGGAAAAAAGCTGGTTCTTTAAGTGCTTAAGTGTGTGTGTGCATCGCTGTATCCAACCCATGGATGTATGAAGAGAACTGGATATAATTCTGGAGACGGGGCCCCTGTTCATTCCTATGAAAGTTGCTCTGTGGTGCATGAAGCCACAAAGGTTTGACTGCCGGGTATAAGATTACCCAGATCTTAACCAGGGCCCATAGAGCAAGCGCAGTTGCATTTCCTTTAACATCGCCTCCCGACTGCTCAGTCTTAGTTCGTTCACATGAAAGGAAGTTCATTATGGCGAGCAAAATAACTCTATTAATGAATTGTACAACTTTATAATGATTTAAATAAAGACTATTTAAGTGTTCGTTCTGGTTACGCTGATTTACAGACGTCTCTTTCCTAAAGTGTGGGGGAAAAGTCTTTTTGTGCCCTGTGACCCGGAAGTTGTAATTCCACGGTTTGCAAATTGGCTTCAAAGCCCAGCGCTCTTCCTGGGTGCTTGGTCCAACCCACCCCTCTCTCGCTAGCTAGTTATGTTCCTGATTTACATACCTACCACTTCCAGAAAAAAAAATCCCATACTTTTATTCCATTAAAGGGACTATTTGTAACTTTTCACGCGCATTAATCATAACGGGTCGGAATCCCATGCGCGCTCGCGTGCGGGTACGCGAGCGCGCAGCAGCTCTGCTCCTGCTACCTGCTGCCTGCACACCGCGCTCGTTCTCACCTGCTCGGCTCGCTCCAACTCGACGTGCACGCGCGCACACTGCAGAAGAGTTAGTTTAGCTCTGAGAATATCTAGTGAATGTGCAGTGGACGTTTTTGCAGAAATAAATGCTGCCGCTCCGCCAGACCAACAGAGGTTTCCCGTGTCTTGTGAAGTGACGGAGCTCCGCAGCGAGTTACGTTATCGTCCCGACCGGGTGTCTCCCCCCCCCCCCCGTTTCCTCCAGGTCGGCGGGCTGAGACAGGAAAAGCCGGCACTAGAATCAGCATTGATCCATGGAGAGACCTTCGTCTGGTCAGCTAACACTACTGCCAAGCAGGTGAAATATAGAGTGATATTGTGTGTTAGCTGACGTGTGTCGCCTCACTGTTTAGACCGGTGCTCGTTCATGTCAATGTAGCGCGAGCACGAGCGCGAGCGCGAGCGCGAGCAACAGGACGCTGACTTTCGTTGACATTGCGGCCACAGGTGTCGCTGTGAACAAGCAATTTCTGATTCTTACATATAGCCCCTTTAAGAGTATATAAAAATGCATTATAAAATATATAACATTTTCCAGCGGCTCCTTAAACCACATAACAATTAAGAATTTATGGTGAAGTTATCAGCAAGAGCAGGTAAGCTGAGGCTAATAACGCTAGCGTTTGCAGCTAACGCCACTTCCAAAGTATACTGGCCCCTAACTCCTTCCAACTGAATGCTACTTTTCAAATTTTATAAAGGATGTGTACTCAAACAGCATGAGGATGCCAATTTTAGACTCCTACCCTAAAGCCAAAGTAATTTCTGTGAATCCTCATTGGGGACTAGCTAAAAAGCTAACTGGTGTATCACAGCCCAAATTCATGACATGCATTTCTGGCATACGTTGTATTACTTGAAATGAAGATGTTAAAGGAACAGTGTCTAACACTTTGGGGGACCTATAAGCAGAAATATAATATAATATTCATAACTATGTTTTCATATAATCACCTCAAAACAAGAATTGTTGTGTTTTCCTTAGCTTAGAGTGATCATATCTACATAGGGAGTGGGTCCTCTTCATGGAGTCTGGCGTGTTGCTTCACCATGTTTCTACCCCAGCAGCAGCAGCACAGAACAGACAAACCAAACACTGGCTCTAGAGAGAGACTTTCATGTTTTCCATTACCTGAAGGCCACCTGAGTTGTCCAACACGCTTGGGAAACTGTGGTAACGTGAGCTGCAGATTGCAAAACCGTGGTATCGCCAGCCGCCGTTTGACTTCCGTTGCTCCTAAAGTAGTGTTATTATGGTAAGGATGACCTCTGAGCGAGGTGAACGGCGTTACCATGGTTTTGTACTTGGTGGCTCACGTTACCACAGTCTTGGAAAGGGAGGAGTGAGCGGATGGATACTCAGTTGGTTGCAATCTGCAACCACATCACTAGATGTTGCCAAATCCTACACGCTATCCCTTTAATAATCTGTTTTTTTGTTAGTTCCTTAAAATGAACACACTTTAATTCATGAACAAGGAAACACATTGAATCCTATTGAATCTGAGCTTAATTAGCATTGCGGCTGTATTAAATCTAATTGGCATTGCATTGTATTGTAAAGAGTATCTGTATTGTTCTTAACTTGTTGTCTAAAACAAAAGATGGTCTCTGAATAACTCACTGATCAAGAGTAACCGATAATGAGGCTTATCAAAAAGACAGGAGCCATTATTTTTTTTTTCACAGTTGGTAGCTCGCAGTTTGCCGTGCATCCTCCTCTCGCCTCTAGTCCACTGAACACACGGTTCATTCATGCAATTTTCAACACTGGCAAGTCAATCAGTCAGCAGGAGACATTCGGTAGTCTTGGCCGGAGGAAAGAAAAAGAAAATAAAGGGGAATTAATAATGTGAGATTCAACTGAACCAAATAAAAAAACGATCAGTCACTGCTGTTTATATGGTAAAAAAGCAGTGAAAGACATTAACGGCAAACCATAAATCACTCCGTGTAGCTCCTCCGGTGTGTGTTCTCATGCATACTGTATACCGCTGAGCGTTTATTTGTTCATAGACAAAGTTATTTTGTAGTCTTTCTGTGCGTGTGTGTACGTATATAGGAGCTGCAGTAAATGAAAATAAGACAGTGGTTGAGAGAATAAGCTCTCCTCGCATCTATTTTGTGTGTGTGCAGCAGCCAGGGAAAATAAGATTGGCGCACCCGGAGAGGGGCTTATTTGGTAGTACCACCTGTGTATGTTTGTGAGTGTGTGTGAGCGTGTGTGTGTGTGTGTGCGTGCGTTTGGACCTCTCCAAATGTTAAGATGTCCCCCCTGACTTTATACGTTAGGAGAGAAGCCGTTCACATTGAGGCTGTCACACGCTCACAAACACTCTCACACACTGTGTGGGACTACTAAATAAGAGTGATTTATCCCTCGCCTGTTTCACACTCACACACACACATACAGACACCTAACTTTGGTTCACATGCTCTCCCTCTCTCTTATTTTCTGTCACTACACACACACACACACACACACGCACACAAACCATTAAGCTGTGCCTTCTGGTCCCAGTGGTGTATTGCTGTGCTGAATACATATGTGTGTTTGTTTTAGAGGGGGATCAATGAACGGTTTAGCTCTAATGCAAAGGGGTCTGGAGGGAGGAAGACTGAGACGGAAGGACGAGGAGAGAGTGAAAAGGAGAAGGGGAGAGAGGAAAATTAAAGTCACTGCAGGGCTGTGATAGAAAAGAAGATAGAAAGAGAGAGAGATGGTGCTCTTAGCTTCCCTTCCTGCATCCCTTATTTCTCTTGACCTTCTCCATTTCTTTTCCTTTTTATCTTCTGTACCCCTCTCTTCCAACATCTTTATATCCTAATAAAATGGTTAATTTAACTTTCTGTCACCCTGCTGAGATTCCCACTGTGCTCCCACTGTTTGCTGTATTTTGTTTATTAAAAACCAAAAGCCAAACCAATTCCATCCCAAAATACAGAGCAGCGTGATGCTTTGTGATTAAATATGTGCCATAAATACTGTACATGGAAGTTTGAAATTTGGAGCCTGCGTATGTTTTTCCCCTTCTGTATATTTTTGTTATATTCTATACTGATATCATGTATAGTCATGTGTTGATGTGATTGTTAATGTTCAAACCTCTATTCCCAAACGGGGTACTTGTACCCAAGGGGTGTGCTTCAGCAGTTGCCAGGGGCTAAATTGTTATACAAATAGCCAGTGGTCATGTCAGTGTTAATAGTTAATAATAATTAATAATGATAAATCCAGTGGTACATGTCCATCAGGTCCAGTGAGGAGATTAGGGGACACGCTGCTCCACTAAACTGGCCGTTCAAGCAGTGACGTACCCAATCGTGAAATACACCCAATTGGTCTCTGGTTTTCTGCTTGCCGTTTCAAACAGGAAACAACATGGGGGCCTGCTTGTAAACTTTCTATTATTCCGTCTAAACAATCCACCAAAATCTACTTCTGAAAACATTTTAAGCGAGAAAAAGAATATGCCACTGATGAATCTCGTTTCATAGAACTAGATCACCTAGTTTGACAGCTTGGTCCAAGTTTCGTGAGCCGGACGCGTCACGCTGGATAGGTCATTTGCATAAAGGACTGTTCCCTGCCTTTTCATTTCGAAAGAGCGACGGCCAATTAGGAAACTCCAGCACTCGGCCAAGCAGTTGTGTAACTTCATCACCCAGTCACTCACACAGTCAGCCAGACACTCAGTTACAGACTTTTGCGTTTGTAGGGCTGGCCCCTCTGTGGTCCAGCCAAAAATTGTAGAGTAGCTCAATTAATTCCGTGCATAAAAATTAGTCAGCAATCGACCAGAAAAAACTCTAAACAGTCAGCCAAAAGTAATACAAAAATGGTTGAAATAAATAGCTAAAAGTAATGAATGAATTGTTCAGATAGTTAGCTAAATGGTTAAAACAGTTAGCTAAATGTAATAGATAAATGTTTGGAATACATATCTGAAAGTAATGGATAAACGATGAAAGAGCTAATAAACAGTTGAAATAGTTAGCTAATTGATAAATCGTTGAAATAGCTATCTAAAAGCTAAAAGTTATGGATAAATGGATTAAATGTAGCTTTTGCCACTCCCAAGTGGTAGGAGTATAAATGCAATCTTGACCAAACTGACCTGAACATTAGCTCCATTAGGTCTTGAATATGGGCTTGACATTTGGAAAGACGCATTATTTCAGCTCTAGTTAGATTTTTGCTTTCTCTTTACTCTCATCTGACATGTGGGAGAGAAGACGGATCATTTTCATTAATCAGACTGAACTGTCCTCAGTTGGCAGAATGATAATGCTGGTCTGCTGGTTGGATCTCTATCACGAGTGCCCATAACTCTCCATATAGCTTGGTCCAACGAGGGGCAGATTTAAATGCTCACATGAATTTTTTATGTTCTGCATATAGAAACTGGCTTATGTAAGTAGTGAATATGATATAGTGAGCACTAACATATTTGAATTTACATGCGGCAATTAAACATGCTGAATATAAGGTAGCATATTAGAATAAAGATGTGTCTTCATTGACAGATTCACAGGTTTCAAGCAGATGATGCTAATGTATATTATTGGCATTTTTTATGTGCGGCGTATTTAGAGGGATAAACAAGTCATGTACTCTATGGACATAACATTTTTGCAGTGGACATGAAGTGTTGTAATTTGAATAAGTGAAACATGCCAGATGATTGCTATTTACAGTACAGATAAATGGACACTGATTAATTATGACACTGGTGTCAAGTAAACTGGGAACACAAGAATGGTAGCAATCAAAGTAAAAAAAAAAAGCCCTACAGCTGAGCTAAAAAGACTCGAGGAAAAGTTCACAAAAGGATTGCGCAGCTTTTGCAGCTGCTATACCTGCACAAATAAGACAAAAAGAAACCATAATCCTCAAAGCACCTGCAAAGGGTGACATGCAACCTTAACTGCATTGCCAAGCAAAAAGCGTCTCGGTGCTCCTGTGCTATTTGCACATATTTAAATGAGGTAATATGCATACATTTGGCGCTTCGTTGAAACTCATTTATTTTGGGATGCAGTGTCAGAAGGCATTGACAGTTGTGTCATGAAAAATTAATGAATAAAGCTCCCCTACATGTCATTTTTGAAAATAAAAATGAGAAGAAAAATGAATGAAAAAAATAAGGTTATGATATAAATGAATAAACAAATTATTCCTTCCCTCTCCCGCTGCAAAAAGGGCAAATTTCAATCAGCTGCAAAACTTCATGGCCATGTTTGCGCTTTGATATCATTAGCGCAATATCTTTTGTAAATCGGACCAGGAGACGGGGCAGATAGCGGTTGTAAATGATGCACAATTCATAATGCTATCAGCGGCCGCAATCCATTCCTTGTGAATTTGCCCATCAGAGTATAACAGTCCTGTGAGGATGTACCTCGGCACAGCTTTGAGCATGGTAACCTTCTCACAATGACAATGTTGATGTTAATCAGGTGTAAAGTTTACCATGTCAACCATCTTAGCATAGCATGCTTTTTTAATATATTTTTGCAGTTATTTGGCCATAAACTGAAGTGTTGTAAAATTCATAATTGGCCCTGAGGGTGGCGCTAGCTGAACAGTTGAATATCACCAAAGTTTTACGATTCATCCTGAGGGGAACATTAATGTCTGTACAAAATTCCCTGGCAATCCATCCTATAGTTGTTGAAACATTTCACTAAAAACCACAAATGTGAACCTGCTGGTGTCCCTGAAGGAAAAGTCAGTGGATCACCAACGTCAGTAATTCATCCTCTCGGGGCCATGAGCATCTGTACAAAAATTATTACAATCCATCTGATAGTTGTTGCGGTATTTCAGTCTGGACCAAAGGCCGATGGCCATTGCGATCCCTAGAGCAATGCCTAAAAATGTAAAGGGAGAATCCAGCTTGCTATGATCACCGGGATCACAGACAGGAATAGCATTGTGTCATCTGCATAATAACAGATAAATGCAGTGATGATTGATGGTTTGTCCAAGAGGGAGCATGTTTATAGAGGTAACAGAAGCAATCCAAGCCATGCCTAAAATGTAAAGGGAGAATCCAGCTTGCTATGATCACCTGGATCACAGACAGGAATAAAATTGTCATCTGCATAATAAGAGTTATATGAAGTGATGATTGATGGTTTGTCCAAGAGGGAGCATGTGTATAGAGGTAACTCAAATCAAATCAGAATGTGTACTTTGTGTATGCGCATTCACTCTGTATGCACTGTGATTCATTACGATGTATAAAGACATGAGTCCAATGTGTCTTTGTGCTGATATTTCCTCTTCTCTCCTGGTTAAGAGCTCACTGCTTTCTTCTCTTCTGTAGGCTTTGTGTACTAAATGCAGCTTTATTAAACTCATTTGTATACTGGTCCTGTTTGTATACTGGTCAGCCCCTTTGGATAAAATTGATCCACTAGTCAGTGCTTTGCTAATATTTACCCCTTTCTTTCAATATTTTCATGTTTTCTTTCCTATTTTTCTTGAATTGCTGTTTCTATGACTCATCTATCAGTGTGCAGTATAGATCCACTCATTACCATCCATGTAGCAGATCAGAGATAGACTATCTATTTCCCCTCCTTCTCCCTCTTTCTCTGCTTCTCATTACAGCCGGTTCCCCTTCACCCTTATCCTTCACCCTCTCTCTCCATGCTCTGCCACCACATCTCTCACTCCTCCCTAGCCTCCTCCCTTCTCTCCATTCTGTCACCCACCTTCGTATCATCTCACCTCCTCTTCGATCTTCCCCTCATTTTCCTCCCCTCATCTTTCCATTTTAACTCTGCTGACCCCATTTTATCCTCATCTTTTGCTCACCTTCACTCCTCTTTTGGTCATTTCTCATTCATTTGTCTGAAGTGACCCCTATTTACTCCCTCCCTGTGTCACTCCTCTTTTCTTCTTTTTGTTCCCTTTATCCCTCCATCCTCTGGTGACCCTTGTCTTATACTCCTCCTTTTGCGTTCCCTCATTCTTTTCTCCATTACCCATGTCTGTCTATCCATTTTTCCATCATCTATCTATCTATCTGTGGGTATTTATCTGCCTTCAATAATACCATTCGACACCCTTCCATCTTGTCTTCAAATTCAATCGCTCTTTTCACTCTCCCTTTTATCTCTCCTTCCAGCTCTCCCTTTCTCTCCTGTTATCTCTTTTTCTATCTACCTCTCTATGTAATAGCACTTATCTGCCTTCACTTTTACCATTCGACACCCTTTCGCCTTGTCTTCTGATTCAATCTTCCCTCCTCTATCTTTCCCCCCTCCGTCCTTTTCTTACTCGTTCAATCGTTGTATCCATTTCTACCCACCTTTACTTATCTTTCTTTCCCTCTCAATTCATCTCCATCAGTCGGTTTCTTCTAGTCATTCTGACTGCCTTTCTAATGAAACAGAACATTGTGTCTCACTTGATTTAACCTTGTTTATTTATCAACTTCTTATCAAAGATATGATTCATTCCTGGCAGGAATAGAGTGCTCCTGGGATGACGTATTTGTGTAGGCCAACCAGTTATTTCGACAAAAAGCCAATGGGATTTTTCCATTGGATTTTGGATTATTGCAGAAAATAAGCTCTGTGGCAAACACACATTTATGATACTTAGACGTTTTGTTCAGTAAGATAATCTTCACAAATGAACACCACTTTTATGATTTTTGACGTGTGAATGCAATCGCCAGAAGTAAAAAGCTAACATTAGGCTATAAAGAACTACACCACAGGCGCATCAGCTCAAGTATACACAACGAGGCTGTAAAGGCGGACAAGTCGGCGTTATGAGGTTGAGTAGTCTCATTTAGCCAATTGTTAGCAACCGCCTTTTCTAAGACACATAAAGGCTTCAAAATTTATGAATGTTTGTTTATATATATATATATATATATATATATATATATATATAAACTCAAAACAAAGTTACCAAAGAAAGTAAAAAAGAAAAAAAAAATGTTATCAATAAGCAAACTTAAATATACTATCCATGTTTGTGTTAATTTCCCAAAAACAAATTGTTAACTGAGGTTATAGTTTTAAGTTTTGTAACTGTTTGTGATCTGGCTGGAAATAAGTAGAGCACATTGAATGGGAGGTTTTAACAGTTTGAAAATACAAGTAAGATGGCACTGGACCATATTGCATGGTTTTTCCTTTAAAAATTGGAAATTGTATATATGGGAGGAGACCCAGATTAATTTAAAGATGGTCTGTGATGTCTTTGATAAAAAAAAGAATAATAATCAAATAGCTATTAACAAAAAAGAGGCTATCATAGTTTATTGGGAAATATTGCATATTTCAATTATGCAGTTTACTGGCACTTTTGACACGGTCTTTAACTTCAGCTCTTTGTTTTCCATCTACTGTCAAGTCACGCATTGTGCAGATTTCAATATCAGATTGTGAGGTAAAAATAACACCTGTGCAACATCAGTCAAGCTTCATCCTGCACTGCACAACAAATCCGACGGAAACTGGTGAAAAGTTATTGCAGGTAAATCTCACTGAATGTCTTTGGATCGAATTTAAAACTATAGCTCCATGTTATTAGGCTGTAGCCAACTTTTTTACATTTTGGCAAATTTGTATCCTGGAAAATCCTGCTAGCGGCTTCTGTTTGCACTCTACAAACACCAATCCTTTGGATTACTTTTGATCCAGAAGAAGTCTAAATGATTGTTGATTATTAAGAACCAAGATCTGAAGTTATAAAGAGCCTGTTTTCTATGATTTCTAAATGGGTTCATGGATGTTCAGCAAAATTTGCAACATCTTCTGCATTCTGTAATGTCAGTATTTTACTCTGTAAATACTTATTTGTAGTCGGGACGAGGGATGTAACCTTTACGTGGCTGAAACCATTCACTATACAGTTGCATATGGGGTTGCTGGCTGAGCCAGTGTACTCTTCAATGTACTGCTGGAGAGATATTGACATCTCGCCTGCACACACACACCTCCACAGAACACAGAGAGAGACCTTTCCTTTCTCCATCTTTTTTTTTTTTTTTTACTGTGTAATTGTCCTCCAGGACACCTCAACACACACACAGACACACACTGGGTATAATGTCATTGCAGCCTATCATCTGTGGCCAGATCACTCTAATCTCTGTCCAATCGTATCAAGGACACCGAGACATTCACACACTGAGATACGCACACACAAAAACCCATTCCACATGCATAAACATGTGCCTGAAACCCCAAGCGCACTCACCCTCACACATGCATACGTATGCACAGTATGTAGCCTATACAGTAAGTGTAATGTTTTTTTCTCAAGTTACACATGCAAATGTATTGGATGTGACACTTCTGTTTAAACAGAACATTCAGGTGATACCTGTAAATTAGATCGTGATCAATCAACACGTCACATACTGGTGCTATTTCAGGACCCATTGGCTTCACTTTCTAACGCACTGGGTAGCCCAGCGTGTCAAACTATAACGCTCCACTAGGACCGCAATAAACACATGGTTAACATGAATTCAAACGAAAACACTTGCTTTGGTTTGGGTTAAAAGTACTACGTTTGTAAAGTGAAAGTGAAAGTTAACGCTGTGAACACAAAGACAAAAAACACATTGTTGGCTCCTGGTTGAGAGTCCTGTGTTTGTGACCCATCCACCACTGCTTCCACCCTATGTGTGTTTTTTTTGCTCTTTAAACTACTACCACACTCCCGGACCACTTTCTCTGAGCGTTTAATATTGACACAGATGGGTTTACATTGTAGTTACTTGAAAGCCTGGTGCGTCTCATGTGCCCAAGAGTGTCTTGTGCGTTGTATAACAGTTGAAACTGTGAAATGTACCTTTAATACTGTTAAATTGTTAAATTGCATACTGTGTTGCTTAGATACGAGAGACGCAAGGTCACCAGACCAGAGTTGGTTGAACAGCACACCTCTTACGGACGGATGCTTATTACATGTGCTCCATATTCTTTTTTGCCTCTCAACTCAAGTGTGACGGTAAGGTTTTGTGTGGTCTCTATTTTGTTCATGTATGATAAAATAGTAGCTGTACAACCAGGCTTGGTAAGGTTGATGTATTAGTTAGTGGAGGTATATAATAAACGACGAACATTGTGGAAACCCCAGTACCAGTGCGGCTGTTACAGTCGGTATCACACGCCGAGAGGCATGACAAATCATCGGCATTTGATGCCCTGGGAATGAGAACGGGCTTGATCAAGTAGGGATCAATGCAACTCTTCTGGCCTCTTAGCTTTCTGATAACTCCATTTGGTGGTGAGTTATCAAGTGGCAAACCGTAGATCAAGCACTGGGCCCAAATGTGTTGGAGGGCCCCACAGAGAGGAGGAGTGAAGGGGCTCTTGCCCACAAAATCGGAACAGTGTAGCTGCTTGGCTGACCTTGTCTGTAGCTCAGGAAGCTGCACACGCTACTAAACGGATTACCAGAAGGGAAATGTTGGTGAAGGTCTTCCACTACATCTATAATTGGCCAACTTGTATATGCTTCTCCATTTGTCAGCCAACAACCTAAGTTCATTTTTAAACTAATATCTCGAATCGATTGAATAATGGAGTTCCGTGCCTTTGCCTCACCTTAGAGCAGGTGCATTTTTTTTCTCTGTGAAAGAAAATTGATTTCTATGTACAAAAGTGGGTAGCAGAAGCAAAAATGTTTCAACTCTCTTACATTTTTTTTTTCCCCTGCTCGATGGTCTCCGAGCTGTAGAGTTACTTTAGCATCCTGTGGCTCAATTTAACACAACCTTCCCCCTAAATCTTCCTCTCATGGAAGCGGTCACTGATTTCCATTCAGATTTGAACGGAGCTTACATAAAAGAAAAATAATCTAAACATTATGACATTGTCATAGTGTTTCTTATATGTGAAAAGTATCAAGTTGACACATACAGGTACGGGTGGATGGGAAGTTAGCGTATCTAATTTTCACTCCAGAAATTAATTTTCAGTTAACACGGTAGCAGTAGTAGCAGTTGTTAGGAGCAATTCATTTAACGTTTTTCCACATCGATGAAAGAAATATGTGGATGTACAACCAAGTCTCACTCTCACTCAAATACTGCAGATTGGGCAACGCCCCTCGGCATTGGAAACTGACGCACAAAGGTACGCTTTAATGACAGTATGCGATGAGCCGGGCTTTCAACTAACTCCAATGCAAACCCACCCGCAGCGTTATTCGAGTAACGGAGCAAGTGACGTAGTATTAATAGCGTGAGTGCACTCAGGGCGAGCGGGAGGGGAGTTGATGGGACAAACAAACAAGACTTTCAACCAGGAGGCCGGTGTTCGTGTTCCGTATGAAACTAAAAGTGATATTGACTTATTTTGTCACGTCAGTCGTTAGTCACGTGACTCGTCGGTATCGTCAGTCACGCAAGTCGTTAGTATCGTCAGCCTCGTGAGTCCCTAGTCAGTGAAGTTAACGTCTAACCTAAACCTAACTTCCTGTGAAAAGGGAAGTTTATTTTGAAAGGACACTATGCATGTAATCAGCGTATTTTGACACGCCTTCCCCGGTCCGTCCAAAAGTAACGCTTGAGGGGTTCCCCTCGCGTCGGTCTCTGATGCCGAGGGGCACTGACCAAAAGGCGGTATTTGACGAGTTGGGAGTATGTGTTGCGATGTAAGAATTGCTATTTCTGTAAGGCTTGCACTCTCGATATTTACGCCACTGCTCACAACAGTGTCAGCGAGGCGGATTGTTCAGGGCTGCTAATGCAGAAACTCTTCTCCATTTAAGTGGTCTGTATTCCTGACCAGGTGGAAGTAATGTGAAGTGTTGGTGTGAAATGGTTGGTTTTGCAAATTATAGTTGTTTGTTTGACTCCTGTGTCGCTTCCCCTGAGCCTCGGTCGTAACGGTCAGGTTTAAAATGATCCAATCTATAATTTAATTCCAGGTACAGCATTTACCTCCAAGGTGACTCAAGGTGTGTGAAGTGCAGAACTGTTAACCAAAGTACTACTACTGTGGGGACATCAGAACTGAAATAGAGAAACTGTGGAAACACAGCCATTATCCTTGTGTTTATTTGTCTCCACGATATTTTTGTATTTATTTCAGCTATTGAAAACAGCGTTTAGAATTAACAATGATGCTAACAGGTACAGTACATGCAAAGTTTCACAAATCCACACTCGTCTTTCGCTCTTAACACTGTCTCGCCATTTTCTTCTACACACACACGCACGCACGCACGCACGCACGCACGCACGCACGCACGCACGCACGCACGCACGCACGCACGCACGCACACACGCACACACACAGTGCCCACGGTTGCGTTGAATAGGATCAGCTGTTCTGACATCTGTGTTGTTGCTCTCTATTAGATCAGCCTAACCATCTGATATGTACTGAGGGTTTGTGTGTGCATATGTGTCTTTGAGTGAATGCTAGTGTGTACTTGTGAGGGACAAGATAGAAAAAAAAAAAAAAATCAGTTTAGCTTGATGGCACAACAGATGAGAAGAGAAGTGATGAGAAGAAATGAAAATAAGAGCTAAGAGCAGGTGTGTTTGCAGATGGTCACGGCAAAGATCAGGTGGCTGTTATTTTACACACATGCACACAAAAACATGCACACGCACTGCCTACCATTTCACACACAGGCCGCACATGTTTAGAGACACCGGTGATGTCAATGGTATGATGATGTGTGGTCTGCATGCTAGTATGCCCGGTTTATGGTTCACTGAACTACATATTTTCACACCTATTTATGTGTGTTTGTGTGTGTGTGTGTGTGTTTGTGTTTGTGTGTGTGTGTGTGTGTGTGCATGTATTACTTATGTTGTGGGGACATAAATGTCTTTACACAGTCACATTGTGGGGACTTGCCTTACTTTTGAGGAGAAATTGCACGTCCCCATAATATAAATCATTACATTTTAGAGTGAGGACTTGGTTTAGCGTAAAGGTAAGGTAAGGTTAGGTTTAGGTTAGGGTTAGGGCCCAGACACAGGAACCCGACATCAAAGAATGATACATACATGAAACAAAGTGGCGTTTGTCGACCATTTTCACACCACTCTCACTCACCACTTAGCTTGATTCCAGACGACCATGCGGTTGACAATGAGAAGAGCCTTCGGTGTTTTTCCACTTGACTTTACCAGTTGGTTTGCTTTCCTTATGTCCGTTTCTCTTCTCATGCACTCATTCGCTTAAACTGAACCGCCAATCAGAGTGATTTCTCTCACCGACGGGTGCCGCCACCGATTCAACATGCTGAATCGGCCGAAAAACCTCCGACAGAGGTAGACTAGAGCCTACGGTGTGGGACACACCAAAAAAACTAGGGCGACGGACGCTCACCGATGGCCCCAATCTGTCTCACGGCCGACAGTCGGCTTGGTGTGTCAGAGCTTTTAGGGTTAGGGTTAGGCAAGTAGTGGTTTGGGTTAGGGTAAGTCTACAGGAAATTAATATAAATCAATGTAATGACCTCTAAAGCGATAGAAACTTCCAAGAGAAATAAAAAAAGCATTGTTGCATTACAACAAAGAAAGTGTGCAGCGATATCACTTACACTCACATTTTCTCAATGAAAAGAAACCTGAGAGGCACATTATCTTTTTGACCATATTTTGTTTTGAAGCTGTACACTCCTTTGTTTAAATGACGTCTCCCTAGTAGTGCCTTTGTTTTCACATACAAACTTCATCAGTCTTCCCCTTTTCTATGGTGCCTAAAGTGGATTTGTTTTTGTTACTTTGTCTGCTAAAAACTGGATGTCATCTGTCGTAATGCTCTGATGTGATCCATCTTGTTTGATTACACGTTTATTGGTGATTGATATACATTATGCTGGTTGTGAAATCTTCAATTTGGATCGATTCTATTGTGATTTCTTCATCACAATATTTCTTTCCACAGGTATTCATGGCTTTAGTCTCCACATACATCTGAAGCAGACAGAACTGATAACATACCACAATTGGACAGTTTTGCAAAATCCTGGAATACCTTCCACGACAAAGTTGTTATCATTCTAGCGGTGTCAGTCAGTCCATCGCATTGGTTCACACTGGAGTATCGCAACAACTATTGGATTGCAATGACATTTTGATCAAACATTCATGATCCCCAGAGAATGAATCCAAAGGACTTCAGCCCCGTTTCGAGCGCAGGAACTTTCCCCCAGAACTGGGAACCTTTTGAGGATCTCTTTGCGTTTTGACCGCAGGGACCAGGGTCTAAATTAAGTTCCAGTGACATTCCGGGGACCTTGTTCCCCCCAACAAATGCCCTAGTCATGGGTAGTGTGTTTACTGCTGTGACCACCAGCAGCCCTTGTCCTATATCATGTAGCTTTTTCATACGTCAGCATGTATTTTGCAGCCTGATGGAGGAAAAGCAATACCTTTATTCGGCACCTTTCTAAAAGCTCTGTGGATGTATTATTATTATCTTTGTTAAAAAGCCTACATAAAAATGTTATCAATAAGATATTTAACTATCAATTATTAATTATTAAGAAGCACCCTTCAATAAAATGTAACGGTTGGGTCATGCATGGCCATGTAAAATATTAAACTAACTCGTCTCTAGCTAAACACTGATACTGTAAATGATGCTACAACAGGACAGTGCCAATCAACTGCATTCATTTCAACAGCACACTCAACATTGAATACTCCTCATTAGACACATACACAAAACAACTCAAGATGAACTGAATCAATCTCAATAATGACTTAAATACAGGGTTGAAAACTGGGATCATGTGTGACTTCTTCATACTGAATTGACGCAAATTGAATGATGAGAGTGCCAATATTGAGCGTATGTAAATAACTCAACATAACTGACATATCCATTAAGTATATACAGTATAGTACAGTCTGTGGTAGTTACTGCATGCAACAATATTGTCTCCAGGGAGCTAGTGTTCATTTGAAGGATACTCAGGGACTTTCAGGGAGACTTGAGATGTCAGTTACTGTCAATAACAGTTTGAGAATTAATATTCAGTGGAAAGTTTCAGTGTCGCATGGCTTCAATGTTTCTTGTAATCCTTCCATGCCCTGCCTTAAATTACTTTACACCGGTGTGGTGCCGCGTGCCCGAACGAGCCGATTGCTTGGCTCCCAGTATTACTGCTTGCAGCATTGTTGGAGGGCATGCCCTTTCAGAGCGTGTGGCCGATCCGTACACATGCCTGTTCGAAGTGGGCCCCCCGAACTACTGCTTTCTGCATTTACGAAGACTGCCCATTGCTCACTGACTGCAGGGAAGTGAAGAAGAGTTCGGTTGCAACGTTAGTATATCCAGCATCCAGCAGCAAAAGTGAACTGCAGTAAAAAAAAAAAGGTTAACAAAGTCACACTCTAAGTGAAAGTTAAAGGCAAATCTGTAAGATGGTCTTCATGACGTTAACGCCGAATTCACACCAGGCAGCGGCGAAGTGCGGCTCGCCCAAATAATAACTTTTTTCTGCGGCCGGGAGGCGCGTCCAAGTGTTTCAGGGAGGAAGAAATTCTTTGTAACATAGGTCAGCATGTCACAGGAGTCACAGGAACTGTTTACAGATTGGCTGCGGGTAGTCTCTGGCCGCAAAAAGTTAAACTTTTCCCAACTTTTAGTTTGGCCACGCTTCGCCACAGAATCAAACGTTGAGCTCAGGAGCGGCCACTGCATCTTTTCATAGACATTGCATGGCAGCTCGCCGCACCGCTGCTCTGGTGCGAGTTCACCGTAACGTGTGCAAACGGGGACAAATAAAGCTGCTATGTAAAAGCCGGGCCTGTTTTCACTGTTGGGAATCAGGTGTAAGTCTTATTGCCCCTTGTATCCCAATGATTTTCTTGCATGAGCGTCTTGAAAAAGCTTCAGATTGTTAGTGCGGTCACTGCCCGGGGAGACTTTAAATGCTGCGAAAGCCTCCAAGAGGGCCTTGGCTGTGCGGTGTAATACCCTTTTAAAAGCTCTCTGTATTCAGCTGGGCATATCAAGGACAGACGCAGTAAAAACATTTCCTTAAACCCCTGCCAATATGTGCACGCACGCACACGCGAACGCAAACACAAGGCTTCACGAAAACACATGCAGATGCACAGATACAAATTCATATAGACATCATACATGCACACTCACAAGAATCCATCAGCACGCAGATGCAAGCACATGCAAAAACTCATCCGAACAGCAGTGGTTTGTATTGAAATGGTAATAGATAAGCAGTGGTTTGTGTTCCCATGCTGGCACCGTATCCTCTCCTCCTGGATTTCTGCTCTATCTCTGCTTCCGCTGTCTCTTCTCTCTTGTGCTCAACTATCCTGTGTCTCTACCGCTCCTTACCCCACCCTATCTTTCTCCGTCTCTTTCTTTACCACCATCAATCCCTCTGTTCCACCCATCCTCCTTACCTCTCCCTCCCACTGTCTTTGCTACTCTCACCTCGTCTCTCCCCCCCCCCCCCCTCTCGATGTGAACCTGCTACAGAGTGATACTGCCCCCTATTTGACAAATAGGGAACGGTTTTCTCTTCTTCTCTCCCCCTCTCTTTGCCAATTTGTCTGACTCTCTTTCATCATTGCTTCACTTCACAAGCCAGCACACACACTCTCTCTCTCTCATTCTCTATCTCTCCCATCTTGATCTCTCCGTTCTCACTCTGTCATTCCTTCATCTCTTATTGCTCCTTCACTACCAACAATGTTGCTCTTTCTTCTTCACATTCGGTTGCTTCTCATCCATCTATCCATCTATCTATCCATGTTGTTCAATTTTTCAATTTCTTATGCTAAACAGCTCAGAACAATGTACTGTAGAATAAACTGACGCTCTCCTTTCATTACTTTCTAGGTATAATTTAAAGGGCCAGTTCACCCAAATCACAACAACACATCTTCTTACTTATTCCTAGTGGTATTTAGATATGTAGGTTGTTACAACATTGGACTACTTTATGTACTAGGTTAGGGCTACACCCTGAGGAAGGCAAGTGTGCCAATTTGTTTGTGTATGTTTATAATGTATTAAAGCTTTATAATAAAGTCATATTTCTATGTTAACAACAATAACTTTGTGAAATGTCTTGATTAGCCCACTGTACTCACTCTACCAGCCCAGCAGTGCCCTCTAATGAGTCCTTACAGTAGAGAAAGTGTGATGCCTTCTAGGGTGGCCTTAAAATTGAGAAAACATGATGCAGTGCTATATCGGCTGCCCTACATGCTAGAAAAGCTTCTGTGCGATGGTGCCCCACTGTGTGCAGCTGGTGCCCTCTATATTTGTTTTGCCCCTGTCCCTCAGACAGCCTGAGTCGGCCACTGATTTTTTCCCATAATATTGGGACATTTTTTGCATATTGATAGGTGTGTTTTTTCTAGAATAACCTGAAGTTTTCATTCGACTGTGTAGAACACATCATCATCAACAATCTGACAAATCATGCATCTTAATATGTTACTTTTGCCATTTAAAAAGGAATAAGACACACACAGTAATGTGTTTATTGACTTTAATACACACGGATGGTCGGATATTTCCCTCAGAGTTTGTGTAGACCAAACTAGAGCTAAAAGATGAGAAATGTGACTCCAAATGAAAAGCTATTGTTAATTTGTGACTTTTAAATGTGTAATTATTGTTTGCTAACACGCTCAGCATGACAACTTCATACGATATGTCAATGTTGTGTTTGCAAGTTGTTCCATTGCCTCAGAGTGGGAACAGAATGTATTAATACTGCTTTAAGCACATATTTATGGAATTCATTTTATTCTCAATCCACTTGAGAGCCCAATTTGTATTCCAAACCTTACTCATTTACAGCAAGCTAGCCGGCAAAGAGAAACACAGACAATTCACCTTAACTGATAGCATTACCAATGGATCCACACCATAGCTATTTAATGTATTTCTCCTCCTCAATTCTCTAGTGGAGCCCCACGACAGCGAAGAAGATTGTCATCTAACAGCAGCGCCTTCACAATAAACTGCTTTTAGACCGAAACAAAACAAGAAGCAGGTAAAAAAAAAATGATTTTTTTTCCCACATGACAGGAAAATGATCAGGGTCAAGAGACTTGCAGGGTAGCTCAGAGAGGGATATGAAGTGTTCCTGGAAGAAATGAGATTTTCACACAGGCAGTTGAGTTCTGTGTGAGGTGGGAATGTCATTTCACCACCAAGGTGCCTGGAGGGAGAGGAGCCGAGCTGAGAGAGGAGTTACGGACTGGTGTCTGCTGGGAGGGAAGAGCTAAGCGCATGTCTTGAAGGTATACAGGGGGCTGCACCTCACTTAGCAAGTTGTACAGCAGAACCGACGTATCTGAATTTGATGTGAGCTGCCTCTGGGAGGTAAAGGAGGGGTGGAGGGGACATGGGAGAATGCTTTCAAACTGCAGCACAAGTTATATCGAAACAGGGAAGTAGGCAGACTTGGACAGGGGTCTGGCAAGAGGAAGAAGCTGTGGCTGTGATGCAAGCATCGCATGGCAACCGGCTGCCTGGAATCACAACTGAGATTCTTGCTAGTCCGGGCAGGTGTCCCTATGGTGCTGTCAGTCCTGATAGAGAGGTCTTGCAGAAGACAACATTTGTCAGAGAGGAGCAATATCTCACTTTTGTCAAGGTTGAGTTAGAGGTGGTGGGCAGTCATCCAGCTGAATGTATGCGTGTGGAAAGCAGAGTGATAGAGGAGTGAAAAGCAAAGTTGAGCGTCCTCTGCCGCAGATAAAAATAGTTTTGGGTTGTCTGAGCCAAACCGTAAAAGCAGGGGCCTTTCTGTGAGCCCTGAGGAACACCAGGGGAGAACTTTTAAGACATCACCAGGTTAGCAAGTTTGGCAGATGGTGTCGAAGGAGAAGAACAATTCAAAGAAGATAAAACCATAGCCTTTAACTTGCATTCTTTCTGATAGCCAGCAGGGGGCGACTACTCTGGTTGCAAAAAGAAGTCTGATTGTACTGAAGTCTATGAGAAAATTAGCCTACGTCTCATTTGATTTATGACCTCAGTAAACACTGTAAACACGAGTTTATGGTCTCAATCGCTAGTTTCAAGTCTTCTGCCATACAGCACACTTTGTGGTCAAATAGACGATAAAACAGGGTATGCTTTAAGGCATGGCTACCTTGTGATTGACAGGTCGCTAGCCCCAGCTTGCATGTTGCATAATTGTTGATCCAGATCCATAAACAGAAAATGACTTTCATTATTGCAAAAATGCATGAATATATTCTCTTAACAGTCTTTTATAATCACATTTCAATCAACACTGCCCTGTAGAGTCATAGTGCTCCACCGTTGACTTCCTACATTTTCTTTGGCAGTCCGTCAATTTGAACAAGCTACCACACAGCAACAAGCCTGCATCCCAGCCCATCTCTAGGCTATCACTGTGTAGATGAATCAGACTGAAACTGAATGTACAAACCTGTCTTACTAAATCAGCATCATATAGAGTCAAATAAAACCCACATTTACAGGGCATTCCACTGATTTGGCCCACGAATATCAGTTTACTACAGGCCTGCTAAGCCTCTGAAAACTGTTGTCTTGGCTATGGCTCTTGAGGAGCTTTCTAAAGTCTGACAAAATAACCCAGAAGATGTCACCAGGGCTATTCTTTGCGTGGGCCGGGAGATTTCAAAGTGTTTAACAGAGAGTCTGAGTAACAAACTGGGGTTGTGGAGTTATCAGAAAGGGAGGGTCTGATGAAAGATGCAGCATGGAAAATGTAGGAACTGCTGCTACTTGATTTTTAGGGACTAAAAGTCAGGATCATAGACTGTATATAAGAAGTGGATGTACTGTAGTCACTGTGACACCACCCATTGGTTTGTGGTCTGTGATTTTGAAGCCTCGAGTTCGACATTTTGGCAGTCGCCATGTTGTTTTTTTGCAACCAGAAGTGACAGGAGAGGGTGGAGCTAGCTACAGCCGAACCTTGAATAAGATATTTTTAGGTGACCAAAATGTTGAACTGAAAACACACTGTGAAAGGGTTAAAGTTGTAAGACGAAAACACGGACAACTCCCAGATCTCATTAATTCTTTTGGTAAAGACTCCAACAAGCTTTCCAAACTTCCATATACTCATAGATTGCATTCAAAACGAGGGAGAAGGAACCGAGGGAAAGGGAAGAAGCAATACCGTAGGTATAACAAAAGAGGTAAAGCTGAACGGATGTCCATTTGGCTTTCTTTACCCCACTGTTCTTGTGTTCAAAGATATACACAACTGCAATTCTATGTTGGCCCAAAGACAATTTAGAGACATATGCATATGAGGCTTTGCACAATGTGTGCCAGCCAACATACATTCATTGACTCTGTCATTAAAAGCCAATACAGGCCTGTGTGAGTGGTGACACTCCTAATCTCTACGATAAGCTCTGATAATACAATCATCAGAGCCCAACAAACACACATAGCCGGGAAGTGGATATTTACGCACGCACACACACACACTCCAGTGTAACGTCATGATGATCCATCTGCCTCTCTTCATCCCATGGTTCTCCTCTTTCATCACACCTATCATCCCTCCATCCATCACACATCCTTTTGTTTCGCCACGTCTCTTCGGCTCACTCTCTCTCTCTCTGCTGTCTTTCTGTTTCTTCCCATTTCTCTCTCACTGTCCTTCCCTTTCCCTCCTTCCATCTGTCACCCCCCCGTCTCTCCAAATTCTTTATCCTCCTCCCTTTTCTCGGGTTTACCCCCCTCCCCTCCCCTCCCCTCCACTCTCTCCTCTCTGAGACAGCTCTATGTTAGCAGCTCCTTCAGGCTGAGCGAAGCAGGTTTCACTGCACGTTTCACACACTTTAATCCAGAAAGCTGTTGAGGAAAATCTGCCTCCACCCCACTGCAGCAGCTGAAAGAGGAGCATCCATCATATTAGAGGTGCCTAATGATTCTCCAATGTACCTTAAATCCGCTGTGGCAAATGTCTGAACTTGTTTAGTCCACCTTATACCTTTGACCTTTTGTTTTTCTCTTACATTTCAATATGCAAGTGTGTCTATTGTAGCCAATTTAGGCCCAAATTCCAAATGTTTAACATTACTATCCAGACATTAGCTGTTTACCTCCTGCTTCCAGTCTCTATGCTAACCTATAAGCTAACTGTTTCCTGGCTCTAACATTTAGTGTACAGATTGAGCGATATGCGATATGACCTAAAATGTATATCACTGTATTTCTTTTGGTTTTTGCAGTGATGGTATTATATCACGATATTACAAAATTAAAAGGGATACTCCACTCAAAACATGATTCTACCTCTTTTCTTTCTACTGGCAATGTAAGGGGACATATCTTAAGATTTATCTTAAAAATATTTTTTAAAAACAGATATATTTATTGGCTCCAAATAAGATGTGTGTGTTTGGGAGGAGTAGCCTGACCCATCATGTTAATGTACTGTGATTCATTCAGAGTTAATAGTAACAGCCGTGCTGTTGTTTTGAGTTGTGAGTGAACTGTAGCTGATTGCTGAGCAAACTGGATCTCAGCAATAAAGAATATTTGGAATTTTTTTTTTTTTTTTTTTCACATATTTACTGTTGTTTTATTATTTCAAAGTTTTGTTACCTCTTTTCCCCACAGCAAAATTGGGAATTGCATTACATTTAAAAATAATTTACATCTTTGAAGAAACCGAAAGCTGACATAACCTTTAATATCTTAACCCACATGAATAAAGAGTTTGAAAATATACAGACGTTGTTGGACCAGTACTGTACAGAAGACACATGGACCGTGAGCATCGCAGCTCGGTTGCGGGCAGCTCATCTAGACATGTCGGCGTGGTGCAGGCGGTTCTCGGCAAAAATAGACAGTGGAAATGATCTGTTGAGGGCTAGCAGTAGCAGCTTCACAGCAGCAATGCTGTCTGTGTGGACACCACACGTGTGGCTGCTCTAACGTGTTAACATGGGCGCCAAAATGAAAAGCAAAAGGTTCCGCAATGAAACGGCATTCCACCCCTCGTACAGTTATAAGATTAGTATCAATCTTCTTATTTAACTTACATATATTACATCAAGACAAAGAATAAGCCTATTTCCCATAATGTATTTCTTCAAGGGCGATGGTGTGCAAACGTTTAATGTTTTCCAGCACAGAAGTTTTCGCAGAGTTTTCCTGAGAAGCTGCAGAAAATACTAGGTCAGGTTTAACAGTGCCTGAGAAAAAATACAGGTGAGGAGGGAAAAATGAGCTGAGTCAAGGAAAATGGGGCAAAACTCGAGGTATGAGTGCGGGTTTGTGTACCCGTGTGTATGTGTGTGTGCCTGTGCAATTATACCGCTTTCACCAAACTGAGTTCTAATTATAATCACCCCTGTGGTGCAACATTCACACTTGTTATCACCTTGCTATCTCTATATTCTCTGTGCCTCTCTCTCTCACACACACACACTCACACAGATTTTTGACAGTGCCAGAGGACGTGTTAATGTATTCTTGGTAAATTAATTTGCTGATCTAGTCTAACAAGTTACCTGTGAGGGGAAAGAGAGGCAAGGACAAGGAGAAAGGAGCAAAAAAAAGGGAGTAAAACCGGTAGCAAGAGAAAGAGAGAAAAAACAAGTAAAGGCATAGCTAAAAAAAAGGAGCTCAATATATAAACCAAAAAGGCAGGAAGAAAGGCAGTGAAGGGCTGTTTTGTCCTTTTCATTATACTGAAGTGAACCTGAAAAACTAATGTTCTGCTTCTTTCTTTTGAACCCTTCGCTTGATCTCCTTTACCCTGTAACACTTTCTCGCAAAAGCTTGAAATTTTGAACAATAGCTTTAACTCCGTGACAGGACCCTTTAAAAGAAAACACCCACTGTACCTTAGAAATGTCTGGGGGCAGAGGCAACAGTGCAGCTGCAATCGAAGCAGCGTGGGAGAACTATATGCAGATGTAATTACATCTAACAAATATAAGAAAATATAATGTGTGTGTTGGTGCTATTTTTTGCATGAAAGCTTTCCCTGTTAGATGAACGCTGCTGCTGCTGATTTCAACCTGTAATCTTAAACAGCCAATCAAAACCTGCCGTTTGGAACTAATGATGATGAGAGATAACCATCTCTCTGTGTGTGTGTGTGTGTGTGTGTGTGTGTGTGTGTGTGTGTGTGTGTGTGTGTGTGTGTGTGTGTGTGTGTGTGTGTGTGTGTGTGTGTGTGTGTGTGTTTGATTTGTGCCTATGGCAATAAATACAGAAAACTGAGCAGGCACCAGTAAATGAACATGAACTTATTCAGATTACTTGTTGTGAAAACAAATTAAGTGCTCCTCCATCGTGAAGTAGATTGAGATGACGTGACATTTAGACCTATTCATTATGTGAGAAGGTTAACTTGGCAATCATTTCTGAAATTTAATTATAAAATGGAGCTTTTATTTTGTGCCCCTTTACTGTAGTGCAGCCTTAAACTCACCATGTTCCTCTTTTCTCTTGCTCATCCGCAGGCACCTCCACCCACCTCCTCCTAATCAAGCAAATCACACAAGATTAAGCTTGAGATTATTTCAGGTCACTTCTTTAATACAATGCTTTTGTGATGAGAAAGTGTATTTTGACTGACAATAATAGTTAAGCTATAGTGTTAGCGAACAACTATCCCTAACCTAAGACAAATATATGAATGAATCATATTCATGAACTATCGGTGAGATAAAAGTTATACCATCTTCGTGGGCTCTAACGCACACTGCTTTCCCACCCATCAGATCAATCAGTGAATGAACTGAACAGGGATCAGATAAAGCCCACAGCAGCTCAGTGCACCTTGTGTTTCATCGTAACTGTAGAAATAGCTGGAACCGTTTTCCTTGTTTCTTTAATGAGACAGAGAACCACGGCTAATTTCAGTTTCATTTTAGTGTAACTTTAGCGGCTGTTATCACAAGGACAAGAGGAGACAGACCATGGATGTGTTGAGAATATCCAGCTTGGTCGCCTAAAAAATTACATTCCCATGCAACAAAACTGCCTAAAACTGATGAGACAAAACAAGTCAATGGTCACTACTACTTACTTACTTCTAGTTTCACACGGGACCAGAACAGTGTAAGTCCTGTGTTTGTTTGACCCATCCACCTCCCCTCCTTCCCATCCTGAGTGGACTTTCGAGCTCTTAATACAACGTCACATGCTCTGACAGTCGAGTAACGTCACGGTGGGTTTACATTGGCGGTAAACCCGGGTTGCTGCTGCACGACCAAGGGAGTCATGCCAACAAAGTATAGTGTATCTCTACACTATTTAAAAGTGAAGTTTTTCAGTGGATATGGTCAGTTAGAGGCTTCTCTTAATCCTTACTTTCTACATAATGTCGGTTTAGAAATGCAGATTGTCTCAGGTGAGCATACACACATTTGGAACCTATGTTCCAAGTCGTACCTTGCATGCATGTGCCATTCTACCTTTCTGTTTTCTATTTCTGCCCATCTCCATTTGATCTCCTTCATCCCTCTATTTTCTTCCCTATCGTCTCCCTTCCTTCAGCCCGTCTCGTAACTATTCTCATTACAGTTGAATCACACTGAATTTCTTCATCTGTGCCTCTCCTCCTTCAGACAGTCTGAATCAGCCTCTCTCTCCCATTCAGTCGCCACCACCCCCTAAAGCTTCTCTTCCAGTCTCTTTCTGCTGCTTTATCTCCCTTCTTCCCTCTGCAAAAGTAATATATTTGGCTCTGAATTGACTGTTTAGCCTTTGTGTGTGTGCGTGTGCGTGTGCGTGTGCGTGTGCGTGTGCATATGCGTGTGTGTGTGTGTGTGTGTGTGTGTGTGTGTGTGTGTGTGTGTGTGGTCAGTGACGGACAAGTTCATGAGCAGGTTACTAGCCTGAAGCTAACCTCACACAGCCGCTCACCTGCCGTTATCACCACCACACACACACATTCACACCTCCTTTCTCGCTCTTTCTCTGTCCATTTCCCTCACAAAAACACGCACACCGACACTCATGCAAACTAAGACTCAAGAGGGCCGTGTTGTCATGATGAGGGTGCTGCCGGCAGTGTGTCTGAGAGTAAAATGTATTATGTTACAGACTGGTAGAAACCTAAAGGTATTGAGGATGGAGCTTTGTGCGGGCATGATGGAGTGTTAATAAATCTAATTTCACAAGGCGAGTACCGCAGCCTGATGTAACTTAAGTTATTAAGAGAGGGAATGCTATAGTATGAGTAGTCAGACAGTCGGTTGAGTTGGTGTTTGGAGAGGGAAGGGGAAGGAGTCCAGATTCTTTGGCTTTGGAGTCAAAAGCAAAGAGCCCAATTAGAGTGTCCTGGTTAGAGAGAGACAGATGGGGAGGCAAAACAGGGGAGATGGGGTTGAGGAGTGGGTGCTGTTAGCTTGTTATGTATGGTCCCTCCTCCTTCAGTAACATCTATTTTATTATATGAGACATACTGTATATAGTAGAGAAATCATTCTGCTGCGGTTTAGTAGGGTTTTTCTCACCTTTACTCTCTGAGACCTGTGATCCCGTCCGACTTTACTGTCTTTCAGAGGCTGTAGTAGGTTCAGTTTTAGAGCTAGAGATAGAGGGTACAGATATCGCATGAAAATAGAAAACCTAAGGAATCCATTGGTAAAAACAATGTCATGCTAGCTTGTCGGGAAGGGGTAACATAACGCTCCAAATGTGAATGAAAATGGGTTCTATGGGCACCCACAAGTCTCCCCTTTATGATAATTACATGCAATTTTGGGCAAGTCATAGTAAAGTCAGTGACTATGACTGACTGACACACTGACAGCTGCTGTTGCCTGTTGGGCTTGAGTTTGCCATGTTATGATCTGAGCATATTTTTATGATAAATGCAGTACCTGTGAGGGTTTCTTGACAATATTCGTATTTTTTTTCTGTTGTTAATTGATTTCCAATAATAAATATATGTATTCGCTTATTTTTCTGATCCCAAATATTTCTGTGCTGTTGTCGTTGCTGTTATTATTGATTTTAATATTACTTTGCAATTGTGCGTATATCTCTCTGTGTATCTGCTTACTCATGCAGACATATCTGCATACTCATGTGCCTTGGTCTGTCTGTTCACTGTCCAAAGCAAAAGCAAATAAAAAACAGTTGAAATAAATTCTAGCTACATTGTCATTTAGTGTGACCAGCTCTTTTTGCGAATCCTAGTGCCGAGAATGATTTAAGTGGCCGAGGTGAACAGACACACTCTGTCCAACATAAACCCATCCAGTTTTACTCTTTTCCTTTGTGCAAATGACGACATGATTGATTGCACGTTAAAATAAGATTTGTCAGGGCATTAGGGCCGGGTCTGTACCGAGGTAGATTTATGGAAGTGCGAGTTCCATCTGTAGTCTCGGATTTGAGGGACGCGCTGCATTTGCAAAGCACGGCGCAGTTTAACACACGTATGAATTAATAAATTAAGTCATCGGACATGACAGGAGGCGTCGTCAGGATGCAAAAAAATATATTCTGTCACTGAGCATGTGATTAATATGGGGAGCTTTCCATGTATGCAATCACTTAAAAAAGATGAAACAGGCTATTGCTTTTATATTTGCAGCGGTAGCATTATGCGCAAAAGTATGAATGACTGATGAAACTATACAATTTCCTTAGGAACCAAAAATATCTGCAGAAATATTGGAAACAAACTGTTGCAGCCTGACTGAACAAATAGCATGAACTAGGACTGTGCCAGACATCCTCCAGTACATCAGTTTTGTGTTAAGAGAAGCCAGTGTTGCTTCAGTACATGTACGCACAGACGGTTGCACGAACCCAATGCCAACACTTGAACTCAGACAGACGCCGTCTCTGTTCGTGTCCACTCCACTCTGTGTTCTCTTTCATCGCCCTCTCATGAAGTGAATCACAATGTACATGTACGAAGACACAGTCCTCAACTATCCCCCCCGACGGTATTCTCTCTTCCCTCTGTGCCTTTTCATCCTGCTCGTGCTCATAAACCCCTTGCAAGTGTGCGTGCATGATAATATAAAGATAAATTGATTTTCCTAAATTAACGGTTGATAATTAAAATCAATCAATCAATCATCGCCCTTGCCGTTTCCCCTTCTCTCTTAGAGGCACAAGTATCAACAACATTATCAACAATTGACAATAGCACTTTAAGTTTGTATAATACACCGCTTCTCTTAATCCTTACTTTCTACATAATGTCGGTTTAGAAATGCAGATTGTCTCAGGTGAGCATACACACATTTGGAACCTATGTTCCAAGTCGTACCTTGCATGCATGTGCCATTCTACCTTTCTGTTTTCTATTTCTGCCCATCTCCATTTGATCTCCTTCATCCCTCTATTTTCTTCCCTATCGTCTCCCTTCCTTCAGCCCGTCTCGTAACTATTCTCATTACAGTTGAATCACACTGAATTTCTTCATCTGTGCCTCTCCTCCTTCAGACAGTCTGAATCAGCCTCTCTCTCCCATTCAGTCACCACCACCCCCTAAAGCTTCTCTTCCAGTCTCTTTCTGCTGCTTTATCTCCCTTCTTCCCTCTGCAAAAGTAATATATTTGGCTCTGAATTGACTGTTTAGCCTTTGTGTGTGTGCGTGTGCGTGTGCGTGTGCATATGCGTGTGTGTGTGTGTGTGTGTGTGTGTGTGTGTGTGTGTGTGTGTGTGTGTTTGTGTGTGTGGTCAGTGACGGACAAGTTCATGAGCAGGTTACTAGCCTGAAGCTAACCTCACACAGCCGCTCACCTGCCGTTATCACCACCACACACACACATTCACACCTCCTTTCTCGCTCTTTCTCTGTCCATTTCCCTCACAAAAACACGCACACCGACACTCATGCAAACTAAGACTCAAGAGGGCCGTGTTGTCATGATGAGGGTGCTGCCGGCAGTGTGTCTGAGAGTAAAATGTATTATGTTACAGACTGGTAGAAACCTAAAGGTATTGAGGATGGAGCTTTGTGCGGGCATGATGGAGTGTTAATAAATCTAATTTCACAAGGCGAGTACCGCAGCCTGATGTAACTTAAGTTATTAAGAGAGGGAATGCTATAGTATGAGTAGTCAGACAGTCGGTTGAGTTGGTGTTTGGAGAAGGAAGGGGAAGGAGTCCAGATTCTTTGGCTTTGGAGTCAAAAGCAAAGAGCCCAATTAGAGTGTCCTGGTTAGAGAGAGACAGATGGGGAGGCAAAACAGGGGAGATGGGGTTGAGGAGTGGGTGCTGTTAGCTTGTTATGTATGGTCCCTCCTCCTTCTGTAACATCTATTTTATTATATGAGACATACTGTATATAGTAGAGAAATCATTCTGCTGCGGTTTAGTAGGGTTTTTCTCACCTTTACCCTCTGAGACCTGTGATCCCGGCCGACTTTACTGTCTTTCAGAGGCTGTAGTAGGTTCAGTTTTAGAGCTAGAGATAGAGGGTACAGATATCGCATGAAAATAGAAAACCTAAGGAATCCATTGGTAAAAACAATGTCATGCTAGCTTGTCGGGAAGGGGTAACATAACGCTCCAAATGTGAATGAAAATGGGTTCTATGGGCACCCACAAGTCTCCCCTTTATGATAATTACATGCAATTTTGGGCAAGTCATAGTAAAGTCAGTGACTATGACTGACTGACACACTGACAGCTGCTGTTGCCTGTTGGGCTTGAGTTTGCCATGTTATGATCTGAGCATATTTTTATGATAAATGCAGTACCTGTGAGGGTTTCTTGACAATATTCGTATTTTTTTTCTGTTGTTAATTGATTTCCAATAATAAATATATGTATTCGCTTATTTTTCTGATCCCAAATATTTCTGTGCTGTTGTCGTTGCTGTTATTATTGATTTTAATATTACTTTGCAATTGTGCGTATATCTCTCTGTGTATCTGCTTACTCATGCGGACATATCTGCATACTCATGTGCCTTGGTCTGTCTGTTCACTGTCCAAAGCAAAAGCAAATAAAAAACAGTTGAAATAAATTCTAGCTACATTGTCATTTAGTGTGACCAGCTCTTTTTGCGAATCCTAGTGCCGAGAATGATTTAAGTGGCCGAGGTGAACAGACACACTCTGTCCAACATAAACCCATCCAGTTTTACTCTTTTCCTTTGTGCAAATGACGACATGATTGATTGCACGTTAAAATAAGATTTGTCAGGGCATTAGGGCCGGGTCTGTACCGAGGTAGATTTATGGAAGTGCGAGTTCCATCTGTAGTCTCGGATTTGAGGGACGCGCTGCATTTGCAAAGCACGGCGCAGTTTAACACACGTATGAATTAATAAATTAAGTCATCGGACATGACAGGAGGCGTCGTCAGGATGCAAAAAAATATCTTCTGTCACTGAGCATGTGATTAATATGGGGAGCTTTCCATGTATGCAATCACTTAAAAAAGATGAAACAGGCTATTGCTTTTATATTTGCAGCGGTAGCATTATGCGCAAAAGTATGAATGACTGATGAAACTATACAATTTCCTTAGGAACCAAAAATATCTGCAGAAATATTGGAAACAAACTGTTGCAGCCTGACTGAACAAATAGCATGAACTAGGACTGTGCCAGACATCCTCCAGTACATCAGTTTTGTGTTAAGAGAAGCCAGTGTTGCTTCAGTACATGTACGCACAGACGGTTGCACGAACCCAATGCCAACACTTGAACTCAGACAGACGCCGTCTCTGTTCGTGTCCACTCCACTCTGTGTTCTCTTTCATCGCCCTCTCATGAAGTGAATCACAATGTACATGTACGAAGACACAGTCCTCAACTATCCCCCCCGACGGTATTCTCTCTTCCCTCTGTGCCTTTTCATCCTGCTCGTGCTCATAAACCCCTTGCAAGTGTGCGTGCATGATAATATAAAGATAAATTGATTTTCCTAAATTAACGGTTGATAATTAAAATCAATCAATCAATCATCGCCCTTGCCGTTTCCCCTTCTCTCTTAGAGGCACAAGTATCAACAACATTATCAACAATTGACAATAGCACTTTAAGTCTATTTTGTTCTATAATACACACAAAAAGGCATTTTGCAAACTAGGCGGAGCAAAGGGTGCTGATCTCTGGCTCTGTCCAGAGACCGGTATTGGGTATTGAGGAGTAATAATGGTGGTGCTCTGCGGATTAACAGATTTTCTTTAATTTTGATCTTTGTTCATTAAAGAAAGCCATGTCTACTCCGTTTATGCTGTTTTTTTTAAATAACAATTCTGTCTTTGCTCACGCTCTCCTCATCTCTCTTCCTCATTGTTTTTCTTATCCCACATGTTTTTTTGTTATATTTCAGCACACTTTGCTTTTCCACCAAGAGCTTTACAACGCTCATATACTGTACATACACCACTGAAAATGAAATATGTTTTATATCTATACACAGTATAAGCGATGATTTGTGAATAATACATTCACAATTTATCACAGGCTAGCTCAAAATACAGCACATGTTGTGTCTCTGTGAGGGAATCAAGGTTGTTGCAGAACCAAATAATAATACAGTGAAGATAAATGGAATACACGGACAATAAAGCAATAGGGAAACACAGCAGGAAACTCACAGAAGGAAATATGGATGAAAAGAATACGGTCATAGTTAAAAAAGTATTTACTGGATACATTGAAATTTAACCATGTAATATACAGTATGTAGTTGTGGTTATGTATCTCTGTTTATTTCTATGTTTCAAAACTGTTTTTCTTCTCTCTTCTCACCTGTTTAAAGGTGCAAGAAGCACAACAGCAGCCTGCATAAGCCATAAGAAACACATCCATAATTAATTACTACAGCTGCTGTTCCACACCCTGCTGTGTGTACATGAATGGACACACACACACACACACACACACACTAGGTCACGTAAAAACAGCCAAAAAGACAAGAAAAAAGGAAGCATAAAAACAAAGAGCGAATCAGAAGGAGGAATGATAGGAGAGAAATATGATAGAAGGGAGCATGAAACCTTTTACGATGAAATTAAAGTTAATTAATTAAAAAAATCAGGTTTTTTTTGTTTTTTTTAATATTCAGCTGGGAATATGGGTTGAGATGACCAGCAGCTTTGGTTTCACTTCCTGGGCTAAATTAATTTTACAGGATTTTGTAACTTATTTAGAAAAACAAAGTTGTTAATCAGGCTTTAAAGGTGCAGTGTGTATGATTTGGTGGCATCTAGCGGTGAGGCTGCAGATTGCAACCAACTGAAACTTCTCCCGTGTGACAAGCGTGTAAGAGAAATATGGTGGCCGTCTCGAAATTGCCAGTGTTTGGTTTTCCCGTTCTGGGCTACTGTAGAAACATGCTGGCCAGCCCTGTGAAGAGGACTCACTCCGTATGTAGATATAAAACGGCTCATCATGGAAGTATAAAGTAGCATAAAATGGAAATAATCAACTAAAATACAAGCACCTCAACATTGTACTTAAGTGCACTACTTGAGTAAATGTACTTACATAGTTTCCATTACTGTCAGTGATTTAATATGGAGATTTAATCACAAGTGTCACATTGCCTGATACCTCTAGGTTAGTCAGACAAGCTTATGTCCAGTGGTTTTCTGGTTTAAATCCCCCAAACAGATGGCAAACCTGGGTGGAACAATGAGTAAGCCTCCCTTAAGATTCAATGTTGGGGTTCCATTGCCCACGGCACTGAACACCAGCTGCTGCACTGGAGTTGCCCACTGGTCGAAAGTAGAAAACTACTTGTACTGGAAACCTCATAGATGTCTGAATACAAAGCAGGACTTTCGAGAAAAAAAATCGTTCACTGTATTTTTCCTCAGGTAATACTTAGTTCTATTTAAAGCTCACAATCTAAAATTAAAAAGTCTGTAAGGACAGGCTACCGGATATTCCAAAAAAACTCTCTGGAGGACATTTAATGACACGTTTCTATTAAAACCAAAACTTGCCTGACAGCACACCTATCAAAGGGGCAACGTGAATGATGTTGTCCAATTATTCTGCTCCCAAAAGAGGAGGAAACGCTGGTCTGTCTGGAAACCAAGCACAATAGCTGTCTGCTTGGCAGCCAGCTGACAACCATTAAAATATCATCAGTTTGTATGAGAGAGAGAGTAGACAACAAAACCTGATTTAAAACTGCCACTAAGAGGAGAAGGAGAGGGGAAGATATGAGGGGGTGAAGGATGAGGGCACTGAGGTGGAACCAGAGAGGGTTACTATGACAGAGCAGATTGGAGTGGAGAGTGTTTGGGGTGAGAGATGTTATTTGGCGGAAGTTTGATATTGATAGTTTCTATTAGAGTTTTCCTGAATTGTTTACACACTAACACTGGTGCTTGAAACACTATGACCACAACCTGTAACTCATGTACCAACCACCTGAACAAATTTTGCATTTACATTTCCACATTTGGCCCAATCTTCAAGGATAAAATCTCTTTCACGTGGCATTCAGAATGCTAAACTTCAATTTCCTACTATCCACTCTGACTCCTCACATAGGAAAACACATGTTGCAAAATTGCTCCATTAGCAGAGCTTTAGCAATAAAAAGGCCACAGATGAGCTCTTCTGTTTTGGAGCAATGGATGCCAACACAGGAGAGAGAGGCATAGCAAGATTGAGGGAGGAGGACGACACAGAGGAGGAGAATGAGGAAGAGGAAGAGCAAGACCAAGACCAAGGAAAGCTGTAATCTCTGATGAGATTAGGGCCACGTTGGTTGAGCATGGTCTAACAATGAGGGAGGCTGGGCAGAGAGTGCAACCAAACTTGAGCAGGTTCACAGTATTGTCGTACTCAGTAGGCGATTTGAGAGGGGTGAGGGGGGAGTCCATCCTCTTTCATAGCAAAATGACCCCCTCTCCATCTCCTAGTAGCAGAGAGAGTGCAGGGCAGAGGGATTGTTTTGTTGAATATGTTAGCATAGTCTGCCTGGCTCATTGATCCTTTATCTGACTGAGGTTTGTGTAAGTTAGAATCTATGACCCCGGCCACGGCTCTGAAATATCAGTAGGTTAGAATCTATGGCCCCGACCATGGCTCTGAAATATCAGTAAGTTAGAATCTATGGCCGTGACCATGGCTATGATATATCAGTAAGTTAGAATCTATGGCCGTGACCATGGCTCTGATATATCAGTAAGTTAGAATCTATGGCCCCGACCATGGCTCTGATAAATCAGTAAGTTAGAATCTATGGCCCCGACCGTGGCTCTGAAATATTAGTAAGTTAGAATCTATCGCCCCGACCATGACTCTGAAATATCAGCAAGTTCAGCAGCCTAACTGTGCTGTGTATTGATAAATCATGGCGCTGTCCGTGGTGCTGAAGTAGCAGACAGATTTGTAATTTAACCTTTTTCTCTGAGGCCTGCCCTCCTGTCAGTTTCGTCTTGGATCTAAAATATTCTCTAAACTATATAGGTACCGGGGGGGTTAAAAAAACAGAACCAAAAGTCTCGTTCATGGGGCGGTTCGCTCGTCGTGGGTGAATGAACCGGGTCCACTCCCCCTGTTAAAAGGTAACAAATCGTCTACTAGTCATACTGCATATCAATGCACTATTGTAGTACAATATAGCAAGTGGACTGTAAATGGAAAGTATGTTTCATATAAGTATGATATTGGGAACTACTGCATATTCCTACCAACACAGTATTTAAAGTATTGGCCAGGGAGAAAATGGTCCTGTTATGTTGATGAGGTGCTGTGGCCAGACTGAAACAGAAGACAGGATGCAGCCTCATTTTGTTTACTGTATACAGTACATCTTCTATTGTTTCTTCTGTATGTAGAACTTTTTACACATCCAACTTTGTGTTTGTTGGGAGGTATACAGTATTTTTCATATGACAGTATCTTTGTGTTTCTGAGTATGAGAACTTTATACAAAAAAATATTTTCCAACAGACTTTTATGTCGCACACTGCTGAAGAGCTGCTAAAAACAATACAGCACATCAGTGTTCAACTGGTTCTTAGAAATGTCTATTCATGTGGTGGTTTGTGTGTGTCATTTGAACACAAAATGCCATTTTGAGAAGACATAACATTGTTTTAAATGCAGAGTTTTATTATGCAGGAGACTGGTGGAGTTTTGCCTTTTGTGTGTGTGTGTTTTTGGATTTGTGTGTAGAGTTCTGAAGTAAGCTTTCAGAAAATGCCTGTAAACAACTGAGAAAAACCGTAACTGTAAAAACTTTCTGTATCTACATAAACTGAGAAACAATCTAAAAAAAAAGAAGGCACGAGAAAGGAGTTTGCCATTTTTAAATGAGCAGTAGGTTACTTCTTTGTCGGTAACACTTTATTTTACATGTCTGTCATTTCCTAATAATTTCCAAAAACATTCAAGGACAGAACTATTTAATTTGGTACTAATATAGAGAACATAAGGCCAGTGTTTAATTAGTACACCTCCAATTACTTATTAACCTTTAATTGCTGATGTAACCTAGAGAGTGATTTCAGTCGGTGCAAAGCTGAACTAACCTGACCCGGCAGATGGTCATTGGAAACTGTTTGGAAAAGGACTGGCACTACGTGTCGTCTCACACATATAAGCCACGCCCGTAGCTGCCAGTAGCTCCACACAGAATGCTGATTGGTCAGAATCGGACACAAAAGCCTCACTTGAAGCCAGACAACATGGATTTTTGTGTGTTTTTGTGATATCGCGAGAATCCAGCTGCCATGCAAGGTAACAGCTGAACATGCAGAAATGTATGTGTCTACATGCAGGCATACAATTCAAAATATATGTATATAAAAGTGCCAATAATAAAACAATCCCCCCCCCACACCCGTGTCCAGTTTTTAGATGTTCTGGAGATTTCGATCATATCACATCATGATCTTCATCAGGAGATGGACTCAAATTCAATTTCAGAGATGAACCTCAACTTTTAAGTCAACATCAACAAACCCTGAACAAGTGCTTTGGGAAAAAATGGAAATCTTAACAATTCAGTGACGACTGGCAAACTCTACTGATTGGATTGTTTTGTCAGCTGCTGTTTCTAAAGTGATTTGGGGACCTCAAATGAATATTTATTTGGAGTCATTTTTTAAAGGAAAAAGCTATTTTCCCTGTAATTAGTACCAAATTCAGTGCTCAAAGTTGGCTGGTACTACACTTTTTCTTGCGCAGCGGCACTTCTCACAAGCTGTCGGTACTCGTTTCTGCCCTCTCCGTATCAGGTTCACCGGGCGATTAATTATTGCAGGATTTTCCCTGCCATTATACGGCGCAGTGCCAGCGCTTAATCATAAGCCATACAAACATAAAAACAATGGGGCGAGCATCTGGACGAGCAGACGCATGGTCGAGCACAGGAGAGGGGGGGTGAGAATGAGGGTGCTATAATTTATCGATACAATGTTCACGTCCTTTTTGTAAAATAATTAGTGAATGCATTCATCATAACTTTTTTTATTTGTGAAAAAAATTATGAATGAAACAATATTTAAATTTTGATTTTCAGTATTGTTTTCTGAATCTGCTCAAGGAAACTTCCTACAAAATCATTGACAATCTTTTGGAGGAAATTTCAAATGTGCAAAATAAAATAAAGCTCTATCAGGATGTTAGATGTCTCCATGTTCAGTAAGTTGTATTTGTGTGGGAGTCAGCATCACAGTTTCTTCTAAAGGCTGGCCTTTCTCTAACCAATCAATATTCTCCTTTTTCCCTTGAAGACGTTTAAGTCTCTGCTCTTTTCTTTGTCTGTTTGGCCATGGTGTCTAGTCTATCAGTATTCATGCTACCCATTTCCTCAATTTATTCCAAACAAACTGCTGTCGCGGCTGTAACACATTACAGCCTGTGCAAAACAGAAATTATCCGAGGTATCAGACACCTCGACTGGCTAATGAGAAATGTATGACACAGCAGGCTGGTAGTCACTTAACACAGGCAATGTGTATGTATGATGATGTGTGTATTTGAATGAAGGAATGGAGTATTTAAAACTCCACTATGAAGTACTTTAAATAGCTTTTGTAGACAAAATTGTCCAACATTCTAGAAGGCTGCTTTTCATAGAAGCAAGAAATACTTTAATTTTTCCAATGTGTCAGATCACCGGTTAACACAGACTCCTACAAAATGTGATGTTGCAGCAGAAAGCATCATGTTACAAATGGCATATTACCAACAAATCCTCATACCTATAAATTACAAAATAGGGTGCTTGTATATGTCATTGAAAAAAACAACACCTATGACTGTTATAAAAAATTAGCAGGTTTGGTTAAATTAAGTAACTATACTTGTTTAAGATTAGGAAAAATTATGGCCATAAAATGGCATCAAAATTAAGACTTAACCGAAGTCCTACACTTAGTCCAGCAAATGTAGCCTACATGTTTTAATGTTCCTACTTTTTGAGAGTGTCACACATTATGGGTTTGTTAAGTCTTGACGCTGACATTATTGTGAACGGCCTTGAAAGAGTAGTTTCTTAGCAACAGCTCCAGGACCAGGGATTTACAGGCAACTCTGCTGCCATTCAAAAGTGGAGAGGCTGAACCCTTTCTGTGGCTCTGCACTTCACACAACAGCCTGTTTAAAGTGATCTCTTCAAATTATACAACAGCAGATTTATTTCAGCACAATAACCCTGACTGCACTGCAGCACTGCTGTGTGTCAGTGTTTTCAGTTTGCTCTGCCAGTAATACCAGCTAAATACACACACATGTACACACAAACTGGGGCACACAAAGGAAGCTTTTGGCAGTTGCAGGCTTTATGGAGCAAACAGTCTGATCCAGAGGCCTGAACACTCATTAAACCCCAGCTCGACCTCCCTAACACCAAGACAATGACACACAGAAAGTACACACACACACACACACACACACACACACACACACATGCTCAAGCACAGCTCAGCTTGATGGTCTTTGAAGCTGAGAGCTAAAGCAGATATTGATCTGATAGGCTGATCTCTCTCTCTCTCTCTCAAATATTACCTGTGCCTGCATTTCTCTTCTTTCTTTCTCTCTCTCTATCTCTTGTCCTGCCTCTGTACACCTGTCTGTCAAACACAGTTTCTACTAATGACAGCTTCATGGTTGTTTGAACCATGAGGTGTTCATATTTATCACACCAAAGCCATGTATTATTTCACATTTTTCTTTAATTTGCTAAGGAAATGGACAATCCCCAGAGCTTTAGAGTGCTACTGGAATGAGTCCTAAAACCCAAAAATGTCTGTGGGGGGGAGAGGGGGTTGGGTTTAAATGGGTTTTTAGTTAGATGCCTGAAATAAGATATGTGGTTAACACAAGCTTAAGACATTTTAACTTTTTGTTCTTTGACATTAAATGTCAGTAAATATCCCACTCGTGAATTTCGAAGCTATTATACGTCTTAAAAAAGGCGGTTGCAAACAAGTGGCAAATGAGACTACAAAACGCCATCACGCCGACTCGTCCGCCTTTACAGCCTCGTTGTTTATACTCACGCTCATGTGACCGTGGTGTAGTTCATTTATAGCCTAACGCTATCTTTTTTACTTCTGGCGATTGCATTTACACATCAAAAATCATAGAAGTGGGGCGATGCTAACTTCGTGGTTGGCCTACAAAAATACGTCATCTCTGGAGCGCTATATAGTATTAAAAGATACTCTTCATGATGTGCTATTTCAGAGCTTATTGGTATGTAATTGATTTCACAGGGTGGTATCTTGTCGCTCTCATCATACGTGCCATTTCAAAGAACCAATTATATTACTGGTACACTGGATGCTAAAAGCACTAATATTAAGTCGCAGGTATATTGGGTGATATTTTTTGTGCTTCCGTGGAGTTTGTGTTGTGATGGGGGCTGGTCGTTTGTTGGCGTTAGCGTTGAGTTGTACACTGATAGCCCTGTAACAGAGCTGAAGAGTGTAAAGGCACTCGCGAGCGTACATGATGACACATCCGTTGGATTTTTTCCCAGAAAAACCGGCCCCATTCTTCACATTAAAAGCAGTCTACAGGCTGATAGAGGAAACCCAGAAAGTCGCGGAAAGTCGAATTTTTTAGGTTAGGTTACAATCTGATCACACATTGGCAATAAAATTATTAAAGCAATTTTTACATGTAAAAACTTATATACAGTCCCTTTAAAGGTTGTAAAAGTCAATACATACTTCCTTTGGAGAGAAAATCGAGTAGTAGTTGCCAGCTTGAGTTGCCTGCACACACCATTCAACACAATTGGCAGCATGTGAGAGTGGGAAGCCAGTGAGGGATCATGTCCTTGCTGCAGTATGACTGACTTTTATATTTTTGCCATTATTACTTATTTAATGTTATCATTGAATCCCAATCCAAAAGCTCTTTTGTTGTTCGGAAGTGTACTCATCTGTGACTGAATGGTTTACTTGCACTTCTTTTTTAGCAGCTTTGATCACTTGTACTCATGCATTGCTGAAGGCCAGACTTTAGTCCACACATGACTGATTTATTGCTGCTGTGAAAAATCTAACAGCCCTCAAGTGGTTATTACATTAACACTATGACCACCAGGCTTTTTAGGGGTACTATGTTCTCAAAATCCCTTGCCAAAGAGTGTCTGTATCCTTTGGTTTGCGTTGATGGGCCATTAACATCACATCAGTCTCCATCTCTTTAGCGCATTGTGACGACTCAGGCTGTGCCGCTTTGTTTCCATAGCGCAGCAATGACATCAGTGGATACGCAGCCCCCACAAACCATACACAGCCAGATGGCTTTCAGTTACACCCTACATGAAACTGGTATACTCTCAGCAGTGTAAAATGTATTATTTTCATAGGATACTATTTTTAGAAAAAACATTTTCACGCTGCCACCCAATGCAGTAACAGTCCATGGCAAAGCAAAAGTACCATAGCATTTGGCACAAAATATTGTTTTTGAAAGGCTAAATGCCAACAAATATGGATTGAAGAAGAATATTTCGTTTGATAAAAACAGTGCTTATGTGGCCATTATGCAAATGTATCAATTCGGCTGCCAGAGGAGAGTCGGAGAAGAGGACCGACGATGGGAGTTTTTGTCATGAAAAAAAAACAAAAAAAACCCATCTATTTGGTTTTCTAAATGTTATGCAGTCAATATGACAATAAATTAATTTGCAGAATAGGTATTTAGGAAAAGTCAGGGCCTGAGGGAAACATATTATACACAATGATGGAATAATTCAAATTTTGGATCCACAACGTTAAATGGCATGGGCTATGACGGTACTAGTGTTAAGATTTTTAAATTTACCATAAAATGTTCTTAAAATAATGCCTTGTACGCAGCCCTTTTCATATTTATGGTTGTCCCCTCCATGTGCAGCTTCTTCATACCCTGTTGTTGATGTCCAGTAACAAGTGTTTTAATGGTTATATACTGCAGAGGCAAGTGACATTTGAGACATTAAATATATACCACTGCAATTGTTACTTCTCATATGTTGGGAAATGTGCACCTACTGAAATCTGTGTCTGTGATAACATTTGGCTGCTGAGTCCAGAGCAGGCAGTTAAATTAGCATTGATACATTTGGCACTCTGGCTGCTGTCCGTGGTGCTGATCTAAGGCTAGTTTGCAGTATGGGAGTTGTATGGTGAGCCTCTCCATGGTGCCATAGCAATCGTCTGCTTTGCAATTGTCTGGAGTAGTTGTGTGTGTACATGCGTATGTGCGCACGAGCATGCACTTGTGTTTGGGGCAAGGGTCCAAGAAAAAAATTTGCACCGGAGCCAATCACAATTATGTTACGCTGCTGAATCCCATTAGAGGAATATGCTCTTAAAGTACAAACAGGAACATGAAGAATTTTTCACCCCAACAAAAAGGACAGAAGTTAAGGATAAAACATGAAGGAAAATACCTGTGGTTTCAGGGTGACTATTCTGCTTGATGTTCCTTTGAGATCGAAAAGGAAGAGAATGCAAGAGGAATAACAAGGGAGTGCCAGCTTTTGGTTGTGTTATGCTTACATTCAACTAGGCAGGACTTCCAACCAACAGATGGTGTTTTCATGTCTTCTTCCATCTACTCTCAAGATGGAAAATTACTAAACAGTGTACTGTGGAAAACAGTCCCCAAAAGGAATGCTAATTTTAATGTTTACCAATGTTTGATACGTTCATCCTGTGCCTCTTTTTTCGCAGCGATGAACCGGGCCTCTCAAGGAAGCAATGTGTTTCGGCGAGTTATCCTTGATGATGTTAGGGAACGGGGAATGGGACAGCTTGGTGTGTGAAAGTAGAAATAGGAGATGGATGTGAAAATTGCCAATCTTTCTGTATTAGTGCAAAGTGATCCTGTTAATGGGCTCAATTATATCATTTCTGCCTTAAACTAAGCAGATTTTCCCATAAATGTACCGATGAGTGAAACCTTAACCTGTTTCAGAGGAAGACAAAGGAAGAATAAAGATGGTCTAAACACTGCCATACCACTGAGTTCAAGAGTTATACCAACATGTTGAAGAGAGACTAATTTCAGTAAACTACTTCACCATAGGACATTTGGCGAACCGAGCTGAGTTCTAACAGTTGCTGTTGTTGTTGAACTGGAGCTTGTGTGTCTGTTTACGCAGGACACGGACAGCCAGTCGGCAAAACAAAAAAGAGCAACAGAAGGGTTAGAGAGGGAGAGCAGATGCAACAGTAACACTGTGTCAACTGTTTGTCCACAGTCCAGTCATAAGCTGTTCAGCGTGCTGTGAAGTTCGCATGGCGCTCCATCAAGGTTTCCACTTTGTGGTTGGCCAGCTGCAGTCTCCTCCTATCCAGCTTTGTTTGTGCACCAGCACACATCCTCAGGCAAACACTTCACATTCACACAGCAACAAGTCGGTAAAACTCACAGTAGAGGATGGATATTTTTTCCAAGTAAAAAATGCCATATCAGGTGAAAACATTTGAGCTTTTTTTTTCTCTTGAAACAAGCACATTTGGCTGCCTGTGCAGTAAGTGATTTTCACTTGATATCCAACTACAGGAAGCATTAAAATACATTTTTAGAAAAGGCTAATTTCAAGAAATTATTTTTTGGTAGGGGTGGGGGGAAAAAATCGATTCACCTATGTGTCGGGAATTTTTTTTACAGTTTGGAAATCAATTTTTTAATCAATATATTTGCTTCATCTGAGTCTATGCGGAGGTAGAAGGAAGTTACTGCTTTTATTGTTGTAGCCTGAGTAACGTGACGTCATATTTGTTCCGTATCCGTCACCAAAACAAACCACAGCGAGCCAATGTAGTAAACACTACACATACAGTAAAGTATGGAAAAACTTTGGGTTTCACACATTGCCAGGAAAAGCAGAGCTAGACATCACGGCTAAAGCTGCATGCTAACTCTGTCATGGACAGGAAACGTTATCGTATTGCGGTAACGTGCGGTCAAGCCAGCCGTCGCTCGCATCTCTGTGGTCAAATCGGCCAACGCCAAAGTTTGTGACCCAGCAGCCATGTTGAGATCAGTAGAGGAAATACCAAGCACCGCCCACCAGCTGGAGCAAACTTTCTTATTTTACACCTAAATAGTACACTACAAGATGTTTCTGAAAACATTTGAGGTGAAAAAATAGGCATTAATGTAACAGAATATTGATTCATATTTGATCAGCGCTGCCTAGTTCGACCCTTTGATCGGAGTTTGAGAGTGATTGACAGCTGCCTCTGTTGAAGGAACAACCAATAGGAACGCTCTCCCTCTGAAATGACCTGTGATTGGCCAAAGTCTTCCGTCACGGGCTAGTTTTTAAAGCCTGAAAACATAGCCATTGGGGGGGGGGGGGGGAGAAGTCTAGTTTTCTCTCAGAACACTTGAATTCCAATATGCTGAAAGGTTATTATGGAATTTTTGCCCAATGACGCCAAAAACATTCTGACTACTGCAGGTTTAAGAAAGTATAATTCAATTTAAACACATACTGTATAGCATACTTTTTCAGAGTTTTTATTACCATTTCAAATTCAGTTGTACACCCTTGTCAGAGAGTGTCTACAGCAGTAAAACATAAAATGTCTTAATAATGACTATACTGTAGCTGTAGCAGTATTTGTCTAGTTCAGTTTGTACATTCGCAGAGCATAGGTCACAGGAAATTCGCTTGTTATAGAAAGTGGGATAATTTGGATTGACTAACTCGCTGCCCTATGGCGCTGTGCTGATAAAATAAGGGCTATCGAACCAAGCATGCCCCTGTGAGCTACGCCGAGCTCAATAGGGGATGTTTTAAAGGTCAGGGTGCAGCAGTTAATCTGGAGAGTGCTGAAACAGAGCCAGCAGGAAGGCCAAGGAGAGCTTATACTATCTCTCTCCGTCTCTCAAACACACACACACACACAATCTCGTTCTCTCCTCTCTTTGCCCTGAAAGAGATGCTGTGTTGTTGGACAGAGTGTTTATGGAAAGCCAAGGCCTGATTTAATCTGTGCAGCTGAAATAGAGCATTGTCTCATTCGCCGGCTAGGCTGTAGATACGGTTTCATTCAGTCTGAGAGAGACGGACAGATAGAACGACACAGGGAGGAACGGGCAGAGCAGGATAGAGTGGGATTAGACTGTCACACAGACGACTAACTAGACACAATGTGAAATATACCCGACAGTCCACACTCCACCCACAACCTGTCGAGCCTACACCAGAGAAGAATGAGCTGAGACTTTATTGATGACGGATGATGGAAATTGAAACGTCCTGAAAATAATGGTGACACTGAATCTGAGGTTAGCTAAGGTTAGACATGTTAAGAATTTTTTCTATTATATTGTGGTTGACATGTAATGTTTTATGCCTCTAAAGTGTAATATTGTTGTCATACTTTGAGCACTTTAACCTTTACATTTGTTGCTTGCTTTTTTTTTGAAATAGATAAAGCGGATAAACATGCGCACAGAGCAGGCATTTGTGGCCTCTTCAAAGTGCAGCACTATCGCCAGAAGTACTTTCCGATGAAAGTACTGCAGCCATTAGCAGCAATGTTGACATAAGTTACCAGACGATGTTATGCATTAGTTTGCATATCAATTAAGTTGATGTAGAAACATTTGTATAGATAGATTTCCTGAATTGAGTGCCCGCTACCTAAAGAATGAGGATGGAGTTTTATTTATTCATGGAGATTTAATTATTTACCTCTAAACTATAAGTTCGCCATGTCATGGCGTCAGTTTTACTGACTTTGTGTGAACCTGTAATAGGGGTGCAATGCAAAGCTACCATCTGTATTTGTATTTATGTCACAGAAATGTATTTCTGTGATTGGAAACATTGGAAAAAATACAAGTCACAACAGCTAATTGGACCATATTGCATTATTTTTCTTTAAGAAACTGGAAGTTTTGTAAAAAAAAAAATTTAAAAAAAAATAATTTAAAAATAATATTGTCCGAAGTGTCTAATTTAATCAAATTAAATTTTATTAAAATAAAAATACAATAAAATAAATGTCCATTGCAAATTGAAATTGTCCCTGCATTGGGAGGAGGTCAAGATGAACATGAAGTGAGTTTGAAGCATCAAAAAAACAAGAAAGCTCTCAACACAATTTTGAAAAAAAGCTCTCTTGGCCATTTTGCATGAACTTTTGAGATGGTCCCTAACTTCATTTCCTGAGTTTCCATCTACTGTCAGGTTGCACAGCGTGCCGGGCTCCAATATCAGATCATGAGGTAAAATGTGCAACATCAGTCCAGTATTACCCAGCATACCTCACTGAATGTGTAAAGTTAACACTATCTATTCCTCCATGGTTTTTAGGATTCCCCAAGGAAAGCTATGCTGTATTACCTACTTGCAGTTCCTGTTTGCACTATAACCATAGATGCAAAGTCAACGACCAATACATTTATGTCGTAAAATTTAACTACTAGAAACAGTGTGTTGCTTTCATTAATTATGATTTCAACAAAGTTCGTTTTATTGCCATGTGGTGTAACTGTTGCCAAGGAAAGCTTTATGAACTCTTGAACAGAACGGAACATAAACAGTTGACAGGTTTGTGCAGCAATACCAACCAGAATGAAAAACAGAGAAAGTTATATTGGAAAGTTTGTCAATAGTGTTTCTGAAGAGTCTGTCGGGAGCAATTTGGAGAAGTTTTTGTGCAATTGGGCTTCAGAAGTACCCAGGAAAAAAAATGTTTTCAAAAGTTGAAAAGTACAGATAAAGCCTGTAAGTGCCATTGTAAAGTTGTGCCCCGCTAGAGGCTACAGATGTATGTTGTCAGAGTTCCCAGCAGCTATATTTTCTTCAAGTACTTTATCTAACCTTATATATCAGTGGTTTTATTGGAGCCACTTGAAATAAGCTCCACATTTAGAGTCCACAGACGTCCCCAACTTGTCCAAAAGAAGAAGAAGAAGGGAGGGCAGAGAGAAAGGCTGAGATCAGCTGATATGTGGTAAGACAGACAGAAACAGAAGAGGACAGGCGGGGGGGACAGAGAGTGAAACAGTGCCAAGAAAGAAGTGAAAGAGAGGACAGAGAGTTGATAAATACGTGGCTGTATGGATTTTTCCTTTCTGCTCTGGAAGCAGAAAGTGATAGGGTGACAGAGAGACGGAGGGAGGGAACGAAAGAGAATAACACGGTCAGGAAGCTAATATTAGTGACAGCATTTTGCTCCGTCTCCAAACAGAATTGGACTTCAGCCCTGTCCAGCCTGCACCCAGAGGAGGGAAATTAACAATCTGTCTGTTCGTTTAGGGACTCTGCGCTTCCTGACGCCTCCCAGCGCCTGCTAGGAATCTTAACAAGGAGCAGAGATGGCAGCGAGAGACAGAGACGGAGAGTGACAAAGGAAAATGGAAAGAGATAGAGAAGGGAGGAAGAAACGGGCAAAACTCTGGGAGAAAGTGGTGATACCGGGGTCTGCCCGAATTCACTTTAAATCAAAATGGAAGCGTTAAATGTGACCAGGGCCGGCCGCTGGCGTAAACACTCTATGGGGTTGTTTCGGGACACAACCACTATGGGGGGGGGGGCCACACGATCCATAAGCGCCAGCTGTTATTACTCATTTTACGACCACTAGCCTCCGCTTCAAAACAATGCGAGCATGATAATAGAGAAACTGTGCCATATCTAAAACGCATTGCAAACACACACAAAAACAGGCAATGTTGTCATAGTAACAGGCCTATGTCATATGAGGAAAATGTAGGCTAAGCCTCACACTGTCAGTTTACACTTTAAAACGTCCTGCACCACTCTATTGTGTCCACATTTGTACTTGAGTCATCTCGCCTAGAGTAAAACAACTCTAATAAATTGACTCATGCGAGATAACATACACAACTGATCTTCAGCAGCAGGCAGGCTATTTAAACTTCAGTGCTAAACTGTAAATGTTTGCCCCCTACTTAAACCCTCATTTAGAGGGAAACGTAAACACTACAGAAAGCCTGAAGGAAGAAGAACAAGAGTGTCAGAAAAACTGAGCTGTAGAGAGAGTAAGTGTGTTATCACATTTTCCCAGTGAAACAACTGGCACAGAGGAGATATTAGAGAATGGATAGGGCACTGCCAACACACACACACACACACACACACACACACACACACACACACACACACACACACACACTCCTCTGAGTGACCTGAGAGCATCGCCGTGCATACTAACATCAGCTGTATGTAGTTTGTGTTCCGTCTGATAACGCCAACGACATTATAACACTGCTTTAATAAATTACTTTACCTTTACAGGCAGTTTGTGAATTTGGAAAATGTTTTCTTCCATAGCAAATTACACTGTGTGGAACACACTTAATACTAACACTATACCAATCTAGTATACATCAATTAAACCATCAGACTGCTTCTATATTTAAACGTTTTCCTCACAGGGAGGAAACTATCAGGATGTGGGGAGTCACAAGATACCAGGCAAGAGCTGCAACCATTGTTGTCCTGTCCGGGACCATGACACACAAGACTGATTACCTACATTATGTGACACATTTCAGAGGACAAGCAATAATTAGTGGGACAGGGGACAGGGACAAGTCTGCTCAAAATAACTATGTAGAACAGGGATAGTGCTTGGGAAAAAAAGGGTGAAGTCTAGATGCCACTATTTTGTGTTTTTGATGAAGTTCTTGGGCAGTCACAAATGAAAAGGGTTCATCGTATGTGGAGCATGAATGTGTTCGATGGATTTCGTATCAATCAACCCATTAGATAATTAAAGGTCTCATGTAAAATGACAAAATTTGACTGATATCACATCTTTCTCCAATGTGAGCAACAAAGAAATAACTGATTATAAGCATTATTGTTATTAGACTGCGAATGGGCCGCATGTTATGAATAATAACAGGTAGAGACAGGACAAAAAGAAGGACAAAATATTTCAACAGTAACACAACAACTGTTGTGTGAGGAAAATATTTACTGGGAAACCCAGGGCGAAAAAAAGTCTGTAAAGCACTCGTCACACCTCTCACTGCTGGTTGTTGAGCTCATTGTTTGGAGCATAACTAATAATTGAAGGCAGATTAGACGAATGTATCAACGTTTTTATCAGCTCAGATCTTCTCACATCTGGATTTTGGCAGCTGGACAGTAAGAGAGGTGCTAGGATGTGTCCCTTCCATCCCCAGTGGGAAATTACGCCATTGTTTACACAAAATAATTCAAATAATCATTTAGAAATAGAACGCGAGTACAACTTCAAATCATTGTCATTATGTTAAGAAGCACTTTTTTTATATAAGCCAGTGCTCAATTTGATGATGTTACGCTTTAGTGTGACGGTATATGACAACAGACAACAGACAAAAGCAGAAGGCTGACTGTTAGCCTCTTTGTAAATGCAGGTCAGGTCTTTTTTTTGTGTGAGATTCCGTTTGGAAGATCCTGTGAGGAAGATCCAGTGATCAAACCGTTTGTTGTAAGACAGACCCAAAGCATCTTGAACCTAAAGTCAAGTGTACTTACATTTTCACTGTGCTATGGAGGACTTTTTTCTGTTGAGCCCCAGCTGAAAACACAGTTGTTGTTTGATATGATTTGGGAAAATACATCTGCCAACAGTGTAGGTACAAATATAATGTGGAGGGAATTTTGTCAGGGAAGCGACAGAAAAAGAGAAAATAGCTAAATTGAGTTTGAATGTAATTGAATTGTCATAGTTTTGACTAGAGACCATAAATCACATATTTATAAGGAATTAACAGACTTGCGTTACCAGAGGTGTTAAGCTTTTGCAAGAAGGGCTTCTCTAATCTACGCTGGAGTGTTTTCTGCTCGGAATGACAATAACCCAAAGTGTGCTTGTGCGTCTCAGCCCATCTGCATATCCCATTAAGTATGTGTCACTGGGTCTCAGGTTTCTATATGAATTTGCATGTCTTCTACATGAGAGTGTTCACCCATGTATAAGTACACGCGGTGTGTCACAACATGTGTTTCATTGTCTCTGAGTGTCTGTGGGTGTTCTCTGCATCCCTCCCGGTGCTTTAATTAGTTTCCCTGTCGTAATCATACTGTGCAGGTTGATTAGTCTCGTTGTCATGGCAGCACTTCTAGGTAAAAGCATCCCTGAGATGATGGCAGGTGTGGCACTATTGATCAGGTGACTCTCGCCATGAGGAAGTACTATTAAAATGGAACAGGTGCACTGTGACCACTGGCCGAAAGGTCTGAGTCCAGCATCGCTCTGTTGGGTTTCACAGTTGAGGAAATATCTGTTGAATTTAAAAATATAGGTCTGGTATGATAATGATAGAATTGCAATGCATGAAAAGTGGCTTTTGCTATTCCAACAAAAACTATTTGTTGAGCGCGACCCTCCAGATATATCAACGCTGTCTCATAATTATATTAGGATTGTATCAGCATCAGTTGATGCATGATACTCACAAACACATTTCTCTTTTCATTTGACATAACAAATGTTACCAGACTCTAAACGCAAACAACAACTTGCTTAATACCAATCAAGACAAGCCTTATTTGTACAAGGACAATGCAATTTGTATGCAAAGAAGTCGGCATGGAATCATTTTCTCCATGAATTGTTTTGTCTAATGTCAGAAATTCCCAGAGCACAAAGTGACTTCTTCGAATAATAAGTCCAAAACCCAAAGATATTCAATTTACTCTCAGACAAAGATATGCAGCAAATGCTCATATTTGAGGAGCTGGAACCACCGATTAAAATTTAAAAAAAATACTAGCCAGTTAATTTTGAACTAACTAACTGATTACTCAATTAATGCCCCAAACTTACGCTAAATTTGGCGGTGTCCCTGGGGTCCCTTGACCTATGACCTTAAGATATCTGAATGTAAATGGGTTCTATGGGTACCCACGAGTCTCCCCTTTACCGACATGCCCACTTTATGATAATCATTTGCAGTTTTGGGCAAGTCATAGTCAAGTCAGCAAACTGACACACTGTCAGCTGTTGTTGCCTGTTGGGCTTGAGTTTGCCATGTTATGATTTGAGCATATTTTTTATGCTAAATGCAGTACCTGTGAGGGTTTCTAGACAATAGAACAGAACTGAAAACTGTTTTTTTACTTACTCCATTTTCACAACAAACGTTAAATTTTACACCGGGGTGATTAAAAAAACATAAGGTCTAGGGACGAGCAGCTCTTCCCGCAGAAAAATACTCAGAGATCCATTTTAAAATAAAAAGACGTCGCTCCAGATGGGATTCAAATTACCAGAGGACAAGCGAGTTTGCCTAAAATCGGTAGGTAATTGTGGCTGTAATTATCACCGGGGTAGGGATGAACATTTACCCACATACACGCTGCGGACGGGATTAAAATCACTGTGCAGCGCAGGTAATGTTAAAATCACCCTACCTCCCTTAGAGAAATAAATCCACTCTGAATGGGGCTTACGGCTTAAATCCTGGATGAGAGTCTGAGACAAAACACACCGTCTGAACACAGACACTTATTTCAAATTAAAGACAGTCTGTTGTGATGAACAAAACTTTAAATAGTTCCCAACTAACTCATACATTCAGCACTTCTCAGCCTAAAGGGCTCGTTCAGACTGAGACTCATCGATCAGTTTTGAACTATTTATTGTTGCAGTCCTGACAGAGAGGAGAAACCGTTGATTACTTTCTGCCGTGGATGTTTCTGGCACCAAGCAGCCCTCCTTATCTTTGCCTTTTGTAATTTGGGAAAAAGCATTTCTGCTGCAATTGTACGCAGAACCTTTCAAAGTTATACAAATGACTGAAGACATCCCTCTGTGATTACATGGTAAAGTGCTAAGGATGTTGTAATCAGCACACAACGTGCACGTATACGGTGCCGAAATTGATGCTGTTACTCAGTCTCCTTTTTCTTATACTTTCTTTCATTTTCATTTTACTTGTTTCAGGATTTTCAACTGTATCCATCTCCTGTAAGCAGCTCTGTCTACACAACAACCCCTGACAACAACAGCCTGAACTGTGATAGCATCCAGGCTGGCTTTGACAACATAGGACAGTATGACACAGTTGATGTGCTAGTCATGAATACATAACCTGTAACCCAACAAACCAGTGCAGTTCGTTTGGTCTTGGAAGTGACACTTGCTTCCTACTAGGGGTGTACATCACCAGTTTCATAACGATACGATATTATATTGATTCTTTGGAAAAATATACAATATGGCCGAAATCACAAAGTCTGACACAATATGATTTTGATTTGATTCAATTCAGGGACCTGCTATCAATATGAGACGATATCATCTGCCCATTTAGCACATCAGTTACATTTCTCAACTCACAAAAAGCAACTAAAATATGATTTTACTTTTTTTTTTTACTGGGCTCTTCCAGCCATTTAAATGAAAAACAATCTATTCTTTTTAATAAAAAAGAATAAAAATAGACCTCCTGTTGTTGGAGGTCTTGAGGCCTGAGCTGAAATTGTTGCTTGCTTCGGGGCTAACTCCCTTCATTTTAACCAGCAGGTAGCAAGCAAGACACAGGAACTTGGCTCGGGTCTTGAGGAGTTGTAGCATTTATTCACCAACAAATAAACTGTAACTTACACACGCTGCACTGCTACGTTCACAGCTATAACGTTACTGCTACTCACCGTCACACACACGCTCGCTTTCTCTCTCTCTCTCGGCCGAACGGATACTCATTAACATTGCATCACTAGCACCGCTCGCTAGCACTGTCCTCGTCATGATTCCGCGTCAGCTCATGTCCTGTGCGGACGTCCTTGCGGAAAGCATGACCGAAGCGCCGCTAGCACTGTTTGGATGTTTAGGAACGCTTAGACAGAAATGGTGAAAGGGATGAGCCGTGGGAATTTCTATATTAAGGAGCATCTTAATGATGATGATATGTATAGATGTTTTCACTTTGCATCGATGATATTGGATCGTTGATCATTCAATCGATATATTGATCCAGATCGATGGATCGTTACACCCCTAGTTGCTACTGTAGTCAGCGAAGCTAATGTTAAGCAGATAAAAATGGTTTAATGCATTCCTTACTCTTGTTTCATGACTTTGAGAAGGTGACAAAAGAAGACAACACCCTCCAGTCAAGTATTGCACTTACTACAATCACATGCACAATGCTCGACAGGCATGCCATGTCTAGGTATGGTTCCGTGACTTTTGTGGTTTTGAGTGACATGTCTGGACAACAATTGGATGGACTACCATGTAATTTGGTACACAAACTCATGTGCCTTCTCAGGATAAATTGTTATAACTTTGGTGATCCCTTCACTTTTCATCTAGCGACATCATCGGGTCAAAATTTCTCCAATACTTTGGTTTATGACCAAATACCATACACTGTATATAAGAAGTGGACGTAGTCACCTTGGCGTCACCCATTGGTTTGTGGACTACTGTTTTGAAGCCTCGAGTTTGGCATTTTGGCCGTCGCCATCTTGGTTTTTTGCAACCAGAAGTGACACAAGAGGGTGGAGCCAAGTACAACCGAACACTCAATGAGACATTTTTAAGCGACCAAATTGTTACAAATTTACTTATTTTATTTATTTGTTATAATTTACCCAGACCGGACAACACCGTGGTAGCCACCTGTCAATCACAAGGTAGCCACGCCCTAAAGTGTATCCTGCTTTATGGCCTATTTCACTCTAAAAGGGACCATAATTTACTAAATGAACATCATGCTGTATTGAAGAAAACTTGAAACTAGCGATTGAGACCATAAACTCATTTTACAATGTTTACTGAGGTAATAAATCAAGTGAGAAGTAGGGTCATTTTCTCATAGACTTCTATACAATCAGACTTGCTTTTGCAACCAGAGGAGTCGCCCCCTGCTGGCAATTAGAAAGAATGCAAGTTTAAGGCATATCGGAATTGGCTTCACTTTTCAGACCCGGATGTTGCCCACTGCCAAATACCTGCAAAGCTAATGACATTCCCATCAGCCTCAGCTGTAGGCTATTTTGTGTTTAGTTGTAATTAGCTAATGTTAGCATGCCAACATGCTGTACTAATATTATAAATAATCATTATGCCAGCTAAACATCAGCATGTTAGCATTATTCTGAACGTGCTTGCATGTGGACGTTAGCATTTAGCTCAAAGCACCTGTGCCTAAGTGCAACCTCACAGAGCAGCTATGGCTTTAGACTCTTAGGGCTCTAAGAGGGAAGATAGGCGCAGTTGGAGCTGTCTTTATGCCAATTAGCAAGCGTTTGGTGCTTAGTTTGGTAAGACAACTATCCTCAATGTGACTAAGTAAGAGTCTAGCCAAAAATATCATCCAACATGCCACCGAGCGTAATCCGGTGACATATAAACGTCAATGCTGATGTTCTCTTTGATGACTGAGTCACCCACAACAGCTTGTAGAATGCGGGATCTTTCCCGTGCAGTTGATTAAACACCAGTAGCCATCACACAGCAGGAGGAACGATACGTGCGTTTCATCTAGAGAGGGACTGTGCGTAATTTTACACATGGATGGCACAGCAGCAGTAACTTCATTCATTATTCAGATCTCCTGGTAGGGTGACAGAATCGGTCAAGATCCAACGATAATTGATGACGTGCTTAATTTAAATTTTCCTCACGATTATCAGAGCCTTAACGGTGCCAGCCGGATAGACCTATACGCTTTGTTTGCACGTACAGTGAATGTGTCATTACATCTATCATTACTAACAGTGATGCCGACATCGTGACTGAAAAGCAGTTATGGACCTGGAAGTCACTTTGAAACAGATAAAGCAAATACAGATCAAACTGACCAGTAGCGTTCTAAAGAGTCCAGAACACAACTACAATTATATCTGCATCAGGTATGACATTTAGCTCGTTGAACTCATTTAAAAGAAGTTTGCTTCCCCAAAGTTTGACATTTTCACTGCAGCTGCACTGACAACACCTCGTAGAAGAAGCTCTGACAGGACGCACTGACCCAGACCTACACTGCCTCCTAATGCAAAACCCACATATCTGACAGCAGTTCTTCACAAGTGTGAACAGGGTGAAAAGGTTGGCAGACTGTGGGTGGCAAGTGTGTACTTTGTCTATGTAGGGATGAGAAACTATAACCAAACAAAGTTGTGGCATTCAATACCTTGTTTCTTTGTCAGGAGTACTGCTATAATAATGCTTCATGTTCAAATGTAATGAGGGTGTATCCACTCACACTTATTGAATAGTTTACCTATCAATGACAAGCTGCTACTGTTGGCTGAAAACTTATATTATAAAAATACAAAGATTCATTTTTTTGCATATATTGTTGAACAGGTGCACAATATGACCGGGGATGTGATCTAAAAGGGTTTAAAAGGCATTTTTTCATTTTATCTCAACTTTACATTCACTAGGTAACTGCTGGTACCATGAGGAAAAAATTCTACAGATTCACAGATGTTGAGAAACCCTAGTACAGAGCAAGTCTTTGACAGGACGGCAGCTAAAATCTGTATCAAAGTCCAACCTGCTCCATCTGTTTGTCAGTCCCCACTGCTATTTGGCTCTGCTGGAAGTGAGCAGAATGTCAACTTATTAAATTCCTGCATTACAAGATGGCAACATCGCAGTGATTTCCCTCCTAAGCTTCTTTAGGGAGACTTCAGTCCTCCAACTGGGAGAGGAAGGCGTTCTGAGAAGTGAAAATGTTCCAGCAAAGTGAAATATTGCTATAAGCCTCAGAGAAAGGAAAAAGTGACAGGCAAAAAGTAGCACTGGGCCGCTGTGTATGCTGGTATCTACATGAAAAGCAGTGGAAATAAAGAGATCCCTGTGGCATGGCAAAAATTAAACAGAAGATAGTGAAGAGCTGTTAGCGGCGAAACAGACTTTTTATTCACTCTACAAGTGCTGCAAAAAACAACCATGAAGAAGCAGTTAGAAACAAGTTTGGTAAAGCAGCTGCTACGTACAGCAGTGGTTCCCAACCTTGGGACCCCTTTTTCTATCGTCGAGTAAACCGACGACCCCCAACTAAGTGACATACTTTGATGATATGTCATATTATATTCAATATGCTGTATACTTTCTTTAAATTTAAGAGAGGGACAGTTGTTTCATTTATTTTATTTACATGAATATAAACCCATTATAAGATCCATGTGTTAATGTATTGCATAGAATGTATTTCAACAATGTAAACTGTAATCCGAAAAGCAACAGAGGATTTTCCACTGGACAGAGCATGCACTGTTAATATCCACAAGATGATAACCATTCTACTCTATGTCCATTGTCATAAATGCAGATGTGGAATAAACTGGCTGTTATCACAAGCATGACAAGCTCCGGGTGATTCATTTGGACAGGAGACATCTCACAGAGGTTACATGAGCATACCATATTAGACTATATGCTTAATAACCATGCACCCCAGATGCCATCCCTCTAATGTTTTATGAGTTTCAGCTTACTCATCACCCCCTGTGGAGAATTGGAAGGGAAAAAAAACAGGTTTCTGTATATGACTAGTGGTAAAGATTTCTCAAAAACACAGCTAAAGGGTCCACGTAAGTTTACCTTGTTACCCCCCCTCTCAGCTGACCGAAGCAGCAGGAGTGCACACAAATCCCTTTGATAATTGTACCATGCTATTCTCCTCTTCACCGACTCAACTAGATCCAGTAGAATACGGAATAGAGGCTGTTTATGTGCTCTCTCTCTCTGTGTTTGTGGGGGGGATGTAGTTCCCCCTTTGTGCTCTCAGAGGCTGGTAATTGGAGAGATACAGAGCGATTGCTGACACATGACTTGTTCTAGCTGGGAGGCCTGGATGCTGCCATTCTTTCACTCCTTCATTTCATTCATCTCCACAGGTAAGAGCAACAGCGACCGCGGCCAAATTCCTAGCTGCTCCCACTTAACCAGCCTTGGACTAAATTGGCTTTCAGTTCGTTCGGCTCCGAGCGGCGGCAGAACCCACAATTCATATAATAATGATGGGGTCCTTTATCCTCAGCACTTCTTTACTGGATATGGAGAAGCTGTTCTATGATATAAAATTATTCTTTTCCCTTAATTTTGAATAAAAATCTTCCCTCAAGTATTTTACCTTCTTTTTGACAAAGTAGTTCAGATACTAGGAGCCACAGGAACTAAACTAGGAACTTTATGCACTCGCTTTACCACTAGATCAGAAAAAATATACATGTCAAAGATCTGATGTTCACAAAGAAGCACCTAGAGGTGGAAAAGGAGACAGGAAACTCTAGAGCGCCAAAGTAGACAACCTGTGTTATTTTGTTATTAAATTCTGCTTTAGCACATAACACGCGTTCTCATTCCCAAGTCGTCAATACAGCAACTTGGTCAGTGGCCCTACCCTTCAAACTATGACACTCTACGTACCTGTTTGTTACATGCATACACTGTATTTTCAGAATAAACTTCCGTGTTCATAGGAAACAACTTGGTTAGGTTTAGGCAATAAAACTACTTGGGTTTATGAAAAGATCGGGGTTTGGGTTAAATAAGACTACTAACTACTTACGTAGTTAAGTAGGCTACGTTATGTACGCGACTTAGGTTAAGTAGGTTACGTAACTTTACATAACGTAAGTTACATAACATTATTTTAATGTAACTTAAAATAAGTCAACATTGACTTTTGGTTTCAGACAGAACACGAACAGTGGTATCCTGGGTGAAAGTCCTTTGTTTTATGACCCATCCGTCCTCCCTGACATCCTCCCTACACGGACCTGACTTCCTCTTTTATTCCCGCCATAACTACGGTCACGTTGAGCGTCACAGTTGAAGCGCAGTGCCACTGACCAAGCTGCCGTATTTGATGACTTGGGAGTGAGAACGGGCTGCACATAACTGCATTGACACAATACGTTCTTTTAGCTGGGAAGCCAACTGCATGACTTTGTTTTAACATGAATAAACATTTCATGAAATGTCAGTTCTACATACTAATATTGCTACTAGTGGAACCCAGTCCTTGTCTACTGTGTGAATGAAGATGTGCACAAGTTGTAGCTGGGAGGTCTGTGTATGAGTTTCACTGGTAATTGGAAAGTACATCCCCCAGCGCAGGAGCCAGGAACTACAGATAAATAACTCAATTTAGTCGGGGTGGGGAAAAAAATCGATTCACCTATGTATTGCGATTTTTATTTTTTTTAAGATTTTGAAATCAATGTTTTAATGCCAGAATCAATATATTTGATTAATTTGAGTCTATGTGAAGGTAGAAGGAAGTTACCGCTTTTATTGTTGTAGTCTGAGTAACGTGAGGTCATATCTGTTCTGTATCCGTCAACCAAAACAAACCGCAGCCGGCCGCTGGCAGTGAGCTGAAACAATAAAGCAGTAAACGGCGGAGGGTCCATGTGGATACGACCTGCACCCTCACATTTTAAATCCAACGTGGTAAACACTACACATACAGTAAAGTATGGAAACACTTTGGGTTTCACACATTGCCAGGAAAAGCAGAGCTAGACATTATGGCTAAAGCTGCATGCTAACTCTCTCATGGACAGGAAACGTCATCATATTACGGTAACGTGCAGTTACGCCAACCATCACTCTCATCTCCGTGGTCAAATCAGCTGACGCTACAAATGTAGAGCACCCACATACTGACATTTATGTTAAATGCATTCAAACGACCCCGATGGAGCTGACCATGGATGGATAAAGAGAACAGAGCTGGCGGGAGAGCTAGAGATGGACATGGCGAAGTTAGCGGAAGTATACACATGCGACTACATCCGGTTTTCAAAATAAGGTGTTAACAAAGGAAACAGTATATACATAATACATATATGGACAAAAGAACAAAGTATCGTTATAGTATTGAATCGGGAGATAGGTTTATCGTCCTATAATTTAGACCCAGCGTACTCTTCTAAAAGACTATGAGAGCAGCTTCACCTTTACAATACGTCTTTGTGGGAGCACGCAAAGCAAAATGAGTAGAAATAATTAGACAATTTAATAATTTCTTTACAAAAACAAATGGATGAACTACAAAGCATGTTTAGAGTGAGCTTTCAATGCAGAATTGTAGCATTATGGACTTCTGGAATCTACAAATCCTCTCTTGTGTACCTTTGTTCGTGTTTCCTCAACAGCTAATCATAAAACTACCATTAAAGTGAAATACGTTGTTCTATTTCTTGCAGGCAGGGCTGAGCGGTGAAGTATGTCTGTGTTTCACAAGCATCAGACAGTCATTTCTCAGGTGAGTGCCAGAAAGTTTAAGGTGGAAGAAAGTTGCAGAAGCACTCTTTCTCTCTCTCTGTCACTCTCTCTGTCTCAGAATGAGTCACCATCCAGGCTGTAACAGCAGATGATGTCCCACACGGCCTGCCAGGAATCTCTTACGATGAGTTAAATGCAAGTCTTTGCCGTATGCCCCCTCCTCTCTCCTTCCACCCCCGCAGCACTTGACTCAACCTGTAATCCCCTTGTCTTCACCCCCTTTCCCACCGTCTATTATTCCTCTCATATCTATTTTAATCTACTTTCTCTTTGATACTTCTCCCTCTCCATCACCTCTACATCCGATGCCATTACACAGTGAGACATTTAGCTGAGTGGCAATGCAACAAAAAAAAAAGAAATCCCCAAAGTCCTCAGAGACTCAGTGTTTCCATCCTCCCTCAGGATTCATCCATCTCCGTTTCCTTCATCCCTTTACTCATCTCTGTCTCTCTCTGCCCTCAACTCCGTCGTTCCCTCTCTGTCTGATTCATGGTGTCAGTGTCTGTCCTCTCTCCTCTGCAGCCTAGAGGGGGAACATCACAAACGTTCCACTCTCCCTTCCTTCACCATCCTTTCTTACCCCGCTCCCCTCTCTTTATCCTATTTCCGCTGTTGTGGTTGTGGTGATGCAAAAGCCAAGAGCAGTCCATAAATACAGGAGACCTGATGGACCAAAGAAACTTTAGATTTACAGCTTTAAATGTTTTTGTTATCTACAGTTCGGTAATGGTACAGTAAATTTTACATTAATAGAGACATTGTACATTTCATAGGGCTGTATTTGGGTTGGTTGTTTGTTGTTGTTGTTGTTGTTGGCCATAAGTTATGTGACAAAGAAATCAATTTTGACTGTCTTTTTTGACCCACTCATCAACCGGGACTTCCTCCCTACGCAGCGTTCGCCACTCTTTATACTTCCCGGTTCAGGATTATATGGATTACATACAAATTGATTTCATGCTGACCATCACGAAAAAAATGTGAAATTCGTGTCTAAAACACAAATCAATACATTAACTGTTGTGACTTTTTCACGAACTGCTGTGCGACTGGGCTGGAGCATCTATAACAGTACATGAGATACGAAGATAAATAGTCCTAAGACTCATGTCAGCCATCTTCCAACATGCCATGAGGGCAGCATTACAGACACTACATACAAGATCAAGGCTTCAAATGTTGCTCACAGCCTTTGTCACATAAAGTATCCTCGCCTTTCCTTCTCCCGCCTTTCCTGTCACTCACAACTATTTTCAATTGCCGTGTGAAGCAGAAACGCCATAAATATAATCTTTGAGGAAGTAAATAGTTTCTCTGCTTTTGAAAGCGAACAGCCAAAAGGCTGACGGCAAGCATTAATCATTCTCAGAGGTTCAGGATTACTCATGTTTTCTCTAAGACTCGGCCATTTTATTTCATACATCTCCTCCCCCCTCTGTCTAACACACACACAGCGAGACCATGGCATGGGATCAATTGTATTTTTATTTTTATTCCACATCAATATATGAAAAAGGCCTCAAACTGTTGTTCCAATATGAACCCCTATGGCAATCATAGATTAAAAACACAAAGACACACACACAAACAGGCCCCATGTGCATCCCAGCACACACACTGTATCCAATTAGTGTCAGTGTCTGCTTTGGTCTGACTTCAGTACAACATGGACCTCTGCTGTTGCAGTCCTATTGGTCCCACTGAGCTACACAAAATCCATCAATTTACCAACTCTGCTGAATCCATTTTGAAATGTCTCCCTCGGTCTCTCTTCCTCTCAATCAATCCCTTTCATGTTTGAACATTTAACAGGCTTCAGACTTTTTTTTTGTGAAGATGTTCTAGTTGAGTGTTTAGTGCCACAAAAGGTCACAGCCCTGCTACTTTTAAGCTACCAGGTGAAAATAGTGCAAGATGTTGTTATCGAATCTGAGTCCCTGGGTGAGAGGGAATATCGTTTTGGTTCTGCGCATGACCCAAGCAGGTAGAAGGAAGAACTTACATGGCCATTTTCAAAGGGGTCCCTTGACCTCTGACCTCATGATATGTGAATGAAAATGGGTTCTACAGTATGGGTACCCACAAGTCTCCCCTTTACAGACAAGCCCACTTTATGATAATCACATGCAATTTTGGTCAAAATGCCGAAAATTTTGGCTCATTGCCTACAGATTATGCATTCATATGTAGATATGTTTATAGAGATTAACTGGTAAGGGTTCAAAGTCATTGACCAGGGGTCAGTGGACAGACGGAAGAAGATCAAGGAGGGCATTCACATCCAACACCAGAGACCATCTTTGAACAGAGACTGGTACCACTCCCAGACCACATATGACCACCCATTATCCCCTGACAAGGTGGAAGTTCCATACTTAGGTCAAGTGATGATAAGTGATTCCCTCTGCTAAAAAAAGACCACATGATGAGATTGAAAGCTCAGGAAAAAGCTAGTAATTGATGTTGAGCCAAGGTTGTTTGCTTTGTCAAAACAAGTGAGAAGAAATTTATGATTGTGGCCTGAGGTACAGTTTTTGTAGTTTGTGTGGATTACCTTGATTTCAGTCCAATAAAACAACTATCCTACACAACAGCCATCTCTCAAAAAGTTTAACTTCCACTGAGTTACAGTATGGCATGCTAAAAGGGCTTAGATCCCCATACAGCCACCGCGTGGTCTCATATCCGGGCCCCCTGCTGCGTTGCTGTCAGCGTTTGTATCTCCTTTGTTTCCACTTGTCAGCTCTCGGGAGAAAACCAGAGGGAAACAGATTCAGGATGGAGGAGACAAGTGAAAGTGAGCGCAGTCTGTCCAAGCTAAAGATATCTCTGCGTCAGTATCCTCCTCCCTCTCACTGTCACTTTCCCTTTCTAACTCTGTCTCTCTCACTTTGTCTTAAACTGCGTTAAGTTTAGCTCATGCAAAAAGTTTCAGTTTAAACTAAAGTTAGAGTAGGGACAGATGACAGCTCACAAAATTATATCCCAGTTATGACACACTATTTATATAAAGTAAGATGTATCTGATCAACATAGCAAATTAATTCCAATTTCACAAGAGGATGTTTTATAATCATTATCCTGTGATGGTCCAGGGAAAAGTTTTGGTGAATATTTTGAATAAAGATTAATGTTCTAGCATGAAGACAATGAATATTGGCACCAAATATGATCTTAAAACCAGCACTAATTACATCGATGTTGGGATGAATCATCCTACCGCATATCTTTATAAGCTGAAATCTTATTAGAGACTGCACAGGCTGCATTATTTAATGTCCTTAAACACAACCTAAAGTATTTTAGTGTAATAGCCAATAGAATATGAAACATTGTCACAATGCTTCACAGTGTTCAAAATGCTTTACTGTTTGTGTGTTGATGAATTTTGTAATATTCCTTCTCGTGGTGTATCTTTTGTTTAAGTTTAGATTTGTGTGCATCACTCATCAGCCTCTCATTCAGTCAAATGTGAGTATGTTTTCAGTGGCTTATTAATCCAGGAAGAGATACTTTAACATTTGGATCAGGAAGACAGTGAAAGCTCCACATCCAGTGGCCAGTAATAAAGGTCAGCCTCATCTAGTAATAGTAAAGGTAAAATGTGGATGACTGCATTTACATGAAACTCTGATGAGTAAGTTTCAATTCTAAAGTTAAAGCTAGGTTTGGTTATCTTAAGAAACCAGCAAGAGTACGCTAGATTTTAAAAAATATATATCCAACCAGCCAACTCTTTTCCAATGAAAGTAGCCAGCAGCAGCAACAGTAGTGCTGTGAAAAAATCATATTCCTCTGTCCTGCTGTGCTCCTAATGGCATTTACAATATTTCCACACGCCCGAAGGAAAATAACCAATCAATTCTCTGGGCAGCTGTCAATCGCAGCTAGCGAAACTTGTGAACTCCGATCAAATTGATGAACTAGGCAGCGCTGATCAAATATGAATCAATCAATTTACAGCTAAAATGGCTTTTGGGATGGCAATGGTGGTCAAAGTTTCTCTTTTCCAGTGAAATATCATCATTTACAGGATGGATTGGCACAAAATTTGGTACACCCATTTTTGGTGTCCAGATGATCAATCCTGATGACTTTGGTGATCCCATTACTTTTCCTCTAGCGCCACCATGAGGTTCACATTGGTGGTTTCAAGTGAAATGCCTCAACAACTATTGGATTGCCACACACATTCATGTTGCCCTCAAGTCTTCACACAGGTCTTCACACTTCACAGTAATGACAAGGCTCGGCTAAGCTAATCGCCTCCTGGCTCTAGCTCTCAGACATGAGAGTAGTACATATTTCCATCTAAGTTTGTTCATGAAAATGTCAAGCTATTTCTTCCACTAATTCATATGCTTTTATTGAGCTAGTATGTGTTGCCTCATACATTCACACACAAGAATTCCTTTTCTTCTAAAACTGCCAACAGTTATCAAACATAGAAGCAGAAAACCAGTATTAAGCCAGTCCCAGAAGCTAAAGCTCTCCCATTGTTCACTCTCCATGTTCCCTCCTCCTTCCTTGTTTCATTATAGAAAAGAGGTAAAATTCCAATCCAAATGTATAAAAAAAATATAAAATATAAATTAAATGTTTCTCTCACTCGAAAGTATGTAAGGCGTGCAGGCTTGTACCCGTTAGACCAGATGAACTCATTACTGAAATCAGCAGGTTGTTAAAATGCCTGCAGACACAGCAGCTGTAAAGCAGATTCCATATACAGAGAAACACGGCAACATTATGATATCATCAGGACAGAGGCCAACATGTTTTCTTCTGCATGTGATCCATCTTCTTTTCCTTTAAGTTTTGGGAGAGCTGGATCACTGTAGTCATTTAAATTGTGTGATATAATTGAGAATGCGGTTCAGGGAACATCCAGTGTCAATTAGAGCGTTCCAGGGGGTCCACTCCAAAATGAGGAATACTTTAATTTAATGGCAATTTCATTCAGTAGCCATTATCACTGTGTCCCATGTTACACCATGCATGCACAATACAAAGTTATATAGCTCATTACAAAACAACAACAAAAAAACTCCCATATGGCATGACAAAATGTAATGGGGTCTGCAGCTTAATGTGGGTCTGTTTGGAGGTCGGTGACATGAAAAAGTTTAAAGGAGTAATTTCAAACTAAAACAATCTGCGAATACATTTGGCAAGCTGCATGCATTTTTCAGCCATTGTCCAATCATAGCTTAGCAAACCATAATTGGCACGGTGCATAGTACTCTGGCATTATTACCAAAGCCTTTAGGTAGCTACAGTATTTTGTGGGATAACAGGTTACATTAGAAAAATTCCCATTCAGGAACAAGACATCCACTGTGCTGGAGCCAAGATGCTACGATATCAGAGTTTAGAGTAAAGTTAACGGCTCTGTCCTGCTCTTTATTTGGTTTAGGAAAATGTATGTTCCAGCAGCTGTAAACAACCAAAGAACCTGAAATAGCGTTACGGTTGCCAAACCCAACGGTTAGTCTTCATCCTCACAGCCTTTTCTTTTGTAAAAGTGAAACATCCATCCATTTTCTGTAACCGTTTATCCTATTCAGGGTTGCGGTGGGGGCGGCTGGAGATCATCTCAGATGACATTGGGCAAAGAGAGGGTACACCCTGGATAGGTCGCCAGACTATCACAGGGCTGACACATAGAGACAGACAACCATTCACACTCGCATTCACACATACCGGCAATTTAGTCTTTGGACTGTGGGAGGAAGCCGGAGAACCCGGAAAAAAAAAAAACGCTAACACGGGGGAGAACATGCAAAGTCCACACAAAAGGGCCCCAAGCCGGGTTTGAACCTGCGACCCTCTTGCTGTGATGCGACAGCGCTAACCACTGCACCACCGCGCCGCCCAAATGTGAAACATGCTATTTGAAAATGCAAAAAACTAGGAAATTGCACTGAGTAGAGTGGAGATCTCTGCCAGGTATGTTTGCAACGATTGTGATATGTGATATCACAAGATCACGTGAGATTCCATCTTGTCTTAATGCATTTGTGTCCAAAAAACAGTGGTTCGGACCAATCAGCGTCCTGTGAGGAGCTGCTGGCAGCTACGGGCGTGGTTTAGGTGTGTGTGACGCAACACAGAGAGGCGACTGTTTGTTCCAAACAACAATGGCGGCTCCTAAAGAGGGTTACCGTAGATGCTGCAATAGCATCAGTTATATCACAACTGGAGAGTATTTCTTCTTTGAAAGAAGAGCAAAGAACTGCACTGAAGGCTTTTCGCAGTGGAAAAGAAGTTTTCGCTCTTCTCCCGACTGGCTTCGGTAAGAGTTTGATTGACAGATGGTTCCTCCAATCACCTGCCAAGTATGCTTTGAAAGTGCGTGCCCTTTTCTAAACAGTTTCAAAACGAAGGCTTCTCAGATGGTTCTGATGGTAAACAAACCATCTGGCGCGTCGGGTTTGGTAAATCCAATAAAAAGGTAAATAATGAAAATGTATTTTTGTTGATGCAGAGTAAAATCCTTACACATCACTCTGAAATAGTTCTTATGATCTTACAATGTTGCATTAGATTACTATTAAAGGCCTCCTGTGGACAGGCATGATTTTATTAGGTGGGGACCAGCTGTAGAGGGAACATCTGTTATTGTTGACACTTCACTGGCTTATATACATCTTTGTAGCATTCTTTACACCCTTCTGCTTTTATTTATTCTTTGTACAATAAGTAGGCACAGAGAGAAGAGGATTAGAGGACGACGATAATTAAACAGCAGCCTATTTCAAAACCAAAGATGATATATAAATGGCCGACCATTTCAAAAACCAATCTGTGTCTCCTCCCCTCAATCAGCCTCCATTAGAGGTTAATAGCATTGCGTGGGTATAAAGTCTAGGGGGAAGAGAAAGGAGGAAAGGAAAGGAACAAGAATAAAGTGAGAGACAAAGTAATTAAATAAGGATAGCATGAAGGGTATCCTGATGAAAAAGGGGCCAGGAATAAAGGAACACACTGAGGGAGGATGGATGGATATCCATCCAGTTTAATTTGAAGGCTACATAATCAGGTCTCCATGTGTGACAACTAGCCTCGATGGCGTATGGTTCCTAAGAGACACAAAACCTGCCTATATTACCATTATAGTCAATTAGTTTGTGTGTGTGTGTGTGTGTGTGTGTGTGTGTGTGTGTGTGTGTGTGTGTGTGTGTGTGTGTGTGTGTGTGTGTGTGTGTGTGTGTGTGTGTGTGTGTGTGTGTGTGTGTGTGTGAGAGAATTGTATTATGTTAATAACACTTCCCGAAAAGTGCAGTTGTTCTCATGTCACCACATTGTGAGTGCATCTATGTGCAGGAGAACTGATAGTGATTGCAGAGTTAGTGATCTCCATCTGAGCCTGGTCAGGTGTAGCCCAGGCGGTTCAGAGCAGTTTGGGCTCCGATTCTACTGTAATTATCCCATCAAGTATGATCAGTTCACTGACACAGTAACACTGACCAAATAGTTCTGCAACACCCACCTTGGCAACACAGTGTGTTATCTACCTGTCAGAAGGTGGTCAAGTTCATTCAGGGACTCATGATATACTCTCAGTACACTCATGATATACTCAACTAAAATGTCATCAACCAGGAGCTAGGCATGTCTGTGTTTCGCAAAATATGAACACATTTGAATGTACTTGCAGTAGAATTATTGTAATTTAAAAATATTGTGATTCTAAGCTGTGGTTCAACCAGTACAATAAAGTGGTTTGATCTATTTACAGTAGCTGACAATGTTGCCAAAGTTACCACAGCGCTTGTGTGTTTTACATGATTTACTTGAGAGAGAGAAGCATTTATTCAATCTCAGCCTGCTTTACTGACACTACCTGCAAGACTCTTATCCCCTCCGTCTGAGTCATCACTTTGAATTTAATCTCACTCTGCTCTCTCTCAGCTGCCTTGGAGAGTTATCCAAGATGTCGTCGTTTTTAGTGTGTTTCCGAAAACCGGGCACCCTGGGTGCTGCAGAAAAAGAGAAAGGTGTGAATGCCAGTCGTTAACGTCTGTGATGTCCAATCTTTTTTACAGTCTGTTCAGTCGTGTTGTGTGCCCCCGGTGTAAATCAAAGACACTTTGCAGACAGTCAGTGGTTTGCTGTGAGCTCGGTGTCTGGCAGATAACATGACGCCTCAACAATCCCCCCCCCCCCCTCATGTCAGGCTTTTATCCACAGCAGGATCACAAATCTATTCTGTCCTCCACCCACAGTACTTCTTCTTCCTGTGCACACAAACACACACCCGGCAATCAAGGATGAATCACGTCAGGATGCAATTCAAACATCTTTGTTTGATTGCTGTTCTTTCACTTTCAACCGTGAGTGACTTTCGCTTTCAATCACGGTCTTGCAGATACTTTTTCTCTCCTTCAGACCAACCACTTGTGATATCAGAGATGTTACTAACAAATGTTTGTCACTACCAGAGGTGAAAGTAGGCCGGTACAGTCCGGTACTCAGTTCCACTAAAAGATTCAGTGCTGGTACACAGTACTGGGAAGAGAGGACAGCAGCTGCCTGCCTAAACACACACACAACCCGCCAAGATCGCATTTCCAACAAGTAAACACATCTGCTAACATCAGGTCAACATACAGTTAGTTACCTAACTGTAGGAGGTTATGTTTTTGGTTCGGTTTGTCTGTTTGCTTGTACACGCATTGAGGTCTTTTAGACGGGGAGCTACACTCCGCCTGCGTACTCGCTTGGATCTGTGGGGTCTGACTGCGCTCCTTATGGTACGTGTCCACAGCCGCCGTCCTTTCCACGCTTCCCATTCATTGTCTACGTTAGCAGCCGTGCAATGCATTCTGGTAGCGTGGCGGCGCGAGAGACGGACCGCCACGACGCCCGCTCCTCATTTGCATAAAGTTGAGGTTTTGGCTACTTTATGTAAATCAGGGGCGTACGACGCGACTCGCCATCTCTAGAAACTCCAGAGAAACTTTTAAATGAACCCTTGTCGATCTAAAATAAAGACAGGTTTAGCAACGTCATGGCTTATTTTTCGCATAAAACGCTTTCAGAAACAAATTTCGGTGCACTATTTTCATAAAATTAGTAGAAAGTTCCCAAACGAGCCACCATGTTGGTTCCGGTTTCAAAGCTGGGAGCAGCAGCCCACGAGGAAAAGCGTTCGTCCAATCAGGTGCCTTGTGTCTAGTGGCAGCCCATCAAGCATCTAATGCTGGGAAGAAACACCCCTGTGGACATGTACCATCATGCAGACAAGCGCTCCGTGAGTAAACACCAGGCTCTACGCGTGGCAACCATGGAAACGACATCTGTGCACTACTGTAGGCTAAGTACAGTATCCCTACCGGTACAACCGTGTGGTGTATCAAATATCCCTAATCACAACTTGATTTGTTGATACGTGGCAATGCTCTTTCACTTTTATTAACATTGTGTGATGGGCATTTTGCTGCATTCAAGTGGTGTCGGAATAATCGGAAATACTTGTTCCCGACTGGTAAAATTCACGTTAATGCCCCCAGTCGGAATAACTTGTTGTTTTGTCAACATTTACAACTTATTCTACAGCACTTTCACCATTTATTTGTTTCTAATTTCTTTCCAAACCATACAGGCATTGAATCGTGTGTTCAGGGATGCATGAAGTTGGTGGTGGGAGGATAATAATATCATGCATTGGAGGTTGGAGTAGCCTAGTAGTACCTGCAAGAACTTCAATGCTTTCATCCCTGCTCACAAATTAATGAAAGTTAAGACACCAGTTTGCAGAGAGCACATTGATCAGACAGGCGAAAGTTTCATTTTGTAACTTAAGCCATAAAGATCAATTGGCCACAGCTGATGAGATTTGTCATTTAAACTGCAGAAAGATAACAGAAGTCTGGTTGCCTTAATGTTTCCAAATTTGATAATATGCTTGTGGCCACTGCAAACACACCTCACCCTCCTGCTTGTACAAAGTTATTGACTGCTGTTGGATTGATTCAAACATCATTTGTCAGGAAAATGAAGAATTGATTATTTGTGCACATTTTACAACTTAAATGTTAATATGGATTATGTTATTATATTAAGCCATTCCTAAATCAAAGTGGAGTAATGATTTGTTAAAGTCAAAGTCAAGTTTAAAGTCTCTTTGTCAAGTCAAGTCTAAAGTCATCATTCACATTTTGCAACCTCCTCTTCTTGTTGGTTTTTATTAGGGCTGTCAAAGTTAACACAATAATAACACGTTAACGCAAATTTGTTTTAACGTCACTAATTGCTTTAACGCATTAACACAATTTGCAATTTTTAAGTTGTGGCGGGCTAAGTTTTAAAGCTAGAATAAAGATACTGGTATCATATGAAACTAGAAAAACCTAAGGAATTCTTGGGTAAATAACGCTCCAAACTTGCGCTAAATTTTGGCAAGGAAAAACTGGCATGACCATTCTCAAAGGGGCCCCTTGACCTCTGACCTCAAGATATGTGAATAAAATGGGTTCTATGGGTATCCACAAGTCTCCCCTTTACAAACATGCCCACTTTATGATAATCACATGCCTTTTTGGGCAAGTCATCTCACTTTGAGGTACATTTTGAACAGATACAAAAATATTGCAATTTATTTACGATTAATCGCAATTAATCATGGACAATCATACGATTAATCAGGATTAACTACGGACAATCATGCAATTAATCGCGATTAAATATTTTAATCAATTGACAGCCCTAGTTTTTATTAAATTATTTCAGTGTTTTATATTCTGCTCAAGCCTATTTTTGTCTGGCTGTATATTAAGTGTGTCCAAACATGGATTGTCTGTGCGAGTGTGTAGGTGTGTTGCAACATTGATCCAAGGCCACAAATGATAGCTTCCTCAGTCGCTCAATGTGTGTGTGTGTGTGCATGTGAGTGAGTGGACAAAACAAGCGGTTTGCCACAGGATCAATATAATTCAACAAAGAATTGCAGGACAGACGGCTCTATTAAACAGCTGTTGTAGCACGCTGATGGTATGCATGTAAACAACTTAATCAAAGTATTGTTAACACATATTGTGAAAAGTTATTGGTTTCTGTCAATAGCAAGGCTTTGCGAACATTCAGCTTTACTGCTGCTGTTGAGCCTGGTACTGGTGTGTAGATCCTTGAACAAAATGTTATTAAGCAACGGTTCTGTGGCAGCCTTGGCGAACTGAATGGCTGCCAAGTACAAGTTATGGGATTTCAGCAGTATGTTCACAAGCTGAGCATATGAAGGACAGAAGTAAGATAAACTAGTGAGACAGTCTGCCACAGTACATTCTGCAGATGATGGAAACAGATTGTGTTTAATAATCAATAAGTAGATTTTGTAGTTTGTTGAAAGGCAACGCAAATGATAAGAGATTGTTCGTTTTGTGAAAAAGGTTTGATTACATTGCAGTCTCTCTTTTGCCTTAAGGGAACTTTACACATGACCGTTTTTTGCGTGCCATTTGTACACCACGCAACAATACAACGGTAACATCCACATATACGTAGGTTTAGGCAACAAAACCAATTAGTTAGGTTTAGGAAAAACATCATGGATGGCTTGAAATAAGTACGGGAACTAAGTAAAATACGTAAGAAAGAACATAAGTACGGAATACACGTCACAAACGTTACTAAAAAACACATCACCAACGTCACTAACGTAACTTACAAAACAAATCATCGATCTTGAACACGGATCTCCTGGTTGAAAGTCCTGTGTTTGTTTGACCCGTCTACCTCCCCTTCCATCCACCATATGCAGTCTCTCACTTTTTATTCTACGTAACTAACTCTGCACGTAGCATGTAGAGTGCTCCAGGGATGACATATTTTTGTAGGCTAACGAAGAAGTTAGCATCGCCCTCGATTCCTTCGAATCGGGATTTTTCCATTGGGTTTTGGATTATTGCAGAAAATAAACTCTGTGGCAAACAAAGGTTTATGATACATTTTGTTCAGCAAGATAATCTCCACAAATAAACACCACTTTTATGATTTTTGAAGCGTAAATGCAATCGCCAGAAGTAAAAAGCTAATGTTAGGCTTTAAACAAACTACATCACGGTGACATGAGCGCAAGTATACACAATGAGGCTGTAACGGCGGACGAGTCGGCGTGATGATGTTTAGTAGTCTCATTTAGCCACTTGTTAGCAACCGCCTTTTTTTTAAGACATATAAAGACCTCAAAATTCACGAGTGGGGTATTTATTGATGTATTTTATGTCGTAGAGCAAAACGTTACAATCTCTTCAGCTTGTGTTTACCACAGACCTTATTTCAGGCATCTAACTAAATACCCATTAAAAAAAACCTATTGACTTCCAGACAAGGGAACCGGAAGTGCTCAAATGCTAACTCATTTCCGGGTTTTAGGAATCATTCCTCTAGCACTCTATAGGGCATTAAGTTACTTTGGTGGTGTCAGTTTGTGGATGGTGTTGTAAATTTAGCCTCATCCCAGCATGGCTTTGGTGTGAACTGCTGCAAACACCCTCAGCTGAGTGTGATGAATGAAGATCAGCACCTCCAAGTCTGAAACCATGGTGCTTCTGCTGAAAAAAGGTGGATTGCTTAATCAAGGTGAATGTGAAACACTTGACCCACACAGAGCTCGGGTATCAAGGAGACTTTGAGTGATTTTTAAAGGGATGGCAAGATTCCCCGCCAGTTTGGTGCATCTGCAGTAATGCAGGCTTTATATCCATCTGGTGATGAAGACGGAGCTGAGCTGCAAAGGAAAGCTCTCGATTTAGCGGTCAGTCTTTGTTCTAACCCTCACCTATGGAGACAGAGAAGCTCAGTGATTCAGGAGGTCTTTGAGGTTGAGCTGCTGCTTTCTACCACTGACAGCTGCTGGCTGAGGTGGTTTATGTAGCTAGTGAGGTTACTTATTGCTCATTGGGGGGGTTGTGTCCCCCAGTTTGTCTAATTTCTACAATCAACAAGTGCCAAATGTAATTGTACATTTTAAATTTCAATACGAAAATGTATTATTTTAAGTCAAAGCAGGTATCGAGAGGCGAAGTCCCGCCCCTTCCTGGTTGACCACCATAGGACCTTGATATAGAAAAAATATGAACGGTAGTCATCTGCGAGAGACAAATATTAGTTTGATCTAGTTTGAATTAAGCCATGAATCACACATATAATATTTGTCAATTTAAAAAGATAATTTTGCAAGTCAAGAAAGTCGCAGTTTGTCGTAAAACTGTTGAAATATAAGACTCTGAAAATATATAATTAGAAAGACTACACACCCAAAAGCCGTGTAAGTGCCGTCTCTCTTGCTGAAGCTGATTGCTCGTTCCTTCGCTTCCCAGCTGATATAAAGACCAGGAGTCGCTGGATAAAACACATCAGGAAAGATAATGTTTCACTTCGGCGTGATCAAAGCTAAGTTAGCTAGCTAGTGTTGGTGACGTATATTGTGCGAGACGAGAGATGTAGTTCGCTGAGCGGTTTCACACAAAACTAAATGATACTACGACAAACTGCGACTTTCTCGTCTTGCAAAATGAGCTATTAAATTGACAAACATCATATGTGTGAATCATGGTGCAATTCAAACAGGATGAAACAAATATTTGTCTCTCTCTGTTGACTACTGTGCATATTTTTTTCCGAAATAAGGTCCCATTGGATCCATCGAAAGGGGAGGGATTTTGCCTCTCTGTTCACTTGACCCAGATTTTTTTTAAATGGCAGCTCACAAAACTACACCACTACACCGACAGTGCAGATCCTCTGTTTGGTTGCCGTTGAAATGATTCAGCAAGTGTCCCGTTGAAGATGATGTCACAGTGATGAGAATCCTGCCTACCATGAGGGGGTGCTACCTGCAGTGGAAACACAGCATAGAGAAAAGTACCGGTACCAAAAGGGAGTCAAGTCGAGTCGATCAGGCCTTTACCATGCAGTGGAAACACGGCTTTAGTTACCATTTCTCTTCCTCTTGGGTGAAGGAAGGTTTACTTTAAGTTCCGAAAAAATCGAAAATACACAATTTGTTTTTTGTTTCAGCTGCATCTCCCTCTGTGGATCCTCTTTAAACTCTAGCTGGATAGTTATCATCAGTGATAAAAAACAAAGACAAGGAATTGTTTCTGTCTCTGGTTTCCTGATAAAAGGCTGCCCTCGATACCAATCGACAGACCACTTATCCCTAGAATCCAGCCGGCCTGATGTCAGATAGTATAACTGGGTGGTAAACGGTCGTCACAGTGTTGTTTAGAGCGACACACAGAGCTGAAGGGATCAAAAAAGATGGTATCATGTTGTCCAGATAAACACGATTCTTGAACTGTATACTGCACTCTACCCTCAAATACACAAGGGACAGATGGGATGATTGATGGATTTATACTTTGTTAGTATGCCATGGATGCTTTCTTGGTTAAATGGGCTTATATTCCAAAATATGAAAATTAAATAGGAGGCTTCAATTTATTATTCCTACAAGTTATCTCTTGCAGGGGGGCTGGAGCCCAGGGTATACCCTGAGAGGTCACCAGACTATCACAGGGCTGACACACAGAGACCCGGAGTAAACCCACGCTGACATGGGGAGATCATGCAAACTCCACACAGAAGGGCCCCGGGTTTGAACTTGCGACCCTCTTGCTGTGAGGCGGCAGTGCTAACCACTGCACCACCGTGCCGCCAGGACTCATATCAAATTTCGGAATATTGTCATATTCTGAATAATAGAGGAATATTAGTGTGCATGTAAACGTAGTAACTGTTGTTCAGTTACTCAGCTCTGCCTCCCATTTTTCTTGTCAATCTCGCTTCTGCATCTCTTCCTGGCTCTAATGACATCATCCATAAATGTATTTAGACAGTCATGCAACACTTCAGGAGACAAATTTATGTGTGAGTGGTCCTGTGTGCTAAGTACGTGCGTCTATTAGTTATCTGAGTGCGTTAAGTAATGTTAACACTGCAACACACAGATAAACACTCTGACTCTCCAGTTCATTATAATGACAAACGGCTATGTATTGTGTGTCTGTGTGTGAGTCTGACATTATGATTCTGTGAAAGTAAACACACACACACACACACACACGCAGACGGCACACACATTTGTCACTGTGTATATGTAACTGCTGTGATTGTGACAAAGAGCCTTTATCTCTGTATCTGTGAACACTGTTAACACTGGCATGCTAATATCAACACGTGCACGCATTTGGATAATAACACATTGCCAAAATCGAAGCATCATACACCCACACATATCAGGAGATGGGTCAATGACGACATGCATTTGGTAACCAACAATATTCATCTTTCTTTAATGAAGGTGCAAGTTAAATAATCGCCAATTGTCAAATAAAACTTAGGAAAAAGAAACAGGACATTGTAAAACGGAAAGGAGAAAATATAAATGATGAAATTTTACCTTTTCCCCAATACATTTGTATTAGGACTGTCAATTGATTTAAATATTTAAAGGGACTCTATGTAAGAATCAGAAATTGCTTGTTAACAGTGACACCTGTGGCCGTTAAGTCAACGAAAGTCAGCGTCCTGTTGCTCACGCTCGCGCTTGTGCTCGCTCTACATAGACATGAACAAGCATCGATCAAAACAGTGAGGCGACACACGTCAGCTAAAACACAATATCACTATATTTCACCTGCTTGGCAGTAATGTTAGCTGACCAGACGAAGGTCTCTCCATGAATCAATGCTGATCCTACTGTTGGCTTTTCCTGCTTCAGCCCCCCGACCGCGGCCGGAGGGAACAGGGGAGACACCGGAGTTTTGGTCGGAGACGATAACGTAACTCGCTGCGGAGCCCCGTCACTTCACAAGACACGGGAAACCTCTGTTGGTCTGGAGGAGCTGCAGCATTTATTCTATTATATTCTCAGAGCTAAACTAACTCTTCTACAGTTTGTAGTGTGCGTGCATGCACGTGAGAGGTGGAGCGAGCTGAGCGAGTGAGAACGAGCGTGGTGTGTGAGTGAAGGCAAGCAGAGGAGCAGAGTACAGCAGAGACTCCGGCCCTGGAGACCAAAGCTACGGTCTCCCCCGGGTCCTCCGACCGTGGCCGGGGGGCCGAAACAGGCAGAGCCAACACTATTGTGCAAGACAAGCTTCACTAGATATAACTTTGCGGTTTTGGTGCTTCTGTGTAGTTTGTGTTGTGTCCGGCGAGCGCGCATGGGACAGCGACCCGCAATGATTTATACGTGTAAGAAGTTACAAACAGTACCTTCAATCAAGATTAATGATTGTCCATAGTTAATCGCGATTAATCGCACATTTAACTGTTCAAAATGTACCTTCAAGGGAGATTTTTCAAGTATTTAATACTCTTATCAACATGGGAGTTGGCAAATATGCTGCTTTATGCAAATGTATGTAGTTATTTTTTATTGGAAATCAATTAACAACACAAAACAATAACAGCTATTCTCCAGAATCTGCAGAGGTACTGCATTTAGCATAACAAATATGCTCAAATCATAACATGGCAAACTAAAGCTCAACAGGCAACAACAGCTGTCAGTGTGCTGACTTGACTATGACTTGCCTAAAACTGCATGTGATTTTCATAAAGTGGGCATCTCTGTAAAGGGGAGGGGTGGGTACCTAACTCATTTTCAGGTCAATGGAAAATTGCGATGGCAATTTTTCCTCGCCAAAATTTAGCTTAAGTTTGGAGCACTATTTAGCCTCCTTCGCGACAAGCTAATATGACATAGTTGGTACCAATGGATTCTTGAGGTTTTCTAGTTTCATATGATACCAATATCTTCACTCTTTAAAACTGAGCTCACAGCCTAAAAATCGTAAGTTGCGTTAATGTGTCAAAGAAATTAGTGGCTTGAAAAGGAATTTGCGTTAACGCGTTAATATCGCGTTAACTTTGACAGCTCTAGTAAAAAAAACCTCCTCAGAGCCGTGACTACCCTTAATTCAAGAGTATGTGTGATAAACAGGTGATCCACACACAGTCATAATTATAGATAAATACATCCAAATATTGAAGAGCTATCCAATTTGCAATTTAAACACACATGCAGACACTGTGGATTATAAATCATTAGCAAGTGCAAACACACACCACAAACCACACACACACACACACAATATTGATCATGAGAGAACAGTTGTGAGTTCTTATTAAATTGGAGTCAAGAAATGACTCAAGCCAGTTTAAATTGAATGTGCTTGTGAATGTTCAGTCAATCAGAATATGCTGGAGGTTACATTCCTTATTACAGACATTTACACTTAATTTATGTTTTGAATCCTCATTATAGACCAATTATTCCTCTACATGTATGATGGATCTTCATGTTAGGTTCAGAGCCAGTTTTCAGAAAATACGTAATTTGTTGAGTAAAAACTTCAGCAGCACACAGCATGTTGTGCTATGCAGGGGGTTTTCGTACTACATTGTACATTATGTCAGGTTACTAATCTGATCAAAATCAATTTCGTGAGTTTGCTCAGTTGAGCAGATGTGTCATCTCTGGGCCAGTGCGCTGCCAGAGCAAATAACCAACTGCGTTGATGTCTCCATGCTGGTGTTGTTGTAGTTCCCCAGAAGACTGCACTGTTTCTCTAACAGCCAAAAGAGCTTTTTTCCTCAAATGTTATGTCATAGTAATGATTTCTCACCAAAATAGTAAATAGAAAAAAAAAAAAAAAACATGTAAGAGGAGTTCTGTTTTTGCCATGTATTTTCACTGAGCTGTGGTAAGACAGAAAGGCCAGAAGCTTACGATCCAGTTAGCAGCTGTCAGATTAGTGCGGGGTCTAAAGGCTGCCAAATTAAGTGCGGTTTAGAAACTGTTATTTTAAGGTAGCAAACAAAATACCTGGAGCCATTTAAAGGAGTGCTACTGAAAGGCTAAGTAATGCAAAGTGACTGGCATGTCCAGATACACTTTGTCAAAATGGTTTACCCTCAAGTTGAAGTTATGTGGTTGTTGGACTACAAATAGTCATGTGGGATCATCCCCTACAAGTCTCACAACTTTTATAGAGGCAAGGTTTTGTGAAACAGAATACCACGTCTGACTTATAAATAGAGACCTTTTTATACGCAAACACATAATGACTCATGCAGGAAGAAGTCACAAGGTCATGTGCACTAATAATTGCACCAACTAGGATCCATGTTAAATGGTAAATGGGCATTTATATAGTGCCTTTCTAGTCTTCCGATCACTCAAAGCGCTTTACGCTTCATGTCAGCATTCACCCATTCACACACACATTCATACACTGATGGCAGAGCACCGTGCAAGGTGCCAACCTGCCCATCAGGACCTGATCCAGATACTCATTCACACACCGATGGCACAGCCTTCGGAAGCAATTTGGGGTTAAGTGTCTTGCTAAATGCGACCGGAGAAGCCAGGGATCGAACCTCCGACCTTCCGATTGGTGGTGGGTGACCTGCTCTACCTCTGAGCCACAGCTGCCCCGTGTTAATTGAGGCAGGTAATAAATCCAGGTTTGAGTTTAATAATCCATCCATTTGGACTAATTGGCTAATTCAATAGCACACACATTCACACAGTCCACTGAACAGGCAGTTACAAGTTTCGCATCACACAAGGGCTCGAGCTAAAGGACCTCCCCCCAAAAAAATAGGATCAGGGAGGATTTTGGGACGAATTTGGGACGAAATTTGAAAGAAAAAATACCCGTTAGAATGAACAGCGATGAAAAAGACTGCACGTTTTGTGTAAATAAACACACACACACACACACACACTGTCAGTGCCTGATCTGTCCTGCACGTACACATACAGCACATACCGCCGGCCTCTGACCTCACGACAGCCGTAGCGGTAACAGGGAATTCAACCAAAGGTAAGCCAACACAACGAGGTAAGCTTGCTATTATTAACGTTACCGGTTAGCTAACATTAGCATGTTTGGTGTTAATGGTAACGTTACAATTAACGCAAGCTAAGGAGTCAGCAGCCAAGGTTTGCATTCACAGTGAGTGAGCTGACTGAACCTAGTACAACCTCCGAAAGATCAATTGCATTAAAGAAATTAGTGGCTTTAAAACGATTTTGCGTTAACGCCTTATTATTGCGTTAACTTTGACAGCCCTGATGATACCACATGGTACCATTCACACTATAATAACATTGTCAATGTGGTACCCAGCATTTTCAGCAACTACTCTGTTAACCCCAACTGAGTGATCTAAATCTCGCATATTCACAGTAGTCGACCGCTCGCCTGTCGTATTTTATTGAATGTGCTTCACATAGCAGCAAAACACAGCTTGTGGCTTTATCCCAAATGATCCTAAATCCCATTATCCCCAATTCCATTCAATGCAGTGTAGGCGCTGAACTTTGAAAGCGCTGTACATAAGTTTGAAAATACACCTGTAGCTCTCAGTATCAACATCCTCGCAGGGGTCCGTGCACCGCCTACGAACATCAGCCCTCACAGTAATCACATGCTACTCTCCTTTTCTGCCTGATAGTCTGAAAATCCCACATCTAACACATACAGTATACAGCGGGAAATGCTAGTGCGAAATACGCTCTCCGGGGGGGGCGAGAAGTGAGCACGGGGAGCTAGGAGCAGAGCTACGAGTGAGAGAACAAAAAAAAGGTGAGCGCAAAACGCTGGGAGACATGTGGATTCAAATTTGAGTGAATGTTGTGTTTCCCAGTGGAAAACTCACAGTTGTCATATTTCATCTGCTTTCAGACGCTAAAACAGCAGATAGCACACAGACACTAAGCTGATGCTTTCATGTGAAGCCATTAACAGCTGCGTGTGTGCCAACATCATTATATTTTCATATGAAATGAAACCTGTAGAGTAAAACATGCATGCCAACTTGCTACAAAACACACATATACTGTATGTGCACACACTTCATGCTACGCTACACAATGTTCCAGTGACAGAAAAGGACATTTGAGAAGCTACTGGAAGCCATGTTGTCATCACTGATAAATCAGCTGAAGCAAAGCAAAGTCAGTGTGTGTGTGTACGTGTGTGTGTGTGTGTGAGAGAGACAGAGAGAGAGAGAGAGAGAGAGATCGCTATTGGGTTGGCACATTAAGATGTTCACAGAACATAAAGTAACATAATAGAATTGTATATTCAAGGCCAAAGTGCGGTCAACTGTCAGGAGATTAAAGACCAAACACACTTACGTAAGCCATCGTACACACACACTCTAACACAGTCTAAACACACATGTACCGATAATAAAAGATGTAATGTGACAATGCTGTGTTAGAGTGTATTCACCCAGTGTTGTAATTTTCCCTAACTCGGGTTGATTAATAATACACCAAACATACATCTATCGAACGCTTTCACCTTACAACAAGCTCCCACGCTACATTAAGGCTTATATTCCCTCTCAGCTGCTCTCCAACTCTTTATGTTTTTGTCTGTCTCTCCCCCTTTGGTTTCCATATTTATATTAATTATATAGTAGGTTATGTTCAGTGAGCAGAAATTAAGTGTCTGTAATGGACTATTTTGACTTAACAATCGCCGTTCCCCTTCAATTATAATTTCTGCTGCTTAACGAAAAGTACATGCTGTCATTGGGGAAATGAACGAGTGTTTCGTTATGTTTTGCCCACCTTCTGTTGTCCATCCATTCTTTCTATGTTTTTTTGTTTGTTAGGGCTGTCAAAGTTAAGGCAATAATAATGCATGAATGCAAATTTGTTTTAACGCCACTAATTTCTTTAATGCATTAACCTAACTTGTGATTTTTTTGGTTGTGGCGGGCTCAGTTTTAAAGCTAGAGTGAATACTGGTATCATATGAAACTAAATAAAACCTAAGGAATCCATTGGTACCAACCATGTCATACTAGCTTGTCGGGAAGGAGGCTAAATAACGCTCCAAACTTACTGTAATGGCCATTTTCAAAGGGGTCCCTTGACCTCTGACCTCAAGATATGTGAATGAAAATGGGTTCTATGGGTACCCACGAGTCTCCCCTTTACAGACATGCCCACTTTATGATAATCACATGCAGTTTTGGACAAGTCATAGTCAAGTCAGCCTTAAAGAAAGATGAATATTGTTACAATATTGTTGGTTACAAACAGTATTATTACCAAATGCATGTCGCCATTGACCCCTCTCCTTATATGTGTGGGTGTATGATGCATCTATTTTGGTAATGTGTTATTATCCAAATGCGTGCACACGTGTTGATATTAGCATGTCAGTGTTAATGGTGTTCACAGACACAAACAGAGATAAAGGCTCACAATCACTGTAGTTACAAATACACAGTGACAAATGTGTGTGCCGTCTGCATGTGTGTGTGTTTGTGAGTTTACTGTCACAGAAACATAATGTTAGACTCTCTCACACTCACATACACACACACACACACATATTACACAATACACAGCCGTTTGTCATTATAATGAACTGGAGAGCCAGAGGGTTTATCTGTCTGTTGCAGTGTTAACATTACTTAACGCACACAGATAACCAATAGACGCACATACTTAGCACACAGGACCGCTCACATACACATTTGTCTCCTGAAGTGTTGCATGAAGGTCTAACTACATTTACGAATGATGTCATTAGAGCCAGGAAGAGATGGAGTGAGATTGAGAAGAAAAATGGGAGGCAGAGCTGAGTAACTGAAGCACACTAAGGCTAATCATACAGCACACACACATCCAATGTGTCGCACTCTGTCTTTAGTATGGGCTTTAGTATGTATGCTGCTCTATGGTGTCTGCATCTCAGACTTTTCAGGTCATTTATTATTCTTTTTTAAAATCATATTACTCATTCTTTGACGGGAACAAAGGAGGAAGTCAGGTGACGTTTTTATAGGGTTATAAGTACAACATTTTAACATGGGAGATGGAGGTGCAAATCTGCATTGTAGCAGACGGCGGCCTTGGTAGAGTGAGAAGTCACTGTGTGTAAAAGAATAACAACTCCAAATCTTTGCCTCCATGCCATAATTTGCCACACCGCCTTCATTAACACACAGCTCGTTTGGAATCGAGAATCATTTGGAATTGAGAATCGATTTTGAATCGTATCGTGTCCCCAAGAATCAAAATTGAATCATGAGATACCGAGAGATTCACACCCCTAGTATGCACGGCTGTATGTATATGGGAACATTAGCAGAATATTTATTCTCATTAGCCATGTAAACATCTTAGTTGGAATACTGTCTTTTCAGGAATAATGACAAAAACTTGAATATGTTGTGCATGTAAACGTAGTCAGTGATTTGTAACACTTTTGGAATGCACAGACAAATGATGTCATCGATAGGGGCGTCAGATCCGAAAACGCGCATACAGTATATGTGTCATTCTAGAGGGTATGAACATCGTTCTTTGTTGTTTAATTTAAGGACTTGTTTTTTTATTCTTTAAAGGAAAACTGAGTGATGAAAAATAATGTGAGACAATTTGACACCTTTTAGAAAAAAATCGAACCCGAATAATCAAGTGACAGAGGAGTGATCTGCAATGGGAAAAAGGTGATATGTTTACACTCCATTTGTAGATTTCATGTATTTGGTAATGTTTAAAAGTCAATTCTAGGTGTGGAAATTGATATTTTTCCAGTATATGCTTATACAGTGTTGCTTTCCGTCTTGCTTGCTCGATAAAAACTAAGATATAAAGTCTCAATATGAGGCAACAGTTATTGAGATTTTGCAGCGCAGGATTGGTTGAACAGTTTTCTGTGGTGCTTCTTTGGCGGACCAAAGCACGAGTCAGCAAAATGCTAAGTAGTCCGATTGATTTATACGACTGCATCTTTATACAGTTATTATTCTCCTCTGCTGGACCCGGCTGAACTCTATTCTCTTTTGTTCTGCTCGGGGAGTTTGCAACCTTTTTGAGTTTGATTTATGATCAGCTAAATATTCACTATCTGTAAAAGACTAACACACACACACACATGCTTGTACATCGCCATGCTAATACAGAGAGAAGGAAAACACAACGTCAAACCCAAACAAACACACTCAAGCATGCACTCTCAGCACACACACACTCTCAATCTGTTTGCCCTCTGCCTGCAGGCATAGATTCATGACTTTGTTTGAATTCTCTATTAGAAGACAATTATAACTGAACATACACACGAACTGTTTCCCTCCCTGATACTCTGTTTGCACTGCATCGAATGAATGCATCAGACTTTCATTCATAGTAGTTCATACTATTAATTGTTTTATTTTCTAAATTCTTCCATGTGATGGTTAATTGAATTTCTTTAGGTTAGTTTTAGCTATGTATTGTAAGTTGCTTAGAACTAGTGTTAGGAAGTTAAACAAGTCAGGTTTTTCCTTCTATAATATCTATTTTATATTACTGTGAAAACATCACATTCAAACAACTGGATTTGTTCAAGTTTCTTGCCAAAAACTTAATTTTACAGGATTACATTTGAACACACCATGATAAAGTTAGAATTCATGATGTCACAACTATACAGTCACCGGAAGAATTCTATCATGAATGCAAGGGGGTGAAGTTTGACCTTGAAGTGACATTGGTCCTTTTATTTGGTTTTCATGTTTTTCTCATGTTAAAAGCTTTTAAAAAGCACCCTTAAATAATAAAGATATACAAAAAAAACATGTCTGTGATCTTCTGACATCTGATCTAATCAGCTTGAACACACCTTGGAAATCACCAAGAGTAATAAAATCAGTTTTCTGCAACACTTTGGAATGTTAAGCGCCTATTTGGCGGCCATTTTGAAAAATGGCTGCCACGGTCCTCAGGTTCCAAATTAGTAGTACCCCGATATCGATATCTTTTCATAACATATAAACCTACATCTGTGCCAAATGTGTTGCTTTTATCGCAAAATACACAGTTGTTGTGCTCAACTTCCCCGCTAATTTAAATGCAAGTCCTTATACCATTTACTTTCCAAGAGCAATAAAAACTTCACACAACGGGACGTCTCAAATGTTGAATGTTGTCAAGAGATGAGTTAAATCACTGACTGTACCATAACCAACGCTATGGCTCTCTGAAAGGGATAAAAACACCTGGTATCGACATTCAAAAGCTATCCAGGAAGTTAGACAGGAAGGGAGAAGAAAGAGGTGAAAGTGATAGAAGGCGAAGCCAGAGGAGTAAAAGAGCAGGAGGAGGAGATTGAGCAGGGATAGAGAACAAGATAGATAGTAATCAAAGACCTGAAGGAGGACAAGAAAGAGAGTAATTTAAGACCTGACGATTGAATCTGTCAGTCATCCTCCTCACGCTTCTACTGCGGAGGTTCACTGTGGAAAGAAGAACGACCTACGGCAATTAGCAAACTCATTTCATAGAATTGATGCTTTGCATGAGCTTGAGAAGAGGAGGTACAGAGCAGTGGAGGAAATGTTCCTCATTACTCAGCTGTCCTCGGGGTATATACCCCTCTGTTGTCACTGGAGCTTTAATCAGTTAAATACTCGTAATTCACACAAGATTTTACTACTTTGATGTTTAATCGCCTCTTTCTGTGTCAAGTGAAGTTCAGATTTTATATATGTGTGTGTCTGGGCTGCATAAATGTGTGGGTTGTTTACTTTTTTTTGCGTATATGCCAGTAAGAGATTGCACTTGTAAAATCATCAAGACAACTCATAGGATCAGTGATGCCATATGATGGCTCTCTTGTAAACTAATCTAACTGGAATCCATTGGTTAAACCATGTCATACTAGCTCGTCACGAAGGAGGCTAAAAAACGCTACAAATTTACACTAAATTTTGGCAAGGAAAAACTGGCATGACCATTTCCAAAGGGGTCCCTTGACCTCCGACCTCACGATGTGTGTATGAAAAGGGGTTCTACGAGTACCCACGAGTTTCCCCTTTACAGACATGCCTACTTTATGATGATCACATGCAGTTTGGGGCAAGTCATAGTCAAGTCAGCACACTGACACACTGACAGCTGTTGTTGCCTGTTGGGCTCGAGTTTGCCATGTTATGATTTATGCTAAATGCAGTTCCTTTGAGGACTTCTGGACAATATCGGTCATTGTTTTGTGTTGTTAATTGATTTCCAATAATAAATATATACATAAATTTGCATAAAGCAAGCCTATTTGCCCACTCCCATGTTGATAAGAGTATTAAATACTTAACAAATCTCCCTTTAAGATACATTTTTATCAGATAAGAAATGTGCGATTAATTTGTGATTAATTTGCAGTCATTCGCAATTAACTATGGACAATCGTGCGATTAATCGTGATTAAATATTTTAATCGATTGACAGCCCTATGGATCAGTACATGGATCCAATACAAAAATAGATGCATGGTGCTGTTGTCGCTATTTTGAAAGCCAATAATCTCTTGTAGTGAGCTAGCATAAAATGGGCAAGGCCTGCTGCTTAGTTTACACATTCTATATCAATAACAGTAGAACAAAGGCAACACCATCTAAGTGCATTGACACAGAGGTGAGGCTTCTCCCACTCTAAATGACTCAACGAGAACTACACATTTACCACATCTACTTTGAATGAGATCTCAGTATAAAGTTGCTGACAGAAAAATTGCAGCATCCGTTTTATTGGAAAGATACAAATGTGGATTTGCTTACTAAACCGTCTTCTAAAGCACACAGTGCCCAAGGGACTAAACTGGAGATGTTATTTTGGAACAGAGAAGATGAAATCAGTGACCCAGGTCTTCCTGCTTCTGCCGCCATTCTGCCAGAATGTTTACACTGACCCCAATACAGACAAAAAACTCAAATGGAAGTGTAAGGGCGATGAATATGTTGCGAATATATTAAGAGCTCCTGCCACGGGCCTTTCTGAGATATTACAACAGCTTTTCTAAATCTGTTCAATACACACAAAACTGAATTTTAGAACTGACACAGCAGAACAGTCATTGATTGGCTATAAAGAGCTGGATGCAAATAAGGTAACCACTTTATGTAATGACAGACAAGAATGAATGCCCTCCATTTCACTCTGGTTTTCTATTCTGCAGCACAAGAAATCATTTTTTAATAACGTATTTAGGACTGAATGTTATAGAATCTAAAATAACTGCAACAATAAATGCTATTTGAGCCATTTGCGACGTATTTACCTGAGTTAATGCATTTTTGAATGGCTGGAAATGTTCGCTTTGCAGTCTCCTATTACACACATCAGCTTTTTAGATTATTGTGATGTATTGTGTCTCACACAGAGCACACATTTTACTTTTGACACATAAGTGCTGACAGCATTATTAACAGTGAGACAACTCCACCAGTTTCAAGGCCAGGGATGGAAAGTGAATAGAATGTTATACTTAGGTAAAAGTACTGTTACTTTAAAGACAATGAATCAAACAAAACTAAAATAACTTGCATAAAAATGTACTCAGGTAAAAGTAAAAACTACGTCAGTCAAAATTTACTTTGAGTAAACGTTATTGCGTTAAATTTTTAAAATACATGACGAATACTTCTTTGAGTAAACGGTTGTCCCTTTAGCGACCGAGCTAACATTCTTGAAACCTGACAGTAATCTAGCTAGTTCTGAGAGCTTTTCTCAACTGTTTGATAGCTCTTTATTGACTAAAGTGATGTGCAGTCCTGAGAACAAAATGCTCAGGGAGCTATTGGATTGTGTCTAGAAGGTAACCCACAAATTGCGAAAACGTGCAAAGACTCGCTGACCAACAACCTATCCTAACCTTAACCATTCGAGTTCAATGTCTAAACTTAACCATTCAAGGTCAATGCCTAACCTTAATCATTCAAGGTCAATGCCTAACCATAACCATTCAAGGTCAATGCCTAACCTTAACCATTCAAAATCAAAGCCTAACCTTAACCATTCAAAATCAAAGCCTAACCTTAATCATTCAAGGTCAATTCCGAACTTTACCCAATTGAGGTCAATGCCGAACCTTACCCATTTGAGGTCAATGCCTAACCTTGACCAGTCAAGGTCAATGCCAAACCTTAACCATTCAAGGTCAGTCCCTAACCTTAACCATTTAGGGTCAATGCCTAACCTTAACCAATCAAGATCAATGACTAACCTTAACTAACCTTAACATCTTGATTTAACTTCACAGCTGTAATGTGAACAAACTGAAGACAAGTAACTAGCTTCTGGCTGATTAACACATACAAAGAAATAGGCCTCTTTCATAGCAGACATTTAGACTCGTCATAGGCTACTGTAGCAGGAAAACCACAGGTGTTAATATCATTAACAATGGTTCAATTCTATCGAAATGTCACAGTGAGCAATCATGCACAATACCAGGGCCCTGGAACAGTCATTATCAATGTTATTAATTACGCCTGTGCTTTTCTGCAGTAACACGTCAAAATGTCACATTAACATATGGCAAACTGACAATTTTATCTTAGTCATGGTATATAATGGAAGGCATAAAGGTTTCACAATTCACATTATTTGGCAATAACCCTTTCTGCTTTATAATGAATCACCCTTTCATCAGTTTTACCTTCCCTTGCATGGAGGTTTCTGAGTAAAGAGATTATCGACACCCATTGGTGCAGGATTCTTTTTTTTATAAATCTGTATCTTCAAAACCTAAATTTGCCTTTTGCACGGAATGTAGGCTGGCCTTCAAACCCACCCACATTCCTGCTCATATTTTCACATTGCAAGATAGCTTGTGGTTACTCAGTAAGTTCAGAGTACTTCGTAAAGTCTAGCACATTGATATAATGCTATAAAAAGTCGCTGCAGTATAAATGGCGTGAAACTCCATTTGGGATGGAGGTCAGAAGCGATGGATGCGACACAAAACACAGGGCTTTCACCCAGGAGACTGGAGTCTGCATCCCGTGTGAAACCAACAATGTATAGTTGTCTTTGTGTTCACGACCTAAAGTTTCACGTTCACTTTTCAAATGTAGTTATTTTAAGCCAAAACACGTCCTTTTTCCCTAAAAGTGGTTTTGTTGCCTAAACCTAAAGAAGCTGTTTTGTTTGTGTTCAAAACGTAAAGTTTCATTCAGTTTGACGTGTTATACTGTGTTCAGACCAAGAGTGAAGCAAATTTTCGCCTCGCTTGAAAAAAATACCATTGTTGCTGCTTTGTACATGTTGTGGAAGTCCCAGATATGTCAGAAAACCAAACGCTGTGTGTCTGGGTTCATAACATCACCCGGCGGCGAGTTGTATTCATTGTCATTTCACTGACTGTATCTAGTAAGCCACACGTCATCCTGCTCAAAAGGATGCCGAAATAACAACATAATAATGCTGATTAGTAAAAAGTACGAATTCATGCTTTGTCAGGTCAGTCTGCAAGACGACAAGCAAACAACTTTTAAAATGCTAGTCTTCTTGCTCAAGTTGAAATATTTCAACTCACGCGAATGTGAGAATGACGCAAATTTCACGTGTTTGCATCGCTTCATTCGCACCATTCGCTTCGCCCGCCCTGAATTCACCTCTTTGCATTGACTTTGTATGTAATCGTGTTGCACGAAAAGTTCGCTTTGCTCTTGGTGTGAATTTGAAATTAGAACATGCTGCTTTTAAATTTTGCTTTCACTTTTACAACACAGTAGGTGTAGCAGGCCCCTACTGACCCACATCTATGAGGCTTATAATGACTGATAACGCCCATTTAATGACCTGATAACAGTGTAATCGGGCGCAGCAAGTGGGCAACATGGATTAGTTTCTGCTGTACACAGCTTTTGCTACTCACATAAATGTCTTGCTATCCTTGTTGGGACCAACCCCATTTCAACACATCTTAAACATCATAGCACAAACCCCAATCCTGACCTCTGAAGTGTTTTTAACCCTAAAATAAACTTTTGACTTTTTGACTTTTCAGTCCACAGAAGCAGTCTGATTTAAATAAGAGCACACACTCACAAGCGCGTCAGATACCATCCGCTCCTCTGCAACCTGACTGATGTGAGCTCAATTTAAAGCTGCTTTAAATCCAAAGATTCTTTTAATTCTGAAGGCAAAGGGAAAAGGGGACTTTCATAGATAACACCGCTCTCTTGGACTTAATAATTAACAACTTGGAGGAAAAAACTTTGTGTGAGAGTGTGATTTTTAGATGATGTCCGATGTTTGTGTGTATTTGCATGTGTGAAACTGTGTCCTTCAGTGTGTGTATGTGCTGAAATGAGCACACACAACAGCAGATTCTCCTTCTCCCTCTTGCACGTGTGCTTTGGCACAATTTGCAGTTAATTATGCAGTCCCATAGAGCAGGCTTATCATTTTAGTAGCACTCTCTAAATTAACCTTGGCATTAACTAAGATTACCTCCCAGGCAGCAAGGCAGCAGCATATGACACAGAAATATGCAAATTAAATTGATTACGTTCAGTTACTTTGCATATAAAGAAATAACCTGAAGTATCTTCATAGAACTTAATGTCCATTTTGCTACATTTAGTGCACTGATCTCTCACCAATACAACAAAATGTGACTGGTCAGTTCATAATAACTACAAAGGTAAAAAAAACTGAGCAGAGGATGAGGTGGGGATTTATTATGAGTAGTGATCAACATCATGGCACAACAGGCAAAGAGTGCCACCCATATATCTCATCTAAAAGTCACACCGACTCAGCTTATAAACATTTGCATTAAAAACCTCCAAAGGGAGGCGTCCAGGAGGCATCCTGATCAGATGCCCAAACCATCACAATTGACCCCTCTCAACGCAAAGGAGCAGCAGCTCTACTCAGAGCTCCCTCCAGATGTCTGAGCTCTTCACCCTATCGCTAAGGCTGAGCCCAGCCACCCTAAGAAGGAAGCTCATTTTGGCCACTTGTATCTACGATCTCATCCTTTCAGTCACTACCTAAAGCTCATGACCATAGATGAGGGTCAGAACATAGATGGACAGGTAAATCAAGAGCTTTGCCTTCCGCCTAAGCTCCCTCTTCACCACAACGGTCCGGTACAGCGCCCGCATGATTGCTGACGCATTCCTGATCCCGCTCCATTTTACCCTCACTCATGAACAAGACCCCAAGAAAATTTAACTCCCTCGCCGGAGGGAGTAGAGAACCATGGCCTCAGACTTGGAGGTACTGACTCATCTCGACCGCTTCACACTTGGCTGCAAACAGCCCCAGTGCGTGCTGAAGGTCACGGTCTGATGAAGCCAACAGAACCACATCATCTGCAAAGAGCAGAGACGCAACTCTGAGGTCCCAAAACCGGACACTCTCCTCCACCCGGCTAAACCTTGAAATCCTGCCAGTGAAAATCACAAACAGAATCAGTGACAGGGACAACCCTAGCGTAGGCCAACACCCACTAACTCTTAGTTAAACAAACTAGATATAGGTGTATGCATTTTGTTACATTTGGACAGAGCCAGGCTAGCTGTTTCCTCCTATTTCCAGTCTTTATGCTAAGCTAAGTTAACCGGCTGCAGCTTCATATCTACTGTTCAGACAGTGGAGCATTTAAAGCTAAAGAGCCAGATATTCCCCTCAGGAGTTGGTAGAGACCAAAAGCAGAGCTAAAAGACAGTACATATTGGACTTAAAAGTATGGTGACTTTGCTGTTGTAAACATTACTGTTGCTGCTCTAGAATCAACATTTAGCCTAGTTATATGTAAAATATTAATTTCTAATCCGGTTCTGAATTTAAAAACAACCAGAATGACATACTGTAAGTCTAGCTAATATGCACACCTCAATATTTGTTTATTTATCACAAGTCCTATCGTCATCGTCAATATTGATTAATGATATGGTACATCGCAGATTTTTCTCATATCGTGCAGGCCTACTAACAAGCTCGCCATATCAACCTAAAAGGAGATAATATGTCAGTGTTGTATAAATATGCACCTTGTGACTTTTTAGGTGGTTTACTAAAAGATGAAATATTACACAGGGCATCACAGACCTATAGTGTGAAGCAGACCTCATTATACTATACACCTCCACTCTCCCTCAGATCAAAGTCAGCTGATCACCCCCATCTCGTGTGCCTTATCGTACCCTGCTAGATTCGTATCATTTGTCACTGAAGCTTGACACAAGGTGAGATGAGAAGGGTGGAGGGGTTGTTGGAGATGAGAAGACAAGAGAGAGAGACAGTGATGAGCACAGAGATGATAGACCTCCTTTACGCCACATATTAACCTGCACCCTGGATGATTGGATTGTAATTGGATAGAGCCAGAGGCCATGCAGATACAAATGTGCCCATGATGCACTTGAAGATTCAGGTTTCATCAATCAAATGTGTTAATAGAAGTAAACCAAATGAAAAAAGCAGCAAGTTCAGATAAAAATCATGCGAATGAATGTTTTCTGATGTGGGGAAATAAACCGAGTGTTTCCCATTTAAAGGATGTTAATATCAATTTCAGCATGTTTAATGGATTTCTATATTTTAAAGCTGCACAAAATGTTATTAAAGATCCATTTCCGCCAGCTGGAAACCATGGCATCTTTCGAATACACTACCTGTTGATTTGTGCGCCCTACAGGTGGAGGACAAATGAGTTATTTCTGTAATGTCGCCTCATTTTGGGAAACGGATCATAACAATATGAACATACCTCTCAAATATTATAGCCCTACCATCTGAAAATGAAGATAAATATATGAACACGTAGCAATTTGCATGAAAGCAGCATGTTTCTCCATGACTTCATGCTTTACACTGACTGAGGGAAATTTGATACAGTATTATGCGCATTATCTGAGAGTAATCATAGATTGATTTATTACTGCTGAAACAAACAAATCACCATAGTTACCATTGAGATTCATTTTACCACGTTACTCTTTAGGTCATTTTTATGAATTAAAGCTAATTTCTTTTGGTAACGTTTTATAATAACCATTCTTTATAAATGGTACATTGATAGTTAAAGTTATTTAATAGTTATTCTACTGTTAAACAATAAATGATAATGAATAATCTTTACTAATTATTAGTATTGCTATAACGTATGTTATTTTAAAAGTTAATTGTTGCACACATTATAACATTATATATAAAGTAGGGCTGTAAATCGATTGAAATATTTAATCTCGATTAATTGCATGATTGTCCATAGTTAATCGCGATTTATCGCAAATTAGTCACATCTGTTCAAAATATACCTTAAAGGGAGATTTGTCAAGTATTTAATACTATTATCTTAAATAAATTAAAAAAAAAAATTAAAACAGAAATATCAATTAATGTCACATGTTATCAATTAATTAATGGCTAGTTTTACTTACTATATTATTTTTGCTGCATTTAATGACCATCTATTTATCGAGTCATTTATTTATTTATTCATTCATTTATGTTTGATTTTGGCAGGTTCCGTTCTCCATAGACAACATGTGACAGAATGCTTGTCTTTTAATTCATCACTTCCTGTGGCCCGAGAAGATTCTGTACCACCAGATATACCCAACACCAAATTCATAATACTCTGAGGAAGAATCTGTGTCTCAGTTAAAGATAATGAGATGCTTTTTTCCCCTGTCGTAGCTCAACTTTGTGATTTAGGTTGATAAGACGGCTGTATTTGAACATGTAAATCTAGCCTATAGAGGAGCTTTAATGTCAAGTGTAAATGAGATGTAGCTCAGTAATATTATATAGTAGCCTACTATATAAGATGCATGTCAGTGGCAGGTGGAGAGGATGATGTGATAGATTGATGGATGGGATTGAGAGTAAATGTAGGTGGGACGAGGAAATGGGAGAGAGCGAGCAGCTAATGGCGAGAGAAGATTCAACTGGCAGCTGGCGGAAAAGTGCAGTCAAGTGGGGGACGAAAAAGATGGAGAATGAGGAGGATAGAGTGAGAAAAAAAGGGAAGTCAACAGATATATTAATGGCAATGCTGCAGATTATGACCTTATCAAAAGAAAGAAAAAAGTAAGTGAGAAAAGGTGAAAAAGAGGATGGAGAAGAGGGTCGGGCAGAGAGGGAGAGAACTGGATTATCAGGAAGTGAAGAAGAAATGGCCACATGGTGTTTGAGAGGATTCGGTGTGGCAGAGATGAGAAAAGGATGAGGGAGGATGAAAAGGGCAGATTTGAGGATTAAAAAAAGATAACTGCAGTAAAGGAGGACGACGGGGGGAGAAGGGAAGGTGAGCGATTTGAAGGAGGAGAGAAGGACGGGGAGAATGAGTTGGAGGGAGAGAAGGATGACAAGATGATGAAGTGGGAAGGAGGATGTGATGAAAGAAAGCAGAACGCGTAAATAAAGAGAGAAGGAAGATGGGGTGGATTAGACACTAAAAAAGAAAAAGGAGAGTGAGAGAAAGGGGAGAAACACTGAGCTGATTTCCAGCTGATGGATTTCATCCATAGCTCCAACACCTACACACTCGTTTACACACACACTTTTTCCCTCACATCACACGGGGTGGACGGAGAGAAATTAAGTGAAGCTGTTTCTACCCCGAGGAGCCCGTTCCATCTTCTGCGGAACATCAATTCACACACAACAGGCCACAGGGAAGACATGTCTGTGAGTGTGTGTGTGTGTGTGTGTGTGTGTGTGTGTGTGTGTGTGTGTGTGTCCATGTCGACGTATGTGTGTGTGGTGCTATCCGTCTCTGGAGGGAAAGATGATGATAATCCTCCAAATGTCTCCACGTCTAATAAACCAACCAGTGACATCCAACATAATATTATGTGACAAAAAATAAAACATCAATTGATATTTCAAAGTTCGGTTGACCCCATGAGACCTTGTTTCGGAAAAAATATAAACGGTAGTCAACGGCGAGAGACAAATAATTTTTTGATCCTGTTTGAATTGCGCCATGAATCACACATATGATGTTTGTCAATTTAAAAGATAATTTTGCAAGTCAAGAAAGTCTCAGTTTGTCGTAAAACTGTTGAAGTATAAGACTGTGAAAATACGTTATTAGAAAGACTACACACCCAGAAGTCGCATAGTGGCGTCTCTCTCTCTGAAGCTACGATGCCTGTGTTTTTCGTACTGTGATGTAAGTTTGGAGCGTTATTTAGCCTCCTTAACGACAAGCTAGTATGACATGGTTGGTGCCAATGGATTCCTTAGGTTTTCTAGTTTCTACCTTTAAAACTGAACCTGCTACAGCCTCTGAAAAACAGTGAAGTCAGTCAGGATCGCCTGCGATCCCGCATGGCTCAGAGGATTAAGATATAAAACTGAGCCTGGTCCAACCTCCGAAATATATATTGCGTTAAAGAAATTCTTGGCATTAAAGCGAATTTGCGTCAACGCGTTATCGCGTTAACTTTGACAGCCCTAATATTTATTAAACCTATCCAAGAAGTTTTGTTGCCTAAACCTAATCGTAATTGAGAATGCAGTTTCAAAATAAAAGTGAGCCTGCTACAACATAAAAATCAACAAAAAGTTGTGTTAATTCATTAAAGAAATTAGTGGCATTAAAACAAATTTGCAAACTCTGACCATATTCTTTGCATAGCAAATAGGTTTTTGATAATGCTCTGAGTCCCATATATAGAACGTTAAACTTCATAATGTAGTTAACTTACATGTTCAGTTAGCAAAATGACTGAAGTCAGAGTTGATCTTTTAAGAAGTTTGTGATACAGCATGATGAGCCTGGCAGTGGTTTTCCTTTTTCCCCTCAAAATTAGCATTTTATGGAATAGAAGACTTGAATAGAAGTGTTTCAGTAAATGTACCTTGAGCAATAAAAGCACAGCCATATGTTTACTGAGCGTCTCTTTATTCGATGGCTGCTCAAAACAGATGTTGGGTGAATACTGGCCAGCTGTTGAAACTGCTAAGAACCTGTGGAAAGCCACTGAGCTAAAACTTTACATTTAGAAATAGAGAAAGTGAAAGAGACGCCCGTTGAACTGCTTTTCTTTCAGAAATTGACGAGCACAAAAAAGAAAGCAGCTGTGTAAAGATGGTAAATGGACTGGTATCCATCTTCATAAAGAGCTGTGATCACCAGCCACATGACTGATGACTCTTCTCCAACCACCTTATGTGCCGAGGGCCACAGATCAGAGTGTGGGGGTGTGCGATTCCAATCCTAGGCCAAAGGGGCCAACAGACATGCTAAATGCTTTCCTGTCTTCATTGTGTCACACTGGTGCCAAGGGGCCAAAAGCCTTTCACCCACACACACACGGTAAGCACCTCACCTGTCAGGAGCAACCATTTATTTCAATTACATGACCAGTTTTCCAATTCTCTCACTCTCTCTCTCACACACACACAATCAGGTTGCCATATAGAGCTGATGTATTGCCCCTTTCTCCCTCCTGTAGTGCGACGTTATACTCTTGGCTCAGTACCGTGACCCTTATAGGAAAAATTGAACATTATTGATAAGGGCATACTTGCCAACCCTCAGGATTTTCCCAGGGGGACTCTCGTTTTTCATTTCCCTATCCCGGTTTCCTACCGAGGTCACAATTCTCCCGTATTTCTCCCGATTTCTGACAAATATTCACTCGTTTTTTTTTACCCCTATTCATTATCTTAACATGTGTCTGGCACTGTACAGCATGTAAAAGCCCTACTGTTTTCTACCGGACCAACCCGTTCTCACTCCCAACTCATCAAATACCGCCGCTGATCATTGTTGCTTACTGTATGAACAGGAAAGTACTCCCAAATGTAGGAAAATCTGGCAGGATCCATTGAAATTTGGTCCAGTCGGCACGTTGGACAAACAGCAGCCTGGAAATAAAACACTCACTGTGTCACCGAGTACTGTTGGAAGAAATGACATCCATCAGCTTACATCTCTCACCTCCTTTACTGCGATTTGGCAGTTTGTAAAAATTGACACTGAATGGCATAGCACCTCTGACAATTTGAGGTGATTTTTTCCTGCATGCTCACTTTGGTGACCACAAAGATGAAGCACTCAGGGAAAAAAAGACTGGTAGTTTTATAAAGAGGATCAGAAGTAGGGCAGTTGCAATAACCGCAATATTGCAATACCGCTCTATTGATAAGCCAACCGTTCGGGAAGGCAAGCAATCGCCACAACCGCTATGTTCACATTTTTTTTTTAATTCTTTGCAACGGGAGCACCACATATATATACACTATGCTACAAACGGCAGCAGCATGACGAGGCGCAGATCGTCTATTCTGTGCTGCTTTTGGTGTTTTTCCTGGTTGGCGAGGGTTGAAAAATGTTCAACTTTAGCGTAAAATGCTGCGCTCATCACTGTCACATTTTACCCGGCCGCACAATCACAATGGAGGACAGGCAGGACCAGAAATTGTGATTGGCCCCGGCGCAATTTTTTTTCTTGGGCCCTCGCTCCAAACACAAGTGTGCGCTCGAGCGCACGTACACACACAACCACTCAAGACAACTGCAAAGCAGACAATTGCTATGCCACCATGGAGATGCTCACCATACAACTCCCATACTGCAAACCAGCCTTAGATCAGCACCATGGACAGCAGCCGGAGTGCCAAATACTGTACATCAACAGGTTGGCAAATTAGAGGGCAATTTGGGCTGTTTCAAGTGTGTGTGTGTGTGTGTGTGTGTGTGTGTGTGTGTGTGTGTGTGTGTGTGTGTGTGTGTGTGTGTGTGTGTGTGTGTGTGTGTGTGTGTGTGTGTGTGTGTGTGTGTGTGTGTGTGTGTGTGTGTGTGTGTGTGTGCAGAATAAGAACAAGATGCAAGGGAATGGAAGATGGAGAGAGGGGGGACCTCATACACAGACAGAAGGGCAGACATGTAACATTTTGCTGACACGACAGTGGGAGCAAAGCAATTGTAAAACACCAGCAACAGATTATTATTTCTGCTGTGATGCAACAAATGTTTCATTTTACACAAAATGAACCGAGGGCATCATCACTTTGCAGATCGCATGTCCTCCGGAAAAGCATTGTTACTTATTTATGAAAATACATACTGTTGCACAGTCTCAAACATGCGGAGTTCAAAGGATTTATGAAAACTGCGAAGCATGGAGGGTTTAAATTAACCTCACGATATCAGGGTCGAAACTGCAGATTAATTAGTACTCTGCAATGCTTTCTTAATCATTTCTTATATACTGGCACAAAGCTACATGATATATTTGACTTAGGATTTACGTTTTAACACAAAACTGATAGAATGCAAAGATGCTTTGCTTATGATATGTCATTGATGAACATGATGCAGAAGCAGAGCCAATATAGTCTACACAATAATCTTATTATTGCAGAAGTAATAGCAAAAATAAGCGTGAATTCACAATAGCTGCAGCCACGTACGTGCATGCATGCATACCATAGACCATATACAAGAAGTAGATGTAGTCATCGTGACGTCACCCATTGGTTTGTGGACTACGGTTTTGAAGCCTAGAGTTCGGCATTTAAGTTTTTGGCAGTGGCCATCTTGTTTTTTTGGAACCAGAAGTGACACGAGAGGGTGGAGCTAAGTACAACCCAACGCTGAATAAGACATTTTTAGGCGACCAAAAATGTTACAATTATCTTTCATGAACTGAAAGCACACTGTGAAAGGGTTAAAGTTCGAAGACGAAAACATGGACAGCTCCCAAACTAGACAACGCCGTTATAGCAACCGGCAATTACAAGGTAGCCACGTCTTAAAGCATACCCTGCTTTATGGTCTATTTGACTCTAAATAGGACCATAATTTACTAAATGAACATCATGCTGTATTGAAGAAGACTTGAAACTAGCGATTGAGACCATAAACTCATGTTTACAATGTTTACTGAGGTAATAAATCAAGTGAGAAGTAGGCTCATACAATCAGACTTCTTTTTGCAACCAGAGGAGTCAATATGCAATACAATATGCTGAAAGGTTTTTATGGAATTTTTGCCCAATGATACCAAAAATATACTGCCTACTGCCACTTTAAGTCCTAGTTTCTTCCAATTCTGGGGACAATCCCCACACTCCTAGAATCAGCCTTCTTAGTCATGTATTGACTCATATGAGGAACGATGGAATATCAAAATCACAAATTCACCTCCAAGCCTGGGTGTTTGTGTATGAAGAGAAGTACATATTTGATCAACCATGCCAATAGGTTGTTTGACATTACACTGTGCCCCAAACTAAACCTTTCAGAACAAAGGATGTGTTGTAACAAATAAAAAAAAAAATTAAAAAAAATAACATTACTTGCTTGGACTTTTAATGTGAAAATCCTGTCAAATGAGCATGTTTCTCCTGTAATAGTCCTTGCATTGTTCCATTCCCTCTAACAAGCTAATCAGATTAATGACCTGTCAATCACACATCAAAGACGACGCCCAGGGTACAGCAGTTTTTCATATTTGGAGCTTGTGATGAAACTATCTGCAACTAAAACCTGATGTTAGAACCAGGAAATAAAGATAATGTGGGGAGCAATCAACAGTTATTAATAGCATTTCTGGGAGCTGGTGGCAAGACAAAAAAACATAGAGATACCTAATTTAGTTTAAAATAATACAAGATGAGTTTCGTTTTGCTAATGCCAGGTACACACTACATGAGAATCAAACCAATTTTGGGCCCAACCCCCCCCCTCCCGACAATCGTCAGCTCTACAGATTATCTTCCCAGATATTCCTGTGGTGTGAGGTATGTTAAGAGTGTTTTTTACATCCCCGATCGGCTCGGAAGTCCATCCTGGCCACAACGATTTCAAATCAAAAACTTAAACATGTTCAATATTTACGATCGGAACCCCGAGGACAGCTGATGACGCAGTCACGTGAGAAAGAACGATACTCAATTGAAAACCAAGCTGACTGAAGCGGAAGGACAACAACCGCCGTCATGGCAGTCGTGGCTAATGCATGAGCTAATTCAAAACGCGAAGCATAAAGTAGTCGTAAGATGGACCTCAGAAATGGTGGCAGCAACACAAGTGTTTATTTAACGTGTCGCTATGACTTCATCCATCATGAATTTTCAGTACAAAGTCGTGCAAAAACTATTATCGCCAATTCCTCCTGCCCGTCGTCCGCCATGTTTCTTTACACTATAAAGTCACGTTTGATTGCCAGAGATTTTGCGAGATTTCTGGGTTCTCTTGTTGTTCATGAATGCATCTGTTAGTGTGTTGTGTGATGTTTTGGCCAAATCGTTGCTCACCACACACTATAGGAACAAAACTGTTACATTTAACATAGCATGGCATTATGTGTGGGGTCTCTCACATTTTTAATATCTGTTAAGATTTGAAAAGTATTTTAGTGTGGGCCAGCCTTAAGATTACGCAACAGATTTACAATTTTAGAGATCTTTCAGACAAACATTAGGCTAAGCCAAAAGATTCACATGCACTGTAAACCTCAACTTTACTGAAAATATTTTTAACTGCACATGTTCACTCTCCTCCTGTTAAAACGCACAAAAAACATTTTCTACCTACCTGTCAAAGACATATACAAACCAGGCCCAAACTTCAAACCGCACACAATGCAAATACAACATGTCAAAGAAACACACACACACAGTCCCCACACACACAAACACCTGTCAAAGAGTCGCACCTCGACACCTACGAACTTGCGCGCCCAGCTGCACAAATAGTCCCCGAATTGCATTCAAGCAGAGCCAATAATATGAGCTGTCAAAAAAAAAAAAAAAAAAAAAAAACAGGCAGACATGCATGTGTGCAGCCACACACACACACACACACACACACACACACAGACTCTCTCAAACCAGAATTCATGGACCATTTCACAGTATCTGGCTTTCATCAATGAGGAGTGCCTGTGTGTGCTAGAATGGTATATCTGAGGAAATTAGTTGTCCAGCCATGACAATCTGGCCATCTGTCTCCCACAGCAGAAACAGAAATAAATAAATCAAATAATAGGACAGAGAAAAGACGGAGAAACAAGAGAAGGGCTGCAGCGATTAGGAAGAAAAAAATGTGAGACATTAGGCGGAGGAATTAGAAAATTAAATACTAAGCCAACCGTATAAGTACTCAGGAAAACAAAGGGAATGCAGGGAAAGAGACTACAGAGACTTACAACACAGTACATAATTTTAGACACGGTCCATGATTGTGTACAACACTGTTCATGCCAGGGGCCATCAGAGTTCAAAGGATTAAAAAAAAGAAAACATTGGCAGTTTCTGCCTGAGGCAAATACAGCATTTGGTGGATTTACACATATTGCTCTAACAGTGATAAGAGCAGTAAAAGAAAAAAAAGAAATCTCATTTACCGGCATCCATGAAGCTGCTCACAGGTTGACAGACGACCGAAGGTCTGGCAGCTGGGTCACAAATCTCCAAGCTGAAAGTTCCACTGGAGAGGTGGCTCTGTGAAAACGGATACATGTTTAACCACCAAGCTAGCAAACACGAGATATGACCATTATTGTGTGGTTACAGATGTATTCGGTAATTTTACAAGTAAGGCCTAAACTCATGTCTTTGGTTTGTCTCCAGCTTTGACAAAAACTGTTGTTAGCCAATGCTTAACAGTAGCCTAACACAGGGGTTCTCACCCTTTTTGGGGCCCCTCAGGGATGGCTTCATGGCTTTGTTCGCTAGCACCTGAAGACACATGACGCATTTTGGTCTCCCGTCACTGCCACAGACCCCTGGAGGTCCCCGGAGCCCACGTTGAGAATCACTGGCTTAACAAGAGTCGCTTTGTCCACAGCCTCAGTCCTTTCCACGCTTCCCATTCATTATCTAGCAGCCGTGCAATGCATTCTGGTAGCGTGGCGGCGCAATTCTAGAGACGGGGCGTCACGTTGGCCACTCCTCCTTTGCATAAAGCTGAGATTTAGGCTACTTTATGCAAATCGGGGGCATGCAGCGCGACTCGCCACCTCTGGAAACTCCCGAGAAGTTGTTGATATAGAATAAAGACAGATTTAGCAACTACATGGCTTATTTCTTGCATATAATGTTTTCAGAAACACTATTTTTGTAGTTAAAGAGAAGAAACGAGCCAGTTTGAAAGCTGGGAGCAGCTGCCAACGAGGGAAAGCGTCCGTCCAAGTCCAGTGCCTTGTTTCTAGTGGCAGCCCATCAAGCGTCCAATGCTGGGACGCAATAAAATATGCCCCTTTGGACATGTACCGTTAAGGAGCCATAATAGTTAGTTATAACACCTCTGCTTTTCTATCCTCTATGACCAATCAAAATGTCCAGTGAATTAAATATAGTGCAGGCCTTCGTTACACCTGGAGCCCTTACATTTGTGGTGCTAGCTAATAAAGTACATAAATATTTTTTGGGGCTGCTAATGTGTTTTACAGGACTTGTATCAGCCTACATGGTGGTGATGGAAAAACTCCCATTGCTATGACAACATAGCCAGTAGCTCCACACATAAAGTCCTTTAACTGTGTCAGCATTGTTTAGCAGTGAGCTCCCCTGAGCTGCTCTGATCCTTCACCAAAATGGAGTCTTTAGCTCCCTTGAGGTCTAGTTTAAAACCCAACTTCACACCTGAAGCCACAGAGGTGTACTGTACAAACCAAACGGCCTCAGCACACAGTGTGCTTTTTTGATACAGAGGGGAAGATCCACCCAAAAAGAAAATTCACATCCTTCTTTTCACAATTTCTTTAAAAAGGGGGCATGATTACTTTCTTTGCATTTTGCATACACAGTCTTACATTTGCTCCTACTCCTGTGTGATAATCTGTAAAACTGTTAACTGTTAAACTGCATGGCCTTTAACTCTTGCGTACAGCCATGGAACAGTTATCCAGGTTTCTCTAGCAAAAGAGAGTTATAATCTCAGTGGGACTGGTTAAATCAAGGTTAAAGAAAGTAAACCAACATCAGTGCAGTTGTGCTTTAGGGTGGATTTTCCCTTTTCACAGCTTCAGAGGTCCCAAGAGCTCATCTGGAACCCAGTTTATCACCCCTGCAGCAGTCACAGAGGTGCGACCGGCTCCCCTGAGATCCAAAATGGAGCCAACAAACCATTTCTGTGGAAAACACTATTCAGTGGCTCAGAAACTATAGCTTTTGTTCCCTTTACTTCAAATTGGATGAGTCTTGAAAAGGGATTCCTCTGCAGCATTTCTGATAAACTAGGAGTTATTATTAAGCATATTAAACTGCAGGAGGAAAGCATTGCAGGCCTTTAAGCTGCACAAAAAAGGATCGAGGGATAATATCTCACTGAGTCTATGTTCTTGCATACATACCAATAAACCTGGGAACATTGAAAGGGCAAATACTTTTACGTTAACAACAATGAACCTACAGAAATAAGCTTTAGTTTCAAAGTTACCTCCAGAACAGCTTAGTCAAAACTAGTCTAATTAGTCTAGTCTAAACTAGTCTCATCACAAAATACAGCTACTCTTGGACCAAACTGATGACCCACTCCAGACTCTGACACATCAAACCACACTCAATAAACTTACAGTAAAATTAAACTGGTAACTTTTGTCATATTAAAACTTCTCGTGTTTGTTTTGTGCAACTTTTAAAGCCCAATAAACCATTAAAATGCATTTGATGCAAGTTTATTCGGCTAAAAAGCCATTTCTTAAAAGGCTGACTTGAAAAATGACAAAGAGGATCCAAATGCAGACTCACATACAGTAGGCAGAGCCGGTTGAATTACAGCCACATTCCTCAATGGTAATAAGAACAGGCAACTTGAAGGCAGTCCAAACAGGCAAACAAATCCCACAGGGCTGGGGAAGGAAGCAAAGTTAGTTCCAAACACATGGTAGCAGACCACAGGCCGGTTCACACATCAGGGACAGGATACAAGCAGCAATGGCTGGAACCCCATGGAAAGGAGAAAACTGGCAAACAAGAGTAAAAGGTGATTATTTAGGTGTTTATATACAGGGGCTAAATGAGGAAATGAGGCCCAGGTATGCAGGGAGGAACAGAGTCAGGTGACTGGCAGGGGCGGGAAACTCAAGGGGGGCGGCTGGTGGACCGATGAGTAATAGCAGGGTTTTCTTCTTCTTCTGTTTGGGTTTTACCGGCAGTTGGCAACCAGCGTATTTGGTGTATTACCGCCACCTTCTGCTTTGGAGTGTGGATTCAGAGAATAAATCCTACCCAGTTTCTCTGATCAAATCAAATTCCACCGCTTCATCCAGCCTACCAAAGGTCTTTTTGCATACCTTGCCTTTCTTGTTCAAACTTATTACACTCCATGACATATAAACCAGTTGTCTCCTATAATCCTACTTTACTTTTTCTACTTCAATTTGCACAACACATATTTTATTTTCAATTTCAAATCTATCTATCGATCTTAAATTGGAATGATCAAGTCTTATTTTGTTGAAAACGACCTCTTCTTTTCTTGACCTGCCTATTTTTTCTAAATGTTGAATTGACTTTATTATTTAAATTGTAAAGAAACCTTCCCCTTATTTCAGTGTTCCACTGCTCTTGCCAGGGCCAGCTCCAGCCCTTTTGGTGCCGTGGGGCAAATTCGGATTTGGATTTCGGATATATAAATATTATATATAATAATATGTTGGCTTAAAAGTGTTTAGTCGGTTTCACTACAATTTACACTTTTATTAACAAATAAGTGTGGCCGGGCAGATGAAAAAGTGTGAGAAAGAGAGTTGCAGGGGTGAAAAGAGTATTTCTTTCTTTATTTATTTATATGTTCATTTCTTACATCAATGCAGAAAATGAGGTAGGGCGCCCACGAGCATTTTTAAAAAAAAAATATTTTATTTTTTTATTTTTTTAGAGGGGGAGCGGTGCCCCCCAGAAGGTGGCGCCCTAGGTGACCGCCTATATGGCCTATGCTTAAGCCAGCCCTGGCTCTTGCCACTCTTCTACTACTTTACTCCAAACTATTGACCTCCGATTTCCTTAGCGCCTCCCTTCAGACCTATACATGTACAGGAACCCACACAAACAGAATTGACATACCTTGTTGAATAAGTCTGGAATGTAGTTGTAACACATTGAATAAAATATCCTGACAGCTGGAATTGAAGGATGTCAGAGAACTCTTGAGAACTGAAACAGAATCGGAGCGGATTAAAGCGTTTCCTGGTTTATTCTCCTCTCCCCAATGCAGAGCCAAGAGTACTGCCAACATCTCCGCTGACTAAACTCCCAGATAATTTGATGTACGCTTTATCCCAACAGCTTTTCTTTGGGAACTGAAAAAGAAGCCCTAGTTGTGTGATGTTCAAGATCTTTTGGATCATATATTGATACATACTGGGAGTAGTGCTCTACATGAACTGAAAAAGCTTTTAACAGATCTACTTTCCCCTCTCTCTGATTTGTTGAGCTCCAGCAAGTACATATCAGTCAGCAGTGTTAAGTGTGTCCATGGCTCAGCCTCTGGAGGAACTAATGTTGGACTTAGCTTGATATTAATAACCCCCCAAGTCTTCTGCATACTTTTTGCCAGCCCACCCACAGCTTGCTCTTTGTCCCCTGTCTTGTTCCCAGCACTCCTGCAATACCACATTAGAGGGGTGTTGTTCCTCATGTCCACTGGGGTTAGCCCAGTAGTTGGCCATTAACTGCTTTCTTCTGATATCTGACCGCATCTCTCCCTCCAGAACTCTCAGGGCTGCAATGGGGGTTGACTTTTCTGCTCCGAAACACTGCCTTAGAGCTTGTGCTTGTATCTAATTAAGCTTTTCCAACAGAGTTTTTCAGGCTGAACTATAGACTGCACTACCGTAACCAAGCACAGACCAAATCATTGTTACATAAATAGTGTTTTAGCACCTTATGATATTTATAATTTTCTAAAATTTTTCCACTATTTGATTAAAATGATCATTGAGCAACTCTCGGGTGCTCTTCTGTAGACTCATTTCACGGAGAACTCTTTTCCTGGTGAAAACTACTGTGTGGGTTTTCTCATCTGAAAATTGAAATCCCTTATTGACTCTTCCCTAAGCCCCTCCCCCCTTGGTTGCTGTTGCTAGGCCTGTCAAACTTTCGCACCTGGTATGTCAATATGCAACACATTCTCATCCCAACTCGTCACATACGTCACTTTAAGTTTAGGCAACAAAACCACTTAGTTAGGTTTAGGAGAGAATTACATAGTTGGGCTTAAAATTACTACGTTTGTAAAGTGAAAATGAAACTGAACGTCGTGAACACGAGACACGAACGAACAGCTGATTGTAACATGAAAGTGAATCTTAACACACGGGACACAAGCAGTGGTCTCCTGGATTAAAGCCCTGTGTTTGTTGAGAGCTACATTCACAGGGGGAGGGAAAAGCTCACCAGTTCCAATGCAAGCGTCCTTTGATAGTTTTCTATTTATCCTCTCTTTTCTATAAAATATGTCAACCATTCTCTCTTTGATCTTACAGACGTGTGATGTAAGGGCTGTTGGCCTTTAATTATAGGGCTTAGATGGAACCTTCCCTGGCTTCCTTATAGAATTATTTTAGCCTACTTCCATGCTGCCTTCCTTCCTCCCACACCCTGTTATAAAGTTTCCTCAAAGCTCCATCAGTAAGCAGTCTCAGCATTGTGAAACATATTGGATCTTCTGCTGAAGACATACTGATTTACATATTTAATTTCTTCTAAACTGAATGGAAAATTGATTGGTTGATCTTCCATAACCCTATCTGAACAAAGGCTTGCACCATCATTTCAGATTTACCCGTGTATCTACTTGCTACTTCTCTTTCTGACTCTAAAACTGGGTTCTACCATTCCCTTCTGTCTTGTGTAAGTCTTCCCTTTTGTGTGTGTGTTTGTATTACCTGAATGCTGCCGGTAGTGATTATGATTGCTAATGAACTGCAACAATCAATACTGACATGGCAAACTCATAGACTACACAAATACACTCACAGTACGGCACTATGGTATTTGAGTTAACTGCACACGTTTGTTCACATCAGTTAAACAGCCGCACGCATGCCTCCATTAGCTCATCCAGCTGGCACAGACAAATAATCACCTGTCTCCTTAGATCACAGTAGTCCATTAGTGTAGTTTTCATGAGTGTAGTTCAGTTTTTTGCCACTATAATCAGCATTTCTGATATCTGTTGTAAAAGGGGGGACTCCATCAATTTTACACATCAAAATCTTTTCAAAGGTGTTGGGGAGTGCATATGTCAAAAATGGAGCTGCGTGAAGTCTGAAAAATGTGCCTCAAATGACGTCATTTGAGTCAGCGTTGGTCGGGAGAGAAAACTACAAGTTTGAAAATGAAAAAAATCTGGTGGTGTGGAGTTAGAAAGTTGTGAACTTACCAGACCTCTGTATCCCACTCCTCAATGGCTACATTAGCCACTACTATGCATAACACACCAGAATCTCTGACCTAACAGTCGGTGGTTGAGTTGCATTGAGGGTAATGTAGGCACCAGGTTTTGACAAGAATGAAAAATACATGGAAAGAAAGATGATACCTCTGGTTTAGCTGCATGAATTTTGATAAAATGCATTTTTTAACGGTTCATTGTGAGTCTGACAATGATATAACAGTCTAATGGTAAATTGGTGGAGCACCTTTCAACATACCACTTTATGTAAGAAGTGGACATAGTCAATGTGCATTGTGGCCAGTGCCATCTTGTTTTTTTGCTACCAGAAGTGTCACGAGAGGGTGGAGATAATTACAAGAAAACGCTGAATAAGACATTTTTAGGCGACCAAAATGTTACAATTAACTTTCATGAACTGAAAACACACTGTGAAAGGGTTAAAGTTCTAAGACGAAAAGTCCCAGACTGGACAACGCTGTGGTAGCGACCTGTCAATCACAAGGTAGCCATGCCCTAAAGCATATTCTGCTTTATGGTCTATTTGACTCTAAACGGGACCATAATTTACTGAATGAACATCATGCCGTATTGAAAAAGACATGAAACTATTTATTGAGACCATAAACTCTGTTTACAATGTTTACTGAGGTAATGATTCGAGTGAAAAGTATAGTCATTTTCTCATAGACTTCAATACAATCAGACTTATTTTTGCAACCAGAGGAGTCGCCCCCTGCTGGCTGTTAGAAAGAATGCAAGTTTAAGGCTTCACTTTTCAGACCTTTTTTTCAGAACACTTTTCAGGTTTCCCCCTGCTTTCAACGGATGTGGCCAAGCATCCCACTGCCTGCCATTGTGTTCTGCTGCTTTTTTTGTCTCCATTGGGTCTTGGTTGACATTAGTAAACTTTGCATATGGCAGGTAAGGAGCCATTATACTATATTTGGCAAAAAGCTGTACTTGCCCCTAACAATTCCGATTGGTTTAAGACATTTTTTTTCTACTGTGGTTGGGACTAATTAGGAGTATATTGGCAAACAGTAAGATAGTGTAGTCCAGAGTTTTATATGATCTAGTTTAGTAGGGCGATATATTTCTGGAAGGAAGCTGTTCGGTACATTAATAGACCTTCTGCCTGAGCAGTTTTTGGAAGAGATTGAGTAGTGATCCATCCTTCCCCCTGTCTTCATTCTGGGGTCATGCACTCATTTGATGGAGGTCAGCTGACAGCCCATATCCTGCTCAGCAGGGTGGACTATATGAGGAGCTTGTCCTTGGATCAGGGGCATAGGGAGATACTGTACATAACGAACAGGGGAGGAAGAATACAAAGTAGGTGTTGATACATGGGTAATGTCCACAAGAGAGGGAAAGAATTCTCCTAAAAAAAAAATTCAATTCTCTCTGGCTCCGTCTCTACTAACCAGCATCACATAGTTATGATAGAGTATATCGTTGTTGGTAGTTCTCTCCATCCCCAGTTTTTCTACCCTCAAACCCTCTCCCTCACACACACACTCTCTGTCTTTCTTGATGATGAGTGATGGAGTAGACCAGTGCTGATAACACTCTCCTGCTCTGTCACTCATTAGTGTCCCCTCCCTACACTGCGTCTCGATTTCTCTCAAGTTATGATAGATGGGTCAGGGCAGGCAGGCTCCTTGCTAATCAATCTGCCTGCCTATAAAACCTGGAACTGCTCTCAGCTGGGAGGTGAATATGGTGTGTTAGTGTGTGATGGGTATGGGGATGGAAACAAAGAGACTGTGTGGGTGTATGTGTAAAATCTTGAAGGATGCACAGGAAAATTTCTGCTGTTGAATACAATTGACTGTTCGCTAAGCCCCAATCCCCATAGTTACTGTCCGTGAAACTTTCTTTTCTAACACTCAGTGTTGCCAGATTGGGTGATTTTCCACCCAATTGGGCATGCTTATTTACTTGGGCAGGTAAAAATAGTTTCTGGTGGGTTGTGATGGGCTACTTTTTTTTTACCATTTGGGTGGTTTCCACAAACCAAGTATGGTATACATTCCAATAAATCAGTATAATAGTATGGATTGACAGGCCACTAAATTCCAGCCCGTTTGCATAAAAAGGCGTATAAATGCCACAATAGTGGCAACCAGAAGTGATACGAGAGGGTGGAGCTAAATTCAACCAAACGCTGAATAAGACATTTCCAGGCGACCAAAAAGGTTATAATTAACTTTCATGAAGAGAAAACACACTGTGAAAGGGTTAAAGTTCTATGATGAAAACACGGACAACTCCTAGACCAGATGTGATAGACGTGGATTTTGTTGGCTGAAATGAAAACTGTCGTTGGCAGATCAACAAAACCCCAGACTTTTAGAATCCAACAGTGGTTCAGAGTTGTGTTTTTCTTTAATGAGAATGTTCTTCAAAGGCTGAACAAGTTAGAAAGTATCTTCAAAGCTGCCAACACTGGATTGTTTAAAACAAGAATACCCGTGTAGCCTAGTTTCAGAAAAACTGTGGAGAAATGTATACGTATACAAATATACTGTTGTTGCTTGATCAAAGCTGGTGCTGTTCGGAGGAAGAGGAGCTTGAGGCTTTTACAGCACTCTATTTGTGTGACACCTGAAGTTACTTTGCTGAACAAGGTTTTGCATGAAAAATGATAAATGATAGCATGTCCTCAAGACTGAGTGATTTTTTGATTCACCAACATACAGGATTTCAATGTTGCAATCCTGTGTACCTTGATCCAAGGTAAGAAATCATATAGAAGCTCAATTTCGATGGCAGAAGATTGATGGGTTTCCCCACAATTTGAGACTACACAGTACATAAGGATATACTGCCATAAATCTACTGGACCTTCATCAGTCACCCGCCACCTAAATGTTACAGGAATATGTGAATAACTGGGGTTGTAGTGGGAACCTCCCATCACAGATTTTTGGATTGGACCAACAACACTGCTCAAGGACTTCCAAAAAAAAAAAACACGTCACTAACAGGTCTCCAAAAGTAATCATTATTACTTTAGATGTACAATTAGCCTTATCCCTTAGTGTCAGCATTGCTTTCTGTTTTATAAAACCCCTACTGATTACAACAGCAATGGACTTATGAGAAGGCTGACACTTGCTGGTGGCTTCAAACATCCTCAACATCCCGTATCAGCACTTTCAGGTTTGTGTGACAGTCCAGAAATTGCACTGTGTCGGCAACCCAGTGTATTAACCCTCTAAAGACTTAACATTCTACCTATATTCTGCTGACAAACAGCCAACGCAATCATGTTCCCAGCTTGATCTCACAGCAATCTGTAAAATGACCACAGCGCATTACGTGGTGGTGGCACGGAATGTGTTAAAATTGCATGTCGGCACCAGAGAAACAATGCTAATGGAAAGTCAGTTAGGATCTTTTGTCGTGGTGGACACACAAATTCCCAGGTTCAACAGAAATACATTTTGATCTGCGTGGAAGTGTGTGAAGTCGGCATAGGGAGGACGTCGAGGTGTTGGATCAGTCGTATACGGGACTTTCACGCAGGAGTTCCCGTGTGAAACCAAAAGTCAATGTTGAGTTATTTTAAACTATTTAGGCTACGTAAGAAGTTTTGGGAGAAACGTAGTTGTTTTAACCTAAAGCATGATCTTTCCTAAACCCTACCCAAGTGATTTTGTTGCAGAAACCTAACCAAATAGTTTTGTTGCCGAAACTCAACGTTAAATTCTTTCTGTGGTGGCGGCACGTATTTCCTAACCAAGAAGTTATTTTAACCCAAACCATGCTGTCTTTCTAACTCTAATCAAGTCATTTTGTGCCTAAACCTTAAACATAGAGGTGTCAGACAAATGACTTCCTCAGTAGGGGCTTTAAAGTCATTTCTAAGGGTGCCTTTAAAAGCCTTTAACCTGAAAAAAATGTGAAAACCAAATAAAAGGAGCATTTTCTGCTTTCCATCGGTGCATTTCTCTTTTTATCAGCTGTACAATTGCCAGAGATATCGAGAAGAAACTGAAGCTGTACATGAAAGACTGCCACTATTAACAAGCTTATTGTAGTTTATCATTCAGACATCACCTAAAGGTATTTTTGACATGTTTCTCTAATGATATGTAATTCTCACGATGTGACACATGGTTCCAGAATCTCTCTCTCTCTCTCTCTCTCTCTCTCTCTCTCTCTCTCTCTCTCTCTCTCTCTCTCTCTCTCTCTCTCTCTCTCTCTCTCTCTCTCTATCTGTCATCTATTAAAATACATGACAGCAATTAGCAAACAGATTAAATCCTTTGGAGTTACATTGGAGGATGAAGGAAATGCTGCATGGTGATTAACAATGGGAAGAATGTGGAGATGAGACGAGTGGATGAAAGGCAGTTAAGGAATAATAAGGCAAGGTGTCCTTCCTGGATGAACTTTCACTATATAGCTTCATGACCTCCTTTCCTGTAGATTTATGGGAGAGCTGTCCTGCACTCTTTCAGTGTCAGCTTCTATTCGCCGTGATTTATTGGCATGAATAAATCAATTGGCTGCATGCATCTTCAAGAAGTGATAATAAAATAGGAATACATCTAACAGGAACAGGCGAGAATAAATAGGAGGTAGAAGCAGATCATTCACATTTCACTCCGAGGTTCATCCATGAAGTAACTTCCTGGGTCCATGAAGGGGTAAAGCAAGGCCTGTGAATGGCATTTTCTCAGCAGTTTCAGCACCACTTTGAAAATCCATGAAGAGTGACGGTGAGGTCATGACCAAACATCTGCCTGCTTCCAGTTGATGTGACACTTAATCACCACGAGAAAGTAAATTCCAGTAATTCAAAATGACACTTCATGGTAAGGGTACATGAATTATAATGATTACAATACTTTGAATTCAACAGAATACATGTGCACTGCTGTGATTGGTCAGTGTTTAGCCTGTCCCTTTAACTGCAGATTGAAGTATGAAGAAGACATGAACATCATTTATAGCTCATAAATTATGATGAATGAAGTACCTTAGTTGTTGCATTAATTAACCTACTGTTCGTGCATTAAGGCATACCTGAGATACTGTTAATTAGTGTACGTTACAGATCATTCTTGAAGTATTACATGAATGAATTCATGCATGAAGTCATGCATCATGCCTGAACCAAATTAAGTGATTTTCGAGCAGTGATCCTCCTGAAACCTCAAAAATAGGGAGGATTTCAAAGCCAAAGCAGGGCGTCTGGGGGTCCTCCCCCAGAAAAGTTCCAGAGACTTTGTTTTCCTGCATTCTGGTGACTTTTAAAGAATAAAAATAACAAAATAATAAGTACACTGCAACAGCATTTTTTGTTAAATAGGCCTACTTCTAATTATACTTTTATTTCTCAGGAATGAAAACGGAATAATTCGCCCCCCTGGCATGAACTTGGGTGAATCTGTGGTATAAAGTAGGCTAATATTCATCAGTTTTCATTCATTCATTAATTTTTTGCCCCTGCTTGAGTATTTCTTTCTCTTAGTACTCTCCATTTCTCTCTCCTCTCACTTGCTGAAGGTCCTTACAGACACAATGCAACAATGGTACCACTACGCTATGAAACACGTTATTCCATGGTTACACGAGCAGCTCTCCTCCGCCAGGGAAAAGACATTTGGTGTAGCTCTATTGCCGTCCAGGTGGAGACAGTAGGGCTTATACACGCTGTACAGTTCCAGAAACATGTTGAGATATCAAAAATTTAAAAAAACGTATGAAAAATTGCCATAAATAGGCTCCGGGAGGAAACCGGGAGAGGGTAATGAAAAACAAGTCTCCCGTGAAAATCAGGTATGGTTCTGGCATCAAGGAGCCAATTATGTCACAACATAAGACATGTTTCCTAACAAAACATTTTCCAATGGGTCTTTAGCTTCAGTAGCCTTCCATAGGTCAAAACAGTGTACAATGAAATATCACCACAATGCACTGAAGTCAATGAACACAAGACTGGACCAAGACCTGCAGCTCTTACCGAGGTGTCAAACCTCACTGATTTGAGAATGGTGACCTTTTTCAGTGGTAGAGCGGGTCGCGCAACAACTAGAAGGTTGGCGGTTCGATTCCCGGCTCCTCCAGTCACATGCCGAAGTGTCCTTGAGCAAGATATTTGACCTCAAAAGACTAGAAAGGCGCTATATAAATGTAAAAGTCCATTTACTACTTACCATTTTTTCTCTTCTTTGCTTACTGTCTCTGTAACATGTCACACACAGTTACCACATGAGTTCTAACCAGGACAAAAAGATCAGATCACTGCAGTCTGTCGAAAGCTTCACAGGTTACCTGTTGCTTTCAGAACACAATTTAAAATCCTCCTTTGGTTTACAAAGCACTTGCTGGTCGGGCTCCACACTACACCTCAGACATGCTGTCAGTTTATAACCCCGGCAAATTTCTCTGGTCACAATGTGGAAATCTCCACCATGTGAGCACTTTCAAAGTCCAGTTAGATGGCTTTCAGTATTTATGCACCTAAAGAATGGAACAGTTTGCCTGCTGATGTTAGACTTGCTCCGACACTGTGTTCTTTTAAAACCAAACTGAAGACCTTCCTTTTCACCCGAGCATTTTCTTAAATGAACACACCATATTTGTACAGTATGCTTGTTTTCGTGTTATCTGGGATATTTTGGCTTCACTTCTGTACAACGGGAGGAAGTGGAGACGCATTGTCCTTCTTTATATATACAGTCTATGGTTTGTATTTTTGTGTATATGTATGGATGTCTGTTTATTTGCCTATTTTTGCTGTTTTTGTTTTTACGAAAAGCACTCTGACTGCTTTGGTATGATATGGAACCGTGCAAATAAACTTTAATTGAATTGAATTACAGCTAACCTCTCTATAGGAGCTGAAAAATGTAATTGTTATAAAAAGTACACCATGTAAAAAAAGCAGTGACCTGATAAGTGTTTTCGAAAAAATAATAAAGGAAAAACATGTGACAGCGCTGCTAAATTCTGCCAACTGCTGATTAAAAAAAGAAAAGAAAAGTCCTTCATCTGGCCCATTGTAGCAGTTGTGGCCCTCAACAATGGCACAAAGGGTTCAGACAATGGGCCTCTAAGGAGTTCCTGCTACAGAGGTCCATAATGAATATTACAGCAGAGGCAAACAGGGTGAAATAACAATAGGAAAAGGCCAAAGGTTACAGCGCAGGAATAAACTGCTTTGCAAAGTGTCTGGGACAGAGTGTGTATGTGTTATGTATGGATGGATGCAGAGGGCCTGAGGGCGACTGCTGAGGTCAGCAAAGTGTTATATCTAAAAGGTACATGTTTCTCCTGTATCCCATGTGGATTAGGATGTGTGTGTATGTGTGTGTGTGTGTGTGTGTGTGTGTGTGTGTGTGTGTGTGTGTGTGTGTGTGTGTGTGTGTGTGTGTGTGTGTGTGTGTGTGTGTGTGTGTGTGTGTGTGTGTGTGTGTGTGTGTGTGCGTGCGTGCGTGCGCACAGTAACACTCTTCTCTCCTTCCCTCTCATTGGCTCTCTGATTATGCATGTTGCTCCTGCACACAAAGACATGAGGAGGATATCTTATATCTTATATGATATCTTAGGAAAAGCTATTCCTCATTTTCCGTGCTAGTAAATAGCAAATCCCTCCTTATCAGTTACCTAATACTTGTACTACTACTACTACTACTACTATACTAATACTACTAGTTACAAATACGAAATATTATGGAAATGATAAGGAGGAATTTGCTATTTTCAATTTTTACATATACATATGCATATACATATTTAAATATGTGGCCTCTTTGAGATACTAATTTTGCCTACTGGTGCTTTAAATCATCTTTAAAATGCTGAAATAGTGAGTTTAGTTTATCCAAAGTTAAAGTTTACTTTTTGTGGGGTTAATTTATTTTGTCCTTTAAAGGTAAAACATGGAGAGAGACAGAGAGAGAGAGATAGAGAGAGAGTGAGAAAGAGAGAGAAAGCAACAGACAATAAGAGAGAGGAAGAAAGAGAAACGATAACAAGAGAATGGTGAAAACCAGCATAGCAGGGGAGGAAAATTAAGAAACGTGAGTGAAAGAGAGGGAAAGCAGGAGGGAGGCATACCGAGTCAAATTGAAGGGATTAGACAGCTCATTCCCCCTTAATTCCCTAATCACCTCCTCCCACACTGGATTGGGTTGCCACGGCAATGTTTACATGACCCCATATCCTGCTGAAGCCAAAACAGGCATGGCCCACATTATGCTAAATCCCCTGTTTACCTAGCATAATCCCTCCCAGACAAACACTCTGCAGCCTGCTGCATCAAAGTCTGGGTCGACAGCCTGACGGGGTTGTGAGCCATTTACTGATGGAGAGGAGGACCATGACTCCTTTCTGATGAAGGAGCTGAATAAATAACCGTGTTGCCATTGGCCTGAGTGGGTCAACACAGGTCTCTGCTTTGTGTCCTTGCTGCCAAACGGCTTCACCCGACGCCGATATTGCTTTGCTTTGATGTAAAAGGTGAACACAGGCCACTGTAATAACTTCAAGGTTACAATAGCAATAGATAAAGACATCAATCCTCAACTGCAAAGCTTTTTGAACATGACTGTCGACCTTTCACAAAAATGAAAATAAATAAATGGACTTCTGATAAGGCATGTGAATCTCTGGGGCAACACATATTCATCAGAAGAATTACACTTAAGAAAGCTCTTACTTAATTTCTCAACCAGCGAAGCATAAGCGGAACATTTAAGGAATAGCCAATCAGAGATGAGGATTTACCCTACATCTACCATATTGTTCACCGCCCTTTAAAGGACCGCCAAAGATCACGGGGAGTGCGCCAGGATTTGTCTGCTCTGAGGTTGTCAAAATAATTTCTACAAAAGTCTATATATAAAAAACTATTCAAAAACATATATTTCTTTGCTACTTAGTAGCAAACTCTAACGAAATATTCAGCTTCAATCCATATTTATTGGTGTTTAGCCTTTCAAAAACAAAATTTTCACTGCGATAAAAACCTATTTGCTCTCCCGCTTGACGCACACAAAGGGAGGCACGCACCTGTATTAACGGGGCGGTCTAGCACCAATTTAACTACACCATATACATTACATTTATTTAACCACAATAAGAAAAAATCTATTTCAGCTCTAACACTAATATAGTAAATTAATTAAGTTCTAAAGAAATAAAGTAAGAGTATTTTTATATTGCTTTTATTCTTAAAATTGCGAGTAGGAGTAAAAGTTTCTTACTTTTTCTTTTTTTTCTAGAAAGACAACACAAGTACGAGACCGAGAATGCAGAAGCTTTATTTGATAAAGACTTTGGTGCGGACATCCCAATAAAATCATTGGATAATCATTTTTATAATGCCAATGAAAGTGCTGAAAATAAAATAAAAGTTTGATAAGTATGGGCACAGGTACTTATGTGATGTGTTGTGTGCAGAACCAGACTGGCAGTGGGATACCAGTCACGTCCCTTAGATGTTAAATCACTTTAAAATGTATTATTTGTGCTTTTGTGTGACCATAGAGCTGCAATAAAATGTTAAGACTGATGATAAATCTTTAAAGAGTACTAGGCAGGAGTCTACCCAGGTCCCCACATGCTGAAACTTTGTAGTAATAAACCGAGGTTGCAGGGTGAGAGAGACTTAAGTGTTTGGCAACAGATGAAAGTAATAAGCCCCCACATGACAAGAGTTGTACATTTTGAAGAGCCTGGATTGCAGGGTGAGATTGGAAATTGACTCAGTTGACAGGAGAAGTACGACGTCTAAACGAGCCTGGTGCCAGCAAGGGATACTCTTTCAACTCTGTCGGGTTGCCAGATTCAAAGACTTTAAGAACCCGCAGGGTGTGTAATGATAATTGAGCGGTTAGATCCTCACCTCTGGGTGCTTCCTTGAGGCTATAGGACAGAGTCCCAGCACAGTTTCTTTCCATTCTGTCTCCCGCTCCACTTTCTTAAAAAAAAAAAAAAATTATAAAATCTTGAAAGAACCTAGGGTTAAGTACTTTGGAACACTGACTGAATAAAAAATGTCTGTAGAAGTAGAATAGTTAGCTTAATATCCCATCAGAATACCGCAACAACACCTGAATATCCAAAACATATCATGAAAAACTTACTTTCTCAGTGCTTGTGCACATACATTTGGGTATCTGGAGTGCCTAGACTGTATAAAAGAAGCGGATGTATTCATCGTGACGTCACCTATTGGTTTGTGGACAATGTGAATCAATGTGTTTTTTGAACATTAAAGCATGTAAACATGTTCTAGTAGAAACCAAGGCACCTCTACATTTTAGCATCCTTGTGTAACAGCAGGTGATCACCGGCTTACTGAAGATCTCCATTACCTGGAAAGTGTGCCATGCTGTGAAATAAAACTGCACACTCCTAAATATCTCAGCGTGTAGAAGTGGTGATGCAGAGGTTGCTAGGTGTAGCTTTTTCTGAAGCACAAACGCTTTGTTACTTACAATACATTTGGTTTTACAAAGCTTCATTTGACAAATAAATATGGAAGAGTTAGAAGGGAGGAGAAGATGTGTTCACTTACAAATGTAACCAATTTAAAGGAAATGATTATGTCAGTGTCGGTATAAATGCATTGTCTGAGATCTGATCCTAACAATTTGGGGTTTGATTACACTGGATGAATTCTTGGCAAGTGCCTCATCTGTCAATGACTTTGAAGCACGTATTCCATCCTATGTGTCATGTGTGTTTGTTTATTAAGATCCCCATTAGCTTTTGCATTGCAGCTTCTGTTCTTCTCACGGTCCACACAGTTTACATGGTGACCGTACAATACAGAAAACCACATTCACTCTACTCATCACAATACATTAACATGAATCGTCGTAATGCACATCTACTGTAAATAAAAACATAACAATTTAAATAACACAAACAACAAAGGAAATAGACCAGCTGAATCTACCATGATCTAACACATAAATATCATCATTTAACATCCCTCACCAAAAAGATGTTTATTGAAGTGTGCTATTAGTATACTTCTTTCAAACTTAAAATAAGAGAGTATACTTTCAGTTTACTTTTTATGTATTTATCAGAGATACATTTAACAATAGAATACTTAAGTACTGCAACCCTTACACACCAAAGAATACTTATTATTAAATTTTATAATGCTCTTTTAGAGCAGGTTTTCTAGTCACTCTAGCTCTAAAACTGAGCCTGCTACAACCTAAAAATTGCAAGTTGTCTTAATGCATTAAAGAAATTAGTGTAGAATTTTCTTTAACGCGTTATTATTGCGTTAACTTTGACAGCCCTAACATATATATAAAATATAGTTGTCCATATTTATGTTCATACATTCATATTTAGTTGTTCATTTAGCATTCATTTATAATCTAACTATTAACAGTTCATTATTGCCAAGAAGGAGGCTTTAAAGTCTTAACACATTTGTACTCATTTAACAAACACGCCCCCCTTCTTTGAATCTGCGCCCCGGTCTACCATCTGAGTCTTTAGCACACAAGCCTGACTTGCCATCAAATTTAATCAGCCAAGCAGAGGAGAGATCTCACTCTTGTACTTGTGGAAAAATACACTCTCAGCACCGCACACACGTTTTATTAGAGCGCCAGATATAATCCAAAATCTGCTAACAGACTATTTTTGAGACATCCAGATATGCTTCACAGCACGGGATTGCCTTGAAATTGGTTCGTGACAGGTCTGGCCCGGCAATCTTTTTATAGGTAATCACAACAATATCAGAATATCTCAGGAGATAGGAAGATGCTATGATGCAAACTGTACAGAGTAGATTCAGAAGTGAAGGTAAGATGTGATAAGAGACGTAAGAGTTCACAGAGGGGTCAGTGTTTCGAGGATAAACCCAACTGGGGCCTCAACAGTTAAGGCTGGTGTTCCCTGCTGATGTGACAGTGAATCAGAGATAACCCTTTAACACATGTAGAGAAGGGACATTATTATTTTCTGTAGCACTGTGTGGGAAGAGGCTCCACATTTTACCTCTGCATAGCATAAGGAAAAGTGTGGTCTGGAGTAAAGCTAACAGGCCCTAAAGACACAACAGTCAGCTGCAATTAGAACAAGATCAACAAGAAGATCAGTTGCAGAGCAATAAAGAAACGCCAACATGTGTCAGTCGATTATTACAAGCAGGAACAGTAGGTGGGGTGGGTTAATGCAAAGTACAGAGAACAGATCAGTGGGAGGATAATGGAATATACATACAACCTCTACCATGTTATCAGTATCCACTATATTTATCTAGTGGCAAGATGTACAACCTGTGCCCTCTTTGTTCAGAAACAAAGCATTGCTCATACTTCCTGTTTGTTGACTGAGCTTTTTATGTGAAAGTAAGTAAGAGTAGTGAGCTGTATACATACTACCAGTGTAGACCTGAGACTTGGACTAGGTTCACAATTTTTCATGTGTCAATTTCCGCTCATTACATGCATACAGTCAAAATAAACGTCCGTCTTCACAGGAAACAACTTTCTTAGGTTTAAGCAAGAAAATTACTTAGTTAGGCTTAGGAAAAGATCAACTTGGTTAGGTTTAGGCAACAAAGCTTCTTAGTTAGGTTTAGGGAAAAGATCAACTTGGTTAGGTTTAGGCAACAAAGCTACTTAGTTAAGTTTAGGAAATGATCAACTTGGTGAGGTTTAGGCAACAAAGCTTCTTAGTTAGGTTTAGGAAAAGATCAACTTGGTTAGGATTAGGCAACAAAACAACTTAGTTAAGCTTATGAAAAGGTCGTGGTTTGGCTTAAAATTTCTCCGGAAGTGGCATTACTTACGTGACAAATAAATCAACGTTGACTTCTGCTTCCACACGGGACAAAAACGCCAGTCTCCTGGGCAAAAGTCCGGTATTTTTTGACCCACCCATCCATCCTGACTTCCTCCCTACACGGAGCTCGCCGCTATTTATCTTTCCTGTTTCATGATGTTAATTACACACAAATTGATTTTGTGGGATATACACAAAGTACAGAGCATTACCTTTCGTAGATATAGTTATGAACAGTGTATGAATAAGTAAGTAGGGTCATTCTCTCATAGACTTCTATACAATCAGACTTATTTTTGCAACCAGAGGAGTCCTCCCTGCTGGCTATTAGAAAGAATGCAAATTTAAGGCACTTCTGCTCTGGTCTCACTTTTCAGACCTGGAGGTTGCCCACTGATCATGACCTAAGGTTTATTTACTGGCTTTTCTGGGGCTTTCAACATCTTCATCAGCAGATGGAGTGCAGATGGACTGTCTGCTGATGAAGACTATAAAATGTGGTTGAAAGCTCTGGAGAAAGCCAGTAAACTGAGCTTGAATTAAGATTAAGGCTTTTGATTTAACTTGACCCTGGAAAGTCGATACCTATATCTGTCAGACAACTTGTTGCCAGAGCATTCCCCGTTGCACACTTAATGCAGAAATGTATGCAGTGAAGTCAGTGTCAAATGTACACACACAGGTGTCTTTCGTAAACATCCAGAGTACATCCTCATAACCGAGAGATTTCATGTGGCAGGGAAAGATAGAGCAAGGTGTGATCAGAATAAAGATGATGTTATGTTGCTAGAAAGAGGGAGCGAAGCAGACGCCGAGAGAGGGAAAGTGAAAGAGTGAAGTGGCGTGATGAGAATATTAATTGCACAATACTGTGAGAACCTTAAAGTCCATTACTGCCGGAGAGCTGTCATAAAACTATTAATGAGAGAGCGTGATGGAGAGGGAGACTGAGGAAAGGAGAGGAAGTGTGCGGGTTGGGAAACGGAGAAAGGAAGGGGTCATGTTCCTGATCTATGGTGGTAATGTGATCTGGAGGAGAGAATTAAACCACAATTAAAACCAGATTAACAACGAACCCGAGTGCCAAAACAGAAAGAGGGAGACTGTGGGTAGGAATGTAAGCAGGTAAGAGGAAGATTATAAATAAGATACGGAGGAGAAGAAATGTCAGAAGAGGAAAAGACATCGAGTAAGACTAAATAAGCCATAGTTGGGAAAAGAAAGCCAGACAACCAGGGAAACACAAATAAACCCTCACTCAGATGGAGCAGGGTAATGTATGGCAGCTAAATGCTAATTGGAGTGAATGTGCCTGCTGTTCAATGCTAATGCGTTTGAGGTTAGGGCTAATGTTTGCTAATTACAAGGTGGTGGGGAAACGCTTGTTCCAAAGACAGATACAGCAACACAAGCTGGTTGAATAATGTTTATTGGATCTGGACAAAATCCATACCAGTGTTTTTCCAATGTCTCTGGGTGCTATAGAAAATGTGGAGATTTTATTTCGATGCATCACTGTCAGAATCCTGAAACATTGTTCATTGACCTGCAGATATACCTGGTGTTCTATCTGAGATATAGCAGCATTAGGTATATTGACCTCAGATGCTTCCGTTCCACACACATCGTGACTTGTGTTCATATTGAAAACAGCTCAACACACAACTACAGTATGTACTTCAATGCATAGTAGACAAAAGAAATAGCGATAGAGTGTAGACAGCTGCATGGGTTTAAATGGGAGGATATCTGTCCAGTCCAGTCGCCAGTGGTGGTAAAAATGGTGGCAATGTGTGACCCGCAGAGCAAGTGACATATATTGAGCGGCCTATATTGAAAGTTAGCGTGGTATAATAACGGGTTTAACAAGTGATAAAGTCCACTTAGGGCAGGCAGGTGGGAGGGGTCGTGGATGGGTCAAACAAACACAGGACTTTCACCCAGGGGACATTTTTGGTGTGCTGTACATTATTTGGTGTGTTTTATAAGAATATTTGGACTCTCGTTCTGTTAATCACACCATGGTGCTTTTGAAGTGGATGAGAGGAGCTGATTACTGGCTATTACTGAGGCTCATCCCAACTGCACCTGCTGATGCTCAATCCCTCCTTCTAATAATCTATTCATCTTGTTGCAGCCTCTTTTCGACATTGGGCCACCCTGACAGGATTGCATTGCATTTTTGCTGCTGGTCAAAATGATCACACCGTGCAGTCTACATATACTCAGAGTAGGAGAAGCTGAAGAGAACTCTGCTTGTCCGACTGACGTTTCATCAGATCAGCGACCCCTTCTGAGACATAATCTTTAACGGTCGTATATTCCTCATTCTTCACTGGCACTGAACTGTGATAGCAGTGAATATACATGATGGAATGGAAGGAGAGATTGCCAAATAATCTATGGTTTATTGGCAGGAATTCTTCTGTGCATGTATTGTTGTATTTGAATGTAACTTCAGTTCATGGAGATAGAGGAACTTCTCAATAGCATGAGGTTTGGTGGAGAAAGCTGTTAAAGTCTGCTAAAAATAAATCTTTGTTGTGCAGACACAGTCACGCACATACCACACATCTCTCCTTCTGTAGCCGATGCCACACAGGGACGGCAAGAAAAAAAAAACAAGTAAGAAAACAATGGACTTAAGCTAATGCATATTTAATCTGAGGGAGGAAAGAGGGATAAAAATTATTTAGTTTGCGGCCTAAGCACTCTAGCGGTGTGTTCTTTTATGGCTCTACTCTATGAGGAGAGGTAAAGAGGTTTATATGGGCAGTGCAGGGTTGAAGGATGAAAACAACACCACCATTACCACCAGCCCAGTGTGTGCAGTGCACTTCCAAAGTTTGTCTATTTGTGCGATGGGCACCTGTTTTTTTGCTTTACAGTGGAAATGACACGAGAGAAAGAGTGCAGACACTCAGAGCAGAAATTATTTCAATTTAGCTGAGGATCATGCACTTGAAATGTCTTTCCAGTGGCTTCATTGCTGCAGCACTTATCCCAATCGTCTGCTAAGTGCTTTGAAAAGGTACCCGGTGGGTACAGGGTCTAATTTGACTAGCGGTGTATTTTAAAACTCAGCTGTCACATTTTTATCCTTCATCTGAGCTGGTATCATATGGAGGACGGAACAGAAACAGAAATATCAATATCAGAAATATCAATTTATTTCACATTTTATCAATTAATTAATGGCTACATTTATTTTTAATATTATTTTGCTATATTTAATGATATTTATTTATTGAGTCATTTATTTATTTTTATTTTGGCAGGTTGCGTCCTCCATAGATGGACACATCAATTACGCACTTGATAATTAATCAACCCCCCACATGGCAGTGCTTTTCTTTCTTTCTTTCTTTTCCATCATTTTGAGCAGATTTCACCTCTAGCCCCAAGTATCAGTATAATGGCAGGCCTTCTGGGCTTGTTAGGATCCCAGTAGGAAGCCCATTATTTTTGGTAAATAAACCTCCACAGGCTTCTTCTCAATGCCTTTTGCCGGCCTTACATTTTTCTCTTCAGCTTTTCTTTTCGTGTTCTTATACCTCATAACAGTGCTAATGTGCAGGGTGCAGGCGTTTGACCTGAGGACAATATGTTTCCTGTTCATCTCATTTCTATATCTTTGTGCGTGTATGTGTGTGTGCTTTTATGTGTGCTTGAGCCCTGAGTGTTGCGTGCTGAATAATTGAATGGCTCTAAAGCGCTTTAGTACCATTGTTTTGAAAAGTGCCGTATGACTGGAGATATTATAAAACTCTCTCCCTTTCTCTTTCTATCTCGCTCACATTTAACACACGTACGAGGAGTGCGATTATGACTGGCGGTTAGGCTGATGTCAGTGTTGATGATCTTGACAATGTCATCCTAAGTGCAGTGTTAATAGTTCCATTAGCTATATTCAGAACTCAGAACAGATTCTTCTTGAATCTCTTACAGTTTAATGTGCAGGTGTTTCAAAATCGGTGAAGCCAGAGAGGCGACCATTGGTTGACACAGCCCCCCTTGCCATCTTATTGGCCTCTCGTCTGGTGCTTTATTGGATCCAATCTAAAGTTGTCAAGTTGGCACCCAACATAAAGTGGCGGTCACACCACAATGTACGGAGCCACGGAAGGGACATGGAGGGGAAAGGCTTCAGTTTATCAGACGAGTCCAGGTCCAGTCCATCTTGCTTGCCTAAATGACACCCCTCTGGGATCCAGCTCCTTCAACACCAAGCGCATATCCTCACACGTAGTCCATGTTCTCTGCATTTAGCGTACATCCACCGATGCCCGTGAAGCTGTCCAGAGTACAGCAGTTTGCCAATCTCATAATAAAATTCTATGAACCTATCCCATGGGTGTGCGCGTAATAATCATAAATCAAATGGCAAACTCGAGCCCAACAGGCAACAACAGCTGTCAGTGTGTCAGTGTGCTGACTTGACTATGACTTGCCCCAAACTGCATGTGATTATCATAAAGTGGGCATGTCTGTAAAGGGGAGACTCTTGGGTACCCATAGAACCCATTTTCATTCATGTATCTTGAGGTCAGAGGTCAAGTGACCCCTTTGAAAATGCCCATGCCAGTTTTTCCTCACCCAGTAGGGCTTTGACAGCTCTCCTGAATACCATTGCTCTTTTTGTGAAAGAGTATACTCAGGAGGTTAAATAAAAGTGGATGGAGCCCCACAGCTAGTAAGCTACGATAGCTTCCTCTTTTTTGGACTTGAGCTGATCCTCTGATCACAGAGATTCCATTGGCATGATGTGGTTTTAAAATACCATCCAAGTTTAAGAGGCTTGTGCAGCCACATGAATTTATATGCTGTTGAAATGTGTTCAGTTGTTTTCATGGTACTTTCATTATCCAGATCGGGTTTCTTTGGCATTCTTCCCAGTCAGACAATCTGGTCTGTACCCTTAGCAAAATTAGCAAATGTAAATGTGATCTGTGGTCATGTGTTTTGGCAGGGGGGACAATTTTGCCTGGCTGGGAAAATGAAAGTAAAAGTTCAGCCTGTGCTAGAGAGTGGATGTACACACTGTAGACACAAAGAATGGGTTTTATTTATGAGGGAACAACTGAATGCAGTTTGTACAATAGGTAAGATGAATGTGAATATGCCTTTAATTCAGGAAAAGTAACAGTCTGTTCAGGAAAAACAATGTTACCTTTATTGAGGTGACAGTTTAAATGCGAACACATTCAATTATTTTTCAGAGAGAAATGTGCAAGGGCCATGTAAAAAGAGTATTATATAAGCTGGTGTTTCTTGCTGAGGGTGATGAATCATTTTGCATTTTGCATTACAACTTCTATCTTTAGCAACATTAATTTGTCTTGTTGTATTTAGAAACATTGTTTGGAAGAATGCCCAAATGATCAAATACTCCAGTGTTTCTGGTCCGTACATTTCTAGTTATTACCCTTTCATAATGGTGCCCTGAAATGATCTACCAAATCGTAATAGCGTTCTTAATTGTCCTCATTTCACAAGCCACCCAACAGAGGCACATTAAACCCAAGACCTCCATTTGATCAGATTTAGTCACAGTGACACATTTGGAACAATTTTGTGTTGTTGATTTAGCTTTGAATCATATAATTGGCTCCCCTGAGACAACAGTGGTGAGAGTGAAGCGTCTGATTAAAACAGCCATTCTTTTGCATTCTATAAGTGGGATAATTCCCAGTAAATTTAATTACAGTGAAATTAAACCATTCTTCACCTTGCTGTGAACAACCTTCAGGTACCGGAAAACATGATTTGAACAACAGGTACATTAGTTATACCACCTACCTTAACTGTACCCTGCCCTCTCTTTGCTCTGTGCCATCAAGAAAATGGTGCCGTGCCATTGTTTCGACAGACAATTGTTCCGAAACCCGATAGTTCGAAAAATGTCCCATTGGACCAAAAGCCCATTTGTCCGACAAACCGTTATCTCGAAAACAAATGCCCATTGCTCCGAAAAAATGGCTAATTATGGCGAAGGCACGACCTACCCTGCTCTGCCTCTGATTGGCCTCTCACTCTTCATGCCTAAACCTAATCAACCCTACCAACGAATTCAACGTGTACTAGCCAATCAGAGGCAGAGTATTAAGAGTCACGCCTTCCCCATAGTAGGAAAAATTAATTGGAAAGGTCCAATAATGTAATTCTGCATAATTAGCCATGTGCTTCTGTTTGTTGGAATTATTATTAAGGAATTTGTGCCCAATGATGCCAAAAACATTCTGCTTACTGCCACTTTAGAACTCAGCTCCCTTCGATAGCTCAGTTGGTAGAGCGGAGGACTGTAGTGGATACATGGTAATCCTTAGGTCGCTGGTTCGAATCCGGCTCGAAGGAGAGATTACTTTTCGGCAGTAGCTCAGGAATCGGAGGGTCGCCGGTTCAAGTCCCCCCATGGACCAAGTACTGAGTGTGAACTGGTAGCTGGAGAGTTGCTAATTTGCCTCTTGGGCACTGCCGAGGTGCCCCTTGACCAAGGCACCAAACCCCCAACTGCTCGGGGTGCCTGTCAGGGGCAGCCCCCTCGCTCTGACATCTCTCCATTAACGCATGTATATAGGTCCTGTTTGTGCATGTGTGTGTGTATTTCGAGCCTGTGTGTACTATGTACTGTGTAAAAATGAATTTCATATTGATCAATAAAGTGCCTTTCTTTCTTTCTTCCTTTCTGTTCTCCTTTTAAAAAAGTCTTAATGTGTTACAGTGTGTTTTTAGTATAGAAGATGCCTCGGCAGTCTAAGAACACTAAGTGAGACAGACGGACTCTGAGCAGGCTGTCAGATGTTCAGCTCAGGGTTAACTGGAGTAGCAGCAGTTCATTTTATGGATACCTTCCTCTGTTCCTCTGTATTAGTTTATACAGCAAGAGGCAAACTGACAGAGCTATTCTGCTTACAGTCTTCTCTGTCAGTGTGTGCGCGCCTGCATTAACTCAGTGTAAATGCCAACAGTATCAGTCACACTGAAGGTCAGACTTTTACACTGAACTTTAGACCCTCATCAACCTCTGTGTCTGTCTCCGTTACTCTTACTTCCTTCTCTCATCTTGTCTTAATCTCTCTGTTTTGTCTCTGTTTAATCTCTCTCTTTCACTCTAGATCTTTTTGTCTCCCAATTAGCGATTACGTTTTTCAAGCAAAAACACATTTGTAATAATAATAAACGGTAAGATTCAGAAGAATATACCGTGTTGTCTTACGAATCATGCAAAACTGCTTCTGCTCTGAACAATCAATACAGGAAAGATGGTAGTAGCTTGGTTGTTTTACATCCAGGGCGGGTAAATAAATAGTTTGATATGAGAAATGCACTTATTCACTTTCTTGCCGAGAGCTAGATGAGAAGATTGATACCACTCTCTACATCTGTACGATAAATTAAGACCCTAACCAGAAGCTGATTAGCTTAGCTTAGCATAAAGACTGGAAACGGGGGGAAACAGCTCATCGGGGGCAAGTTGAGCCAAGGGACCACGTTTTTTGGAAAGTCATATTTTGAAAATTGTTAATTTTAGATCCAAAGTGATCATCCAAAGGATGCACCACATCCTGAAATATATGCACATGTTTTAGTTGGAGACATTACTGGCATGCCCTCGTTTAAAAGATGCCTCAAGTAAAAACTGGCTCAACTCACCCTGCTCTCCCCTATATCTCTTTTGTTTAATCTGTACAGTAACTTAAGTGAAATAACAACAATTTTTGATTTTACTGGGGGTTATGTGCCAAACTATTTGTTAGCTGGCTTCTTGAAGTCTCTGCTGGTTGCCTGGAAATCTCACTGTGATGACAAATCCTCATATATTTTTTTAACCTCAGAGAGCCAGGCTAGCTGTTACCCCCTATTTCTAGGCTTTATGCTAAGCTAAAATAAGCTAAACTAAGCTAAGATAACTGACTGTAGCTTCATATTTCGCAAGTAGTATCAATCTTTTGACCGGCAAGAGAGCAAATAAGTGTACGTTCCATAATGTCAAACTGTTCTTTTAACATTAACTCCACACGTCTCAGTTTGCAAATTTCCTTCCGGCTTTGTAAAATGACTCCATGAATCCACGTCTCCATCTGACTCTTCTCATTGATTCAGACTGTGTTTGGTCTGACAGCTCCAGACAGACGGATGGATAGCTGATATGGATGAGAAAAGGAGGTATACCTCCCAGACAAACCAGCCTCTATGGTCAAGTAGTTCCTGGAAGAAGACGTTTCAAAGAGCGGACAGGATCCCGGCAATCCCACTTTACACAAACCCTTCATCGATCAAACCAACCAGCAGTTTAGGTTTCCACCTTTTTTTGCATGTCTCTCCCTCTCTCTCTCTCTCTCTCTCTCTCTCTCTCTTCTTTTCTCTCTACATACTTATTTCTTCAGTTGTATCTCTGTCTTTACTGCTCTCTGCTCTAAAGTGAATTCAAAATTGGCTGTACAAGTTGCTATCTTATCTCTCTCTCTCAAAGCACTACTTAAAATGCTGAATCAGGACGCTGCTGAAACTAAAATTAGTTTTGATGGCATAAAGTCCAATATTCTCCTCTAAAGGTGAGTTTGTGCACTTGAAATAACATTGGGTATATAAAGGATGTTTCCCTGCATTAATTTGGGTAAAAAAATTAGATTATAGATGGATTAGATTATAGATGGATTAGATTTCCAAAGACTCAACCGCTGACTGTGCCATTTATTGACTATTAATTTTGGCTTTTAATCGTCCTTCAAATGTCCCATCTGTCTCATCTAAAACACTGTTGTTATTTTAACAGAAGCCAAAGCACCAAGACAAATTTTAAAGTTGAGATGGAACCCAACATCATTTAATTAAACATTTATTTCATAAAATGAATAATAAAGTAATAAGTAAATTAATTCATTAATTTAATCCTGAAGATTTTTATGAAACCAGATCCCATTTTTTTGTTCTTTTGGTCGGTTCTGTATTTACCTCTCTATATGACACGAGAATCGATACTTCATACCAAGTCGATGCCAAAATTCTGAAAACGTGGCGGTACTCGTTTTACTATAGCACCACAGGTTCTGTAGGTACCGTCAGGGCTCGAGACTATGTCGTCCCGTTGTTAGCTCGTTGGCTCTTTCTGCTAACAACTAATGTTAATTAGCTCTAGTCCTGCAGATCTCAACAAGGGAGGTACCATGAGTTACATTATGATGCGTTCAGGCTATTCACTACTCAATAAAAATTAGTATTGGGTGAAGGTAAATTCTAACGTTATCATGATGTGTTCAAATGTAATCTTGTAAAATTTAGTTTTTGGGGAGAACCTTGAATGAATCCAGTTGTTTGAAGGAGATGATTTCACAGCAATATAAAATAGATAATAAAGAGGGAATTATGACCTGACATAACATAAAACAGTATGCAAATGGTAATAAAGGAGTGTAAGTTGAAGTACACAGGATTTATTGTTTTACTTTTGTTTTTACTGTGGTATCGATTTGGTATTGAGAATCGTGTAATTTCACTGGTTTTGGTATCAACTTGTTAGTTGCAGCGTCCACAATGGATTTAAATTGCCTTTGCATGCACAAGGAAACAATAATCTAGGAGTAGAATGTTAAAGTTATAATTGTTGCGATTAGCAACACATGGTTACTGGTGGCATAACAGAAATTGTGTTTCACAATAAAAGCCACTCCGGGTTTTGCCAGTTGAATACTTTTATTGTGAAGCAGCAGCAGTAGGAAATATATGATACAGTGTTAGCAGAGTGAACAGTAAACAGTGAAGTTGATTTATGAGATAAACTTACAAACTGTAACACACGTTTCAATGCATGATTTTTTTCCTGTGAATCCCTTGTGCGTAGGTAGGTAATTACAGGAGAGTGTCGTACCCTGCCACTAACAATGAAAATTGCTATATGGAGAGATAATTACTGAATGTAAATACACTGAATGACTATTGCTGAATATATGCCGGCCATAAATAACATCACAAACAAGGTGTGATGCCATGAAAATCTTAGGATTGTAACTTCCCTGCCTGTCAATTACCCTTAAAGCTTTATGTAATTGACCATTTCTTGCTCATATTTACAAAATACAAGTATGTTTTCAGTGTTTTCCTTCACAACAATGTGAATAACAGCTAATTGCCGTATGTAATGGATGATTGCAGAGAGAGAAAGAGCCAGCGATGACAGAAACAGAGGTAGAGATGATGAGCGGGGAAATGAAGAAATAAAGAGAGAGAGAGAAGCATGGGAGAAACGATGACAGAACAAGAAAATGTATTCCCCTGTGCTGTATACAGTCCTCACCGTATTAAAATGAAGACTCCCTGAATTAGAAAATAGGCAGTCATATCCCAACCCGGGGAACACAGCCTGACAGGAACACAACCGGATTATGCAGACGAAAAATAATTATGTAACAAACAAAATGTCATATATTCACAATCTGACCTTTTCCCCATATAAACCAGTACAAATGAAAATAGAACCGACATGCTGCAGCCAGGCTGAAACCTTTTTCTGTGTATCGTGAGTGGTGAGTGAAGTGTGCAAGACAGGTGCAAAGACATTTTCTCACCTCTTGGAAATGCAGTAAAAATCATGTTACGTATAACACAAATTGGTCACGCTCTGCTGTTCTTATACTGCTGGTGCCAACAGGTGAAAATGTAGATTTTATGTCATGTCAGTGTTAATGACGTCTCTTTCACTGCTTCTCTGCCACTTTCAATTTATCTCTTTTTCTTCTCATTGACCCAATGACCCAACTGCTGTTAACTCACCCTCCAGCTAACATGATGTGAAACAGTACTGGGTGCATAAGTAGCAGAACAACTCAACTTTACATTATGTTTAACAGCCGCTTGCGTAGCTTACAATCGTGTAGCTTTCAAGTGAGACCATCTCATCGGCAATGGCGTTCCAGAGTGGAGTACACTGGGTAATATTCTAATCAAACAACTCACTTCACAGTCAGACAGGACGCAGCGGGCTCTGTTATGATGACTGAGCTGTTTGTGGCATTTCTGTCTGGTGAGCGGAGGATTTTCTGTCCCTTGTTTCTGCGTGTTCGCTAGTTTGGTGACTCACAGTAAAGGGGAGTGTGTCTAATTGGGAGGTGAGGTGCAGTCGGGGCTCAGTCACAGGCGTGTCGTTGTTTATGAGGATTTGTTCTTACATCACCTGCAACATACAAATGTAATAAAAATGGACTCGGATGCTGGTTGGTCCAGGCAATGAACCGCACCCATACTACTCTTTCCTACAGTGTGTCGCTCATTGTCCTCTAATTCAAATTTGTATGATAAGGGGGATTTTTCCAGCTCAGGTCATCTGAATGACTTCAATGTTGCTAATTTTGTGCTGACTCAGATCAGGCGTAGTGACATTGTACGTTTGAAGTGGCAATTTCAAATAGATTATTTCCTCTGTGCACTCGTTAGGTAGCTGTGTGGCTTTCCATGACATTTATGATGTCCGAGTCATTTACTCTGGTGTCCGTTGTATTGAACGACCCACAAACTACCAAGGACATGCAGGAGTTCTCTGCTCTGGCCTCACCCTGGAGGCTCAATGTGTGTTTTTAAGCCAGTTTTCATTCCTCCCTCATACCCCTGTAGAACCTGTCTGCTTGTGTATTTACAGCTCCACCTCTGATAGTAGATTCCCCCGAAGCCTTCACTGCTGTCTGACCACAGTCCTCACTGAGGGTGACATGGGAGTTAAAGTTTCCCATCCTGCCTGGTCCCCATTTATTTCTCCCTGTTCCCTCCAGGTCCTGTGACAGTTTGCTGCAACCCTGTCTTGATCCTTTTCAGTTTACTCCATCACTGATCACTCTTTAGGATTTATGTCCCATGTACCTTAAGAACCTCGGTGGGTCAAATATTCTTTGTATCCAATTTGTGTTTGCAGTTGTGGTTGCATATCTAAGTATAACTGTATTTATGCTGAGCAAATATACAGCATGATCCTGTAGAGAAACAGCTGCACCATACACAAACTTATTTTAAGATGGTTACAGTTAGTTTCAGCCCCTGTCCATTCCTAAGATTTGTTTTCCAGGTTCCATTTCAATCAGTAATGCAGGAAAATAAATCAGTTAATGTCTGAAATAGGTGCAGCATATCCAAAATTTAATGAATCATTCTTCACCGGAATGTTATAATACATTTTCTTACTCATTTTTTTTAAATATTGATATTCAGATATTTTTGTTTAACAAGCAATATTATTTCACCCCACTGGCCCGCAACTATTGCTGCTCTCAGTGTAGTTTTCGCTCCTTCATTTGGTAGAAAACATACTGAACTCTACCTAACCAGCACCAAATGCCAGACAGACATAGTTAGTGATTAGGTGGTGAACATAGTGCAGCAGCTAAATAGACAGATATTTCCCTCAGGAGTTGGTAGAGACCAAAAACAGAGCTAAAAGAGAGTGAATATTGGAATTACATTTGCCAGGTGGCCCGAAACATGACTCCAAATGAATGATAATGTCATAAATAGGCAACTGTTTGCTAATGAGTTTGCATATCAACTGTTTACAGTTTGTTTCTGCTGACCCCATTTCTTATAGTATAAACACTGGAAGCATGGGAAAACAACTAGCCTGGCTCGTCCAGAATTCAACACCTCTAAAGCTCAATGACTGACACAATATCTGGTTGGTTTAACACATCCATACATACATCTGGCAACCCACACTATAGTCAGAGACATGGAAAACAAGGTTGGCATCTCTGGGCTTGTTCTTGCATGATTACAATCTTATATATCCGAAAGAACGCAGTGTGTCTCTTTTAATAATACGACATCAATATTCTCTGAGGTGAAATATGGAGTACATCAGGGCTCTGCTCTCGGCCCTCTGCTCTTCTCCCTCTACATCGCACCTCTTGGCCAAATTATACGTAGTCATGGAATTCATTTCCGCTGTTACGCTGATGATACACAGCTGTATGTGCCTATAAAGGCGAAGGATCGATCTCAAATGATTAAATTAGAGGCCTGCCTGTCTGTGGTGAAAAGCTGGATGTCAAGCAATTTCTTGCTACTAAATTCAGATAAAACTGAGATGCTGGTCATTGGCCCTGCTCGACATAGACATCAGTTTGAGCAAGGAGCAGTATCTTTAGATAACTGTGTGATAGTGACAGTTAAGAATCTTGGTGTTACGTTCGACTTAACTCTTTCTTTTGATCAGCACATTGGAGACATCACCAATATTGCCTTCTTTCACCTGCGCAACATAGCTAAAATCAGGTCTTATTTATCCATGGTTGACGCAGAGATCCCAATTCACGGCAAGACATTCTTCACATTGATTTAATACCTTCATTCAATGTGGATTATTTGCTTTGACCAAATACACCTCGTCAGGAAACAGCCGATGTCCTATGACATTTTTGCACATTCACAGCGTGTTGGTAACAGGTACCTCAACTTGATCTTCCACTTGGTTTATCTTGCCTGACTTTTAAACAGCCTCCAACGCAGGAATGAAAGAAATCAAGTTCTCCTTTTTTTTCTCTGCATTCAAAATTACTTAGTCACCGCTGTGTCAGTCCCTGTGTATGAAGGTATTGTAATTCTGTCCCTTCTCTGCAATCTCATCTCATGAATACACAGCTGGCATAGAAAGGACACACTGATAATGCCCTCCATCCATTATGCATGCGTTTGTGAGTCCGCAGCCACAACTGTGAGGTTTATGTGTGTGTTTAGTATACATATTTAAACACGTACAGGTCGGCGGTGTATTTTTCATGGTAATGGCTCTATTCCCTGCCTGTCAGACATTTAATGTCTTAATAGACAGTTTCCCTTTGGAAAAATAAGTTACTTTAATAGCCTTTTTTTTTTGTTGGTTTCCAAAAACCTAGCAGCAAGCGCCACAGCTCTGCTGCATGGTCACTGCTTGGAACTTGTGACTCTGTATGAATAGCAGATTTTCATATATGTTGGGAATCCCTTGGCAATGCCTAAAGGTAATTTTGCGCATCTGAAATTCTGTTAACTTGAATACTGACGCTTGACTTTCAGTAGTATTCCTGATTTCCTAATTTGGTTTCAAATGTGCATTAGGTCTTTCTCCCAGCAACAGGGCTAATATGTAGATGTTTAGCAGGTATAATGTTTACCATGCACCATCTTAGTTTTAGCATGCTATCATTAGCCAATTAGCACTAAACACAAAGTACAACAATATTGAAGTCTCGGGGAACCAAAATCGTATGCACTTCAATCTAGTACTACGAGATATTTCACTCTATAAGTGAAAAACTTTGACCAACTGGTGACATTAGGTGAAAAACTAGGGCATCACCAAAGTCCTTAGGCTTCATACCCTGGGGACCATGCATGTGTGTACCAAATGTCATGGCCATCCATCCAATAGTTGTCAAGATATTGAAGGTTGGATCAATATAGTGGACCATCTGACTGACCAATAGGCTGACATTCCAGCCCTGTCTCCTAAAAATTACATTGCAATATCAGGACCCTGAAACTGAACTAAGACGTTTAAAAAAAAAAAAGGCCTATTAGGCGTAGCTGCAGTGGTGAGAAGACAGAGATTTCTGTATTCAGTTGCCTTCTGAAAGACCAGAATGTCTTTACATCATGCCCAAAATCTGGTTTACATTTTTATATAAAACTTCATAGCAACAGACACACATTTAAATTACTTTGGGATGCATTTTTTTTGAGAGTGCCTGTAAAAATTGCATTGGAAGAAATGTCACACACGCATCAGCATTTTCTCAATCTGCATTCTCACTTTCCATCCTGTCCTTGCCCTTTCCCTCCTACTCCTCCTCCTCATGCCCCCTCCCTGCTACCTTTCCTCCTCTTTGTCTCTCTATCTGTGCCTCTCTTGCTCACCCTCTTTCTTTCCTTATTTCATTCTTTCGTTGGCTTTCCCCTTGATTTATGACTAGTAGCCATGCTCATATGCCCATGTTGTCTTAAGGCGGAAAGAAAGCATAGTATTTCATCTGAGGGCTTGGAGGTTATTCACACACACACACACACGCACGCACACACACACACACACACAGATAACAGAAGTGCGCCCACATAAAGAAACACACAGTGTTCATACGCATCCCACTGCTTCAAACACACACATAAAGCATGTACATACATGTTATATTATACAACCACACAGACACAAATAATTTTGGAATGCTTATACGCACACACACATACACACACAAACACACACACACACACACACACACAGATCATGTACATCCACATCCTGCACCAAGTAACCCAATCAGATTTCAGAAAAAAACAAAAGCTTTTAAAGACTGACCGTAAATAAACAGCACATAAAGTAACACACATATATATGCATTTATTTTCTGCCTCCCATAAACACAAGCAATAACTTATATATTTACAAGTGCATACACGCACAGGCCAACATACTGTACATAATGTACCATCGATGCACAGCCTTAAAAACATGTGCTGAGTATTTCTTTTGAACATAAATGCATATACCCACTCATTAATTTCAATCAGTTTTATTTTTTATTAGGGCTGTCAATCAATTGAAATATTTAAGTGCCATTAATCACGTGATTGTCCATAGTTAACTCCAATTAATCACAAATTAATCCCACATTGTTTTTATCTGTATCTGTCTGTATTTCGTTGTAATGTCACAAACAATAGGCCAAATTAATATCTCATGTGCTAATATTAATGAAAAGACCACAGAAGGGATATTTTTCAATCCTCGAGAGCAGTTTAGCAGCAGGTTTCAGCTACATGAGAGCCTCAGTGGATCGCCTGTGGGACTTAATTGATTTCTTAACAAGGAGGTGTCAATTGTGTGGTTGGCAGGCAGCTTGTTAAACAGGGGGCACAGCTGACAGCTTTCTGAGGGTGGAATCGTGTCACATGGGAGCAACTGTCAGAACAACTTGACAGCTCAAAGCAACAAAGTCAAAGTGCTCAATATGCTGCTTTTTGGTGATAACTTTAGCTTGGTCCCACACATGCATTATGGTGAGAGAGTTGAGTACAATAGAAAATCAGCAAATAGTTTTGATTACTAAATTTAATATATGATAAACCTGGTTTAAGGGGGAGTCTGTAACACCACGTTGTAGTAGGATAAACCACTTAAAACTGACATAAACAACACGTTCTCCTTGTATCTACCACTTAGAAGTTTATCTTAACTGTCTTGTAGCAGGACTTAGGGCTGTTCCACTAGCAAGCTTGCTCCTGGCTGATGTCAGAATGGATGTTGTTGTTGTGTTTGTTTTAGTCTAGCATAAAGTGACTACACTGTATTTCATTGTGCAATCCTGTGGAGTCTATCGTTTTTCCCATAGACTTTATATAAAGATGGACGACATGACAGCTCCCCAAAAGTGAAGCCAAAACATCTCAATCGCCCCCTGGTGGCTGGCTGCAGTATAGGTCATAAATCTAAAAAACTAAAAATCGAAGTACATGTCGAATACATTTTTGCCACAGATAGTTTCTGTCATTTTAGGTAGTTCTTATCATGCTGTCCGCTGGAAACATTAATATGTTATTGGAGGCAGAGCTTTAAGTCAATAACTCACAGAGTTAGCGTTAATTAGCTAGCTAGCTAGCTAAAGCTGATAAAATATGCTAGTAACAGCTGATATTTCCGGCCACAAAATGTATACGAAGCCTGCTGAAATGAAGGACCCCATTCCTTTGTTTTCGATGGATTACAGAGGATCTTGCAAAATTGAGTGAAAATGCCTCAATAATTGTCACAAAGTTGTTTTTGTGAAGGGACACTCTTGTTGTTTTCATGAGTTTGCAGCCACAGCTAATGAGCTGTGTGTCTCGTGTTTTTTTGCAGATCGACCCAGACGCAGACTCGGGAGTTGATGAATATAAAGGGATTCATTGTAAGGAGGTGGGGAATGGAGGTGGAATAAGCGGGGAGGCAGCTGGCAAAGGGAGAGGGGCAGGGAGCAATGAGCGGTGACTGGAGAATGGGGCAAGGCGGATGAGTGAGAGAGCAAACGGCGTGGCTTGTTAGAGGTGGCTGGTGGATTGTGGATTTAGAACTGGCAGGATGATGAGTGTGATCCTCAAGCATAAAAATACACAAGGAGGAGCAAGACGTTATCACAAAACCGGCCTGAAATTGACACTACCGCTGTAGCTGCCTGAACGATCTGGTGGTGAGTGGATGAAGGACCAGAGTAGATATACTGCAGCCTGATGAGCTTAATGGAAGGCAGGTGTGAGTAATCAGCAGGTACCGGGAACCAGTTGAGAGTGCAGGAATGCCACGCCCATGCCACACATACACATAGGGCCTGTCTCAAACTGGACCTTCCCACCCAAAAAAATATTTTAAAAATAGGCCGACTATTTAAAAAATATGTAGACATTGAATGCAAACATTCACAGTATTGAGAATAAAAATAATATGCAATATACAGAGAAACTCAAAGATAAAATTTACTCCCATGCTTCCTTGGTAGCATTTCTTTCTTTTTTTTTGTAAACATCTCCTTGTGTTTAACTTTTATGTGTATGAGCTGCTTTGTATTTGCAACAGTCCCTGTATTTATACAACTTACAATCAAACATGTCAAACAATATCGTGTAACCTTTAAGTTGTTAACGTCTCTACGACAATATTAAATGTCTATCTTAGTTTGAGCAGTTTACGTTTGTTCGGGTAGTTGCACGGAACTTTTTTGTTCAGAGCATGTTCCATGATGAACACAAAACGCTGTTGCACATGGCCAGTAAGTTGTGGCTTGCTTTTGGAGGGTTATGTAACCAACTTCCCCTCACTGATAATTGGTTTGGGATGCTACTTAATATGGCAGAACTGAGAATCAAAAGACTTTGAAAGACAAATGCATCATAGGATAACAATACAGAGACATCTGCACGTAACACAAAGCTGTGATGAAATGTAGTGCTGAGTGGGAGCTGTAGCTGCTTTCATGTAAAACACTGTGCTAACTGTTCCAACAGCACTTCTCTACTGTATTGATCTCTCTCTTTCTCTGCTTCATTACATGAGCTGGAAAAGCCAAACACAAAAGCAAGCACACACACACTTTTCTGCATACACACACAGCATAGACGCCGTGCAATTGTGCAGAACAAACGTAAGCGTGCAGCCATTAATCAATGGGAGTTGTGAAGTCAATGAGGCGTTAATAAAGAAAAGAGAGGCTGTGGGTAGAAAAAGCGTGCGTGCCTGTTTTCTGTTATCTTAATCATTCATCTGTGCTGCCACAATATTGGCCTGTATTAAAGTGGAGTTTTCTCGTCAAAAAGTTAGAGAAAGAGTTTTCTGTGTGATTGATAATCAAACATTTCATTAAATATATTTTTCCTCCGAGCACATTTCAAACTTCCCCAGCAAACGAATTGGCACCTTTGTGTGTGTGTGTGTGTTTGTGGCACCCAGTTTCCACGGATAAAACAAAAATATTCCCACATTTACACCATTCTGTGGATGTGCTAATATGACTAATTCTCAATGTGTCTGTGTGTATTCGTGCACACGCTCGTAGCCTGATTTTTTTGGTTAACAGCACCTCATTATTTCTACATGGTAACTGCCGCTGTGAAGCATAATTATCCTCTAAATGAGAAGGAAATGAATGCTTTTTTAAATAGCTAACCACCAACTGGAGACAGAGTGAGTGTGTGTACAAAAGAGAATGTGGATAGCACATAGCTATACATTGTTCAATATTTATTCATCCTCATTCAGCAGTATTGAGTCACAGCGGCAATAACTCTATAAGAGAAAATAGGAAAATCAACAAATCACCATCATTTATCCAAATGCCCTTCAAAACACAAACAAACATCATTCGCTCTGGCCTTAGTGTTCAAATGCAAAACGGAAATCAGTTTTATCCCTGCAGTTTGCTCTACATTCAAAACATAAACCAATGTAATGACAGTGATCTTTTATCACTGGACAGGTCTCACGCTTGAGGTGGTGCTCGGCTCATAAGATTTTAAGTTACATTTAGAAGAATTTCCATGATTCAGATGGAGCGTTTTCATGACCTTAAAATGTCTACCCGTCCAACTTAAAGGGGCTATATGTAAGAATCAGAAATTGCTTAACAGCGTGGCACTTGGAGCTTGTGCTCGCACTATGTAGACGCGAGCGAGCATCGGTCAACCAGTGAGGCGACAGACATGAAACTGAACGTGATCGACAGCTAAAACCATCCATCCATCCATTATCTGTAACCGCTTATCCTGTTCGGTGTCGCAGGGGGGGGGCTGGAGCCGATCCCAGCTGACATTGGACGAAGGCGGGGTACACCATGGACAGGTCGCCAGACTATCACAGGGCTGACACATAGAGACAGACAACCATAGCTCACATTCACACCTACGGGCAATTTAGAATCAACAATTAACTTAACCTGCATGTCATTGGACTGTGGGAGGAAGCCGGAAAAAGAAGGGCCCCAAGCCGGAAGCTAAAACACAATATCACTATATATTTCACATGCTTGGCAGTAATGTTAGTTTTTCTGTCCAATAGAAATCTTGCCAGCTCGGGGTTCGTTTTGATACCCAAAACCAAACGAAGGTCCCTCCATGAATTGAAGGCCCGGCCGATGTTGATCCTAGTTTTCACCCTGACATCGGTCAAATTCCTGTTTTGCAAGACGGGCTTCACTAGATATAACTTTGTTTGGTTTTTTTGTGCTTCCGTGGAGTTTGTGTTGAGTCTGAGTTTGTGGTGGGGGATGGTCGTTTGTTGGCGTTAGCGGACTCTATCTCTAACCGAACGTTAGCTATGGTTGCACACTGTTAGCCCTGTAGTGGAGCTGAAAATAAAGGCACTCGCAAGTGTGCATGACATCACATCCGTTGGATTTTCCTGGAAAAAATGCATTCTTCACATTAAAAGCAGTCTACAAGCTGATAGAGGAAACCCAGAAAGTCACGGAAAGTCTCATTCTTTAGGTTAGGTTACAACCTGTTCACACATTTTAAGTATTGGTTTTCCTTTTTCTTTTTTTTTGCTACAGTTGTGAAGGAAATTACTATCTAATGCAATATGTGTACAGAGTAGGTCTGTTGCCCAAACCTAAGGAGATTTCTGTCAGAAAGAGCCTTCTGTATGCTACTTCAGCACCACGGACAGCGCCATGGATTCATCAATACACAGCACGGTTTGGCTACTGATATTTCAGAGCCATGATCGGGGCCATAGATTCTAACTTACTGATATTTCACAGCCATGGTCGGGGCCATAGATTCTAACTTACACAACCCTCAGTCAGATAAAGGATCAATGAGTCAGGCAGACTAGACTAACATATTCAACTAAACAATCCCTCTGCCCCAGCACTCTATCTGCTACTAGGAGATGGAGAGGGGGGGGGAAGCAGGTCAACAAGGGGGATGCATTTTGGTCATTTTGCTAACAAGGGGGATGGCACCCCCCTCATCCCCCCTCATCCCCCCTCAACTTGCTGACTGAGAACGTCTGTAGCTAAGGTTAGATTTAGGGCTGTCAATCGGTTAAAATATTTAATTGCGATTAACCGCAAATGAATTACACATTTTTTAATATTTAATACTCTTATCAACATGGGAGTGGGCAAATATGCTTGCTTTATGCAAACGTATGTATATATTTATTATTGGAAATCAAAACAATGACAAAGATTGTCCAGAAACCCTCACAGGTACTGCATTTAGCATAAAAAACACGCTCAAATCATAGCATGGCAAACTGCAGCCCAACAGGCAACCACAGCTGTCAGTGTGTCAGTGTAATGACTTGACTTTGACTTGCCCCAAAACTGTATGTGATTATCACGAAGTGGGCATGTCTGTAAAGGGGAGACTCGTGGGTACCCAGAGAACTCATTTTCATTCATATATCTAGAGGTCAGAGGTCAGAGGTCAATGGACCCCTTTAAAAATGGCAATGCCAGTTTTTGCTCGCCAAAATTTAGCATAAGTTTAAGTTTGGAGCATTATTTAACCTCCTTCACAACAAGCTAGTATGACATGGTTGGTTTCAATAGATTCCTTAGGTTTTTCTAGTTCCATATGATGCCAGTATCTTCGCTCTAGCTTTAAAACTGAGCCCGCCAGAACCTAAAACTCGCAAGTTGCATTAATGCGTTAAAGAAATAGTTAGAATTAGAAATGTGAATTGACGCGCTATGGTTAACTTTGACAGCCCTAGTTACATTACAAGCATACTTATTTTAAGCCAAACCATGATGCCTAAACCTAACCACCACCGTTTCACAACGTTAACCATGTGCTGCGTTAAAAAATATGACAAGTAGGGATGAGATCAAGTTGTTATGGGTGAAACCAAAGTTACGATGACATAAGAACCCGCGCTGCCACACTTGTAGACTTTTTCATGGTAGCTGTAGTTTTTTTCTGACCTCGCAAAGTAACTTTTTCAAAACATTTTCTTTAAAAAAACTACATAAATCCCATTAAACATGGTACAACAATGGACTTATTTTCGCACCTGTATGAGTGAAACTCAATACACTCATATAACACCTTTAATTGTATTTTTTGGCTGACTTAAGTAGTCTAGCTAGTCTTGTTATCTGCTATGTGTTCAAACAATAGAAGTTATAGAGGCTATTAGTGTCATCTTGGTGACAATAAAAAAAAGAACACACTACTTCCTGATGGATTCAAACTGTACGAAACAAGACAAGAGAAAACACTGACAGGCATTTGGAATATGAAACATGCAAAAAAAACTGCACACTTGAACAAAATGTTCACCTGAGGAGATGCAGTTATCTTCAAAGCAACATATCATCAGCATCCGTCAGACAGACCGATACCCACGCCGCTTTTGATTAAAAGAGATTTCCTGCGGTGCAGATACTGCAGGAGCTAGCTCCCCTGCCGTGTCAAACCCCAATACACAGCGTGCGCTCTGTGTGTGTGTGTGTGTGTAGGTGTGTGTGAAAAGGGTGAAATGGTTCTTTACTATTTTTCTAGCTGAACACTTCAATCAATTCAACTCCAGCTGGAAGCGCTGTTACTGACATTCTGATGGAAGCAAAACAGCTGGATCTGTCTGGCTGTCTGTCGGTCTATGTGTCTGTCTGGGAGCCAGAGAGCCTGCTGACGCATGTCAATCTGTAGGCGATTCCCACGTGTGTGTGTGTGTGTGTGTGTGTGTGTGTGTGTGTGTGTGTGTGTGTGTGTGTGTGTGTGTGTGTGTGTGTGTGTGTGTGTGTGTGTGTGTGTGTGTGTGTCTGTGAGTGGAGGAAGGCGGCATTAAATTTAGACCCCTCCACTTCCTACAAATGAAACTGCCAATGAAGAAGAACATTGTGTTAACAAAGGCTAACCCATACAGGTTTCTCTCTACCACAAAAAACTCATCCTGCTATTTTTTACACAACTGAACTCCACGAGGGAGGATCCTGTTCCAGATTGTTGGTCTAATGACTACCTGGCTGGACACACTAATACTGAGTTATGAATACAGGTGGTGGAGATGTACTTATAGAGGCAGAATCTGACCTTGTAAGTGACATTCAGGGTATTCGAGTAATTGGCGTTTGTGTGCGGCTTGCTAGACAACGGACCAATCGACGTCCTGTGAGGAGCAGCTATGGGCGCAGCATAGGTGTGTGAGACGGAGAGACCCGGTGAGACCATAGTATGAGAAAACACAGAGAGGATCTGTTGGGTCCGGCCCCATAACTACAACAACTGTAGTTATATGAGCGCAGATTGAGAGCAAATTGAGGAAGGAAACAGAAGACAATGAGTGGAAACGCCCCGGATACAAACTGAATTTGTGGATGTTGAAGCATGAAGTAATCTGAACAAGCATTTTTCCCCTCGAACTGCACTATTGATATTAACATATAACATGTGGTGCAGTTTATAGGGCCATCCATCTCTCTCTCACCTTGAGAGGGGCCCTGTCCTGCAGGGGTTAGCCCCCTTCTGAGCGTACTTTACTGGGCATGAATATTCAAGAGAGTGCCATGCTCTGATGAGACCTGTTAATGATGTGTAGAGACAGTCCTACTGGGAACCAGCTCACACCAGCAGCCATCAGAGTAACATTTTTCACAGCTTTACAATATATAAAATTATATCGGGGCCTTTAGTACTTTCGGTGACGCACACTGAGCAGGTGGATGCTGGCGGAAGTAATCGATTCCTATCCTGTTAAATACACTGAAGGGATGTTAAGATGTGTGGCTGAATGGCCAACATCACCATCTCCTTCCAGAAAGAAGAAGAAGTTTAAACTTTAAAATGTTTTCCCTTTAGAACTTCTTCAGAACAGTGTAGCGACAGGATGCCCTGATGGCTTCAGGATTAAACAAGACGCCGCTACAATGAGAACAGAGTCTAGTTCCATTATCTCTCTATTATCTAGTCATTGTGTGTCTGTAAAATACTATCTGGTTCTCCCTGTGATGCCTGCACAGTGGAGAAAATGATTGCTATTTCTGCTCAAACAGCTTCTTGTTTATATTGCAAAATGTGGCACCTGTGACTAGTTTCTATACGAGTGTGTCTCTGGGAGAGAAATGTGGTGGGTGAATGAGTGTGTAGTTGAGTGTGAGTGTGTGTGTGTGTGTGTGTGTGTGTGTGTGTGTGTGTGTGTGTGTGTGTGTGTGTGTGTGTGTGTGTGTGTGTGTGCGTGCGTGTGTGCGTGTGTGTGTGTGTGTCATACCAATCCATTTCCCTCTGTATTTGAGCATGTGATGTTTGTGCCAGCTTTTTCTTGCATTGAAAACTTTCTTAACTGTCACACTGGCTGCAGGGCTGGATAGATGGCAGGAAAATGACTCCCTGCAGGACAGCTGATTGCCCCCCTGCTTAACGGATTCCTTAACTTCTACCATCAAATCACATAAACGCTTTCACATCAGAATCAATCGAATAGCAGCAACATCGAGACTGTAGATACAAAAAGTATCACAATAAAGTTGAAGCCAGTGAAGTCTGATTAACTCATTACATTCACATCTACACCAATTTATTATCTATTCCACTATAGCAACTAGGGATGGGCATGCCAAGCAAAAATACTGTTCGATAATCACTGGGAACTACTTGATCAGTCTTCGGAGACCACCCCACGTGTAGAGCCGACACATTTTCACGTTACTCAATGATTTTAGGCTTTATTTCGGCCAAATTGTTGGAACAGTGGAAAGACTAAGCAAGGTGGTTTTGGTGAGTTTTATTTTGTTTCTGTCAGGTTTGGATGGAGTGTGTTTTAGATGCTCAACCGCTCGAACACATCTCCCGGCTGCACACACACCTGCGTCAACGGAAAAGAGCCGAACTGACGTTTTACCGGCGTGTGATGATAAAAACAAGGGGACACACTTTTTCTTTAAGACAAAACGATAGTCGCATAAACATTTAGATTTTTTCATAATTTAATGACTATTCCTAAAATCAAAAATCATGACCCATCCTTAATAGCAACATAATACGCATCAGTTAAATCAGATATAAGTGTAAGTACTGAAAAGTACTCTGTTTTTGGACCCATGCACGCCCCACGCAGACTTTATCGCTCTCTAAACTACGTAATCTGACTTCCTCCTTTACTCCCGCCATAATTATAGCGTCATAGTTTGACATGTAGGGCCACTGACCAAGCTGCGGACAAGTTGGGAGTGAGAACGGGCTGCAATTTATATATATATATATATATATATATATATATATATATATATATATATATATATATATACACACCAAAAAAAACATCAAAGCCTTCAGGGATGACTTACTGTACATGAGAAATTACAAAAATTAAGTAAAAGTGAAGTGCAACTACTCTGTCCTAACCGCATGTAAGACCAAACTTACGTCCCCTCCGCCCTTAGCAGGGCAAAATATTGTCATCCTGACCAAAGGTTTCAAACATAGATTTATGGTGTTGATGGCTAATCGGTTAGTTTTCTGCAGTTAGGCAATCAGCATGATACTGCTGTTCTTTATTATTACAGAGCTTTTTCTTTCAGCAAATATCATGGTGTATTTATTCATTTGTGTCCATGAAAAATTTATCTTTTGTTGCAGCTAAATCCTTAAATGCCGAAAAGATTAGGCTGCAACTAACAATTATTTTATTATTGATTAATCTGCCAGAAGGTGGTGTTATGAAATTGCTTGTTTGAAAAAAAAAACATGACTTAAACAATTGCTTTATTATCACAGTAGTTGCAGATTATTTTTCTGTCAGTTGTCTAAATGAGTATTTATATTATAATTTCAGCTATTTATTTTTACTCAATCCAAAACATGAAAACCCTGCAACAGAATGATAAATGGTGATATGTTTTCAGATCTAAAATTAATTTCTCTTTCTTTACAGAGTTAAGTATTCGACAGGACCTGGGTCCAAAAGTGCCATACTTCCACTTCATGCTAACACCCCCACAGGTGATTGGTTCTTCTGGCTCATTAGGATTCTGCTCAGGTTGAAGTGGGTGGAAGTGGGACTTTTTCACAGCAGACTTTTTGACTTGTAATAGCAGGAAAAAGCACAGATGACACAAATTTCGATAACGACGGCTCGGCTCCATCGAGTTTCCCAGTGAGCCATGCCAGTGAACCAGCATGCAAAATATCAGGACCCTGGAACAAGCTCACCTCAATGGAATGCAATTGTTTTTGATGTTAACAATAGGCTTGTTCTAGATGACCCAGGGCTGCGTAGAATCGATCGCCGGTGATCGTAGTACAATGTATGCTCGTTAGATTTCTGTCTGACTTGACCCCGACTTACTCTGAGGTCATGCAAATGTAAGCAACAATAACCTCACAAAATCAAGGTGGCTGCAGTTTTTGGAGCCAGCAGCACCACAGTTGCTCTCCACTGGCATGATGGGAAATGCTTGGCTGTCACCTGATCTAAGAGCTGATTTGTTTAGATGTTGGATCGCAGCAAACTGTTAGGATAGCATGCCTTACATGAGAATTCTGGTCTAAATTTTTAGGTAAAATGTGGAGCTTAAAGAATATCCTAAACGCTGTCATGATTATCACAGATATAGCATTTTAATGAGCTACAGTATCACGCAGTAGAATATAATTAAAACAATTATTGAAGGTTGAGAACAAGATAATGATAGATTGGTCTGATAACATTTTGTTACAACGGGATGTGTGTTTCTCTGACTTCCTGCAGGCTACAGATCGTCAAGGCTGTTGGAAACTGTCCATCTCGAGCTTAATTACACCACTGCTTTTCCTGCTGTGACATGCTGCTGTGAAAAAGGTCAAGAACCAATTAGAATGATTTGTCCTGCCCTAACAGGTGCAACAAAGCTAACAAGAGAGTCAGGGAGATGTCCATCAAACACACACCCAAACTAGAAACCTCTGCAGAAGTGACGATGGGCCAAAATGTATCAGATTAGGAGGAGTTCGCCATAACTGCAAGACATGTGGTCGTCATAATCAACACATAAATAGAGATACATTTCACAATAGCATTCATCGTCGGAGTAATAGCAGGCCAAGTTCTCCCCAGCCGTGTCCTCTAGCTCTCCCTAAGGGGTTCCCAAGGCGTTCCCAGATGTGATGTCTGCAACAATATGTTCTTCCCGTGGGACGTGCCCAGAATATCTCCTCAGGGAGGCGTCCTCATCAGATGCCCAAACCACCTCAACTGGCTCTTTTCAACACAAAGGAGCAACACCAAGATCCTTACAGATGCCTGAGCTCACCAATACCCAACACAGTCTAACAGCAGTTCATGAAATAGTCACAAAATTTAATCTTGATCTTAATCTTAATCTAAACACAAATTTCCCTTATATTTCATGATGCTCAGCACGACTTTCAACAACGTATTTTTCGTGCGTTTTGTGATGCACATGTCAATTTCCGCTCCAGTCTTTTCAAAATAAAACTACTTAGTTAGGTTTAAGAATAGATCCACTTGGTTAGGTTTAGCCAAAAAACAACTTAGTTACGTTTAGGAAAAGATCGACTTAGTTAGGCTTAGGCAACAAAACTACTTAGTTAGGCTTAGCCAAAAAACGACTTAGGTTTAGGAAAAGATCAACTTGGTGAGGCTTAGGCAACAAAACTACTTAGTTAGGTTTAGGAAAAGATCGCGGTTTGGGTTAAAATAACTCCGGTGGTGCTGTTACTTAAGTATGGAAGTTAAATGACAAAGAAATCAATGTTGACTTCTGGTTTCACACGGGACACGAACGCTGTTCTCCTGGGTGAAAGTCCTTTGGTTTTTGACCCACCCATCCACACCGACCTCCTCCTTCGTGGATCACATACGAATTGATTTTGTGTTGATCATCACGAAAAAAATGTGAAATTCGTGTCTATGTACACGAATCAATACATTAACTTTTGTGACTATTTTACGGTATTTGCATTGTCAATGTACATTTTTATGTCCATTTTACTGTTTGGATCTAGCACCTACATGTTCAGTGATCCCTCTTCCATATGCAAAAATGTCTGTCTTATTATTTCTTACGTTTTATGTGCATCCATATTGTGTCGAATCAGTTTGTTTTGAGACGAATAGATGTTGTTTCGCTGGATCCTTTGAGACGTGGCGGTGATGACGAGCCCCAACAATAAACACGACTCGACGCATCAATCCCAGCTGGTTTGCAGCAGTATACACAAGAAAACTTCAGAGTGTGTGCAGCCAGAAAGCATATGTTTGGTTGCTGTTTTAATATGGCTCTCCTGTCTAGTTACTGCCTGCTTAGACTTCCTCGCTACACACTGCACCGTCTTTGATGAGGAGATGAGCACACTGATGCGCCGCACTCTAAATTGATGCCAATTACGTCTGCCGCCAAGAGTTGGGTGGAGAATAAAAGGAGAGATGATAAAAGAAAGTCACGCATTACAGAAGTGATGACAGAAAGACGATGTGTTATGACACATATCATGAAAAAAATCCCTTTTCAATTACTGTACTGTGGTTACAGCACCTACTGCATATATTTCCAACGACATCATACAGAACTGTCATTGTAACGCATCAGCTACGAGTCACATTTAACCTGACTGGTTTGTGGACTCTATATACTGGTATGTAGTAGTATTAATTTGTCAAGCAATATCTCTTTGGCCTTTTATCTAATCTCTCTCCCGGAGGGTTTGTTCTAAAACTCAGGGGAGAAGACAGATATAGAGTGCCAGTGGAATTATAGGGTGCACTCACATAGTTACAGGCTTCTTTGAGAACTGAGTTGAGTTTGTGCTTGATACAGAGCAAACTGCAATCAGGGTCTGAAATTTTTTCACTGCCTGCCACTGAGGCAGGCAAGTATTTTTTTTTTGTCTGCCACTTGAAATATCTGCGCTAAATGAAGGAATAACATTTAAGATCTGATGTCATTCAATTTTCGATATATTTTACACAGAAAACATGATATGCACAGTAAATGACTGTTCGAATCACACCGAAGCGCTCGGCATCCAATCGTTGAAAAATGCAATTCTTGTAGAAATCTCCAAATGTCAAAGGTGTTTGACACCACATCACAGCATGGCTTTTTCTATGGTGTTCCTCGAGGTCTTGGTGTCTTAATGTGGTATTTTGGAGGGCTTTTCGATCATTTTTTTTATCAATTCTCGAGTGGTAAAAAATGGTTAAATTTAGCACCAAATCTGTGTAACAAACGGTATCAACCCAAAAATTGCTGCAACAACTAATGAGAGGGCACGAACCATCATATACTTCTATTTGGCTTATTTCTGATTTATGACTAGAACAATTTGACACACACTGCAGAGTTGCGTCTCAAATTGATCTCCAGGTTCCCAGCTTTCATCTACTGTTGACCTGCTATCTCCCCCGAAAGACCCCCTGCACCCCCTAAAAAAGACAAAAACGGGTCTATTGTGGGTCTCAGAGGGTTAAGTTTCTCCTGCAGTCCAGTTTAACTTTAGCACATGAAATATCACGGTAATCAGTAATCAGATTACTGGACTATTTAAATTGATGGTCAGTGCATAATGTTGTATTACTGTTTAATGTTTGTAATATAATTTTCATAGGGCACTAGTGGGACTCTGGAAATTCTTCATATGAAGATAAATTAGCTCCAGCAGAGCGAGAGCTAAAGGGCAGTTTGGGAGCCCAACTGGCACATACTGCAGACGATTACTGAGCCCACACAGTCTTAGTATGAAATCTACATTTTACTTCTCATCTAAAGCACCTTTGCGGGGCAGCTCATGCTGCCATGATTTATCATTTCAGGTAATTTTATTGTTTTCATGCTTAGTTTTCCAGGACCAAGATATTACTGTAAAGACTATTAATTGCAGTACTGTAGGTGTGGTACAAAGTTAGCACTCTTGGTTTTATCTATCAGAATCTGTATTTGTTATGTTTCTTTTCTATTTGACCTTTACTAATCAAGAGGGGGTTGGTTGAGCACTTTTCCAGGAACCACCTGCTCTACAGACACACAGTCAACCAGTCCGTTCTCATTACCAGGGCGTCAAATAGCGGCGCCTTGTCACGCCCCCCCCCCCTGGAATGTGATACCAACACACAAGGCACCCTTTAGCATCTGTATGAGATGCACTGGGCTTTTAAGTAACTACCGTTCAATAAAAACCGATCCACGGTAATATTAAACGCTCAGATAAAGTATGTGGAGTGTGGTGATGTAGTTTAAAGAATATAACAACAAACATAGGGCGGGGGGAGGGGAGGTGGACGGGTCACTTTCACTTTACAAACAGCTGGTTGTTTCCCATGTTCACAATGTTAAGTTTTACTTTACAAACAGAGTCATTTTAAGCCAAACCGTGATGTTTTTTCCTAAACCTATGTATTATAAGTAGTTTTGTTGCCTAAACCTAACCTAACCTAAGTGTTTTTTTTTAATTCACAACACTAACCATGTGTTTACTTTACTACAACTGTAAAGTAACGTACAAAGTAAAGTACCTTTGAGGGGTGTTTTTCTGAACTTGAACTCAGGAAATTTGGCTGTTCTGTAAATAATAATCTACACCAAGATTACAAGATAGAGAAAACAGAAGAGAAGCGCCACTCAGAAGGTCCGGCATATTAAAGGGTAGCCGGTATTTTTCAACCTGGACCCTGTTTTCCCATGTTTTCGTGTCTAACTGACTAACAGGGACAACGATTTCTGGTCCAGTATTGAGGGAAAGAGCTGTAGACAGCAGCCGCTTACGAGCTGCAATGTAATCCTATTGGGTCAAGCTGGCACCGTCATTTACTTCCGCTAAAAGTTTTTGTTTTTGCCATGACAGGATCTGATTGTTATTAAAAGTATCTGACATTATGGAAAGAGTCTCGCTCAAGGAGAAGACTCGTTCGGAAATTGTGGGCGAGGTTTTGCCGGAATACAACAGTGGAATACATGCATGGTTGAAACGCAAGTGCCAGCCGGGCAGAGTTTGTTGTGTTGTAGTACAGAAAGCGTAGCTTAGTGTAATCGAAAAGATTTTCAATGTCATGGCTGAATATTTAAAGGGTTTCGACAATGTGGATGAGGTTTTGAATTCGACGGCCGCCTGTATTTATTAGAACCAGAGTATACGGATATTCAGATCTCACGACAAGATTTTCCTTGAGCGGGACTTAGACACAATAACAAACAGATCAAGTGAAAGGTAGGAAAAAAGTTGTATTACTCTGGAAGGTCATTTCCATAATGTTGTCAGACGCTTATAATAACAATCTGAGCCTGTCAGTGGCAAAAACAAGCACTTTTAGTGGACATAATGTTACGTTGACACCCTCGCAGTTTATTTCGCAGCTTCCAGTTACGGCGTTATCCCTCAATACTGGACCCATTTCACCATTTCAAAAACTGTTGTCCTCATTAGTCACTTAGACACAAAAACATGGAAAAATAGGGTCAGGTTACCCTTTTGATAACCATATTACAACTGTCTTGCTTTGGAAAATCACTCAGACTCATTGTAAGTGGCTTTGGACAAAAGCATCTGCCAAATGAATGTAATGTAATGCAAGTTTTAAATAACCATCTCTGATTCACAGCATCTCTCAAATCTTGTTCTTTTGTGACCTTCGAGTCTGCAGGTTGTCAATCCACCAGAACACTACAGCAGCTGATTTCACTGATTAGCTCCTCTTCTCTGACTCGAGGTGCGCTAATCAGTGAAATCTGCTTTTGTTAACGCTGCCTGACAAGATTCTGTGGGAAAAGCTCAGACTTTGAAATATAATTTGCATGTTGTGTACACAAGGTACGTGAATAACATATTCCTGCAGTGCAAATTGGATTATGTGACAGTAGCGTGAATCCTACACATCATATATTTGTTAAAGTCAGGGGACGTTTTAGTTTAAGCAAGTTGAAACATTTTTCTGAGGTCAGGTGAGGAAACAGTTGGGATAAAAGTTAGCAGAGGCTGTTGGCATGGTGAAATTAAAGACAACCGGAGATAAACATATTCAAACTCAACAGTGTAATTGATTTATAGAGGAAACATATCACTAGGTTTATCTTTGTGCATATAGCATATGTGCAATAGGATGAATATTTCAGGCTGGTTGATTGGACTGAAAACTTTACAGGCCCTCGGGTCACATTGACACATGATTGAAAACTATGTTCTTAAATATTGAATTTGCCATTTCCAGCCATGCAACAGGTTTGATTTCCTATAGGCATTGACTCAGTGCATCCTCCCAGAACATCCCATATTTGAGTCACGCATCTTACCAGCAGCGTAACATGGTTGTGATTGGCCCCAATGCAATTTTTTTTTTCTCTGGACCTCACCCCCAAAATTAAGCACATGGTTGTGCGTGCACACACAACCACTCCAGACAATTGCAAAGCAGACAATTGTTGTGTCGCCATGCAACTTTCTTCCGGCAAACCAGCCTTTAATCAGCACCACGGACAGCAGCCGAAGCGTCAAATTTATCAACGCTAATCTAACAGCCTGCCCTTGACTCAAACCAGATATAGAGAGACAAAATCCCTCCCCTTCTGGTGGACCGCTATGGAAAGAAAATGACTTAGTTAAAGTTGAAGTAGGTAGAATTGGAGCAAATATGATAAAAAAAAATAAAAAAAATTTATAAAACGGTAAACGTTCACTATATCCTGACAGGAGTGCATGAGAAAGGTAATCTGAAAAAAAAAAAACATGTGCCTCTGTGTCCTCGGGTGATCCTAATGGCATCTGCAAGATTGCTGCACTCGCAATGAATTTACAGTGAAACGTGAAATCAGTAAAATATATTTTAAAGATGCAATGGGAGGCTCATCATTGGTGTTAATATAAACACTGTGTGTGTGCTGCATTCCTGATACAAGTTCCCTGGTGCATGCAAAATAAACACACCTAAGTGTCCTGCTAACTCTCTACAATTTGGAGAGAGAGAGAGAGGTTTGTGTCATTATGACCCTCATCTCATCATTGCGTGTGTGTGTGTGTGTGTGTGTCTGTGTGTGTGTGTGTGTGTCTGTGTGTCTGTGTGTGTGCGTCCCTCATCTCATCAGAACCCTGATAGCTTTTTGATCCTCCCATTTCCTTCTGCAACAGTCTCCCCCACACACACACACTGCACAGGATGTACTGGCCATAACAATGCAAGACTAATTTATTCCTCAGTTATAATCACACATTACATTCATTCTCTACGGATATCAGGCTTAGAGGGAGAAAGAGAAAGAAGATAAGGAAAGGAGCAACACACCACTGGTATGCACCACGCGTCAGACATGTAATCCCTTGTTAAGACTCTTTTTTTATGTTATGATGCTATCGTAATTGTTTGTTGCCACAGCACTTAACCCTCCTTCATTACCACCGCCCTTGAGCAAGGCCCCTAACCCCCTACTGCTCCAGTGGAACTAGTGGCCAACAGATTAGACTGGGGTCATACTAGGTTTCTAGGTGTAAACGTGTGGTCGGTGAACTACTTCATTAGTGGTTCGATCCATGCACATTCTCATGCACGAGAAGAAATGAATAAATCTGATTCTGTGTGCTATTTGCACAGAAGTGTGGTGGTTAATAACTGAGGCCACTGCTCTCCTGCTGCTCCTTTTGTCCCTATGTAGGACTATGGAATAGTGTAAAGAAGGAAAATAAACTAAACTGGAATAACCCCCACTGCTTCACAGAGCGCTGTTCGCTTGTTTATCCGATGTTTATTAATACTGAGCATGACGCGTGTCCAAATTGCACCAAATTCTACAAAGCACTCCCTCAAAAAACAGTATGCAAACTGTAATAAATAAGTTTATGCTGAAGTACATGGGATTTATTGTTTTTTTGTTTTTTTTTTACCGTGGTATTGGTATTGACGACTGAATTTCTGGTATCGTGACATCCCTAGAGCCAATACAACATTAGCCTTGAAAGCTTTTGTCAGTTTACAGTATTGAACGCATGGACTAAGTACAACATGCTTTACATGTCGGCCATTGTGTTACATTGTGTGAGTTAACTTTAGTTGTTAATTCTTGCAGTATAACAGGTGTCCATGTAGAGTTAACACTGTAGTAAGGCAGTGAGCTGATTCATGTGTTGAGTTGTCTACAACAGGAGGATTATAAATGTTGACAGTTTGCAGCCGAGGTGACAATTCGTGCCAGCCCTGCATTTATATCCCAAGGAAATTACAGTCTTCTGCTGTTAGTTATGTTAATTTGATTCCACTTGTCAGAACAGTGTTGCGCTCTTTTCAGTTTTGCCATAATTGGAATCAGAGTAAAAAAAAAAAAATCAAAGTGTTTTTATTGCCTGCAGAAATCTGCAGCTGCGTGGTGGCTTTGTGTGTGTGTGTGTGTGTGTGTGTGTGTGTGTGTGTGTGTGTGTGTGTGTGTGTGTGTGTGTGTGTGTGTGTGTGTGTGTGTCCAGAGTTAGGACTATTGATTTTAGAAGTTAGTCAAAAGAAAAAAAGAACAAGATTGAGCTCCTGGTGGCCTGCTGCCTTGGTAATGAGGCGAGTCTGGGTTGTGAGATAACCACATTTGTTGTCGAAACACACGCACACACACACAAAATGACCACACACACTTTACTTGGAGAGGGAGATTCTATATAAATAATAGTCAAACAACAACTAATCAAGACAAACACTCACAGATGGAGCGAGAAAGCGATACAGTTTTCCTCATATACATAAGAACTGGCAATATGTCATCCAGAGTAGGCTCGCATGACCACGCCCCCTTTTTGGGGGAAAACAATCCTGTGTCCCTAAGATACAGAAAGATAGAAGTTGAAACATGTCTCCAAACTTCTACTTTTAACAAACAGGTAATGGTAATAACGCTATGCCGAAGAGTTGCTGTGTAGTTGGTTGCACCAACAATAAATCCAAAAACGCTGATCTCTGATTTGTTGCCCTGCTGTGTCATAAAAAGATATAATAGAGGGGATTTATGGCTCCAAGCTATAGACCAGACCAGCATGGCATCATCGCCGAGGCTGCGCTGTCTTTTGGGGGAAAGAAATTCGCTGTCACATGAGAGAAAATGGAAAATTACGAAAAGTCGTTGCGTTGTAGGTAAATCCAGGCTTTCACACTGAGATTTGAGGCACGTGCGATCGTGAATATTCACCGTCAGAGTGGTAAATCGCTAAATGATGCTGGTGACAGCGACTAGCATGGCTAGCTAACGTTAGCTTGAATGGGAGGCTGCTGCAGTAATACAGTCATACATTGACTGAGCATCAGACTGTCGTCCAACTAAATCTCAGCCTGTAGATCAAACAGTTGACTACTAATAGGGATGCACTGATCCGACTTTTTAAGTCCCGATAGCGATACCTGGGCTTTGGGTATCGGCCGATACCGAGTACCGATCTGATACCAGTGTTTAAATAATAAGCTGTATACCTCACTGTGTGGAAGTGACTGGGATCATTCACTTACATGTACGGCAACATCAGGCCTGACTTAAACATCGCTTTCCTAACTTTGTAAAACAATATGTAACAAATAAATACATAGATATAAATTTACTGAATTGTTATTTATTATTATAATAATAAATCGTACACCAGCAACTTGGCAAAATTAACAGGAATTATAATTCAAGTGTAAAACTGTTTAATGCAGCAACAAATTGGTCAAAACATAAACAGGAATTAAAATTCCAGTTTATACTGTATATAGTATATAAACATAAAATTGAATTGAACAGATCAGCCCCATTGTCACCGATATCCAATTCAGTATCGGTATCGGTGCATCCCTAACTATTAACACGCTGGTTATTTACAGATAATACTTACGAGTAACGTGATTCAATCAAATATGTATAGATGTTTGGATGAACAATATCAGGCCACTGTGTTGGACGGGTAAAAACTGACATGAACTGACAAAGGGACATGGCGGCGAACAACCTTGATTTATTAAGGTATCGTGGACGCTCAGGTTCAGGCAAGGTCGCAAAATAATTATTAGAAATGTGTATAAAACAAACGTTTGTATAACAAGAGATGAATGCACACGAACTTGTCAAAATTACAATACAAACATACGTCAAATTGCATTGAAGTCTATGGGATCTTCGGTTTTCTTTTCCTACAAAAAGGGGCGTGGCCTTGACTTTTTGCGAAGTACCCGTATGTGCCGGTCTGATGTATTGTGAAATAAAGATGAAACCCCACAGAATATCCATAAAGGGCATTTAAGTAGTCATCATAACCACATACTAAACATAAAAGACTTGAGTGCTACAGTACATAATAGGACACTTAACCTTTTAGAATAGACAGATTATTCTTAGAAAATATCTACTTTCCCACAGAACGTTACTGCAGCACTAATGCATTTGAACAAGCGTATGCAGCTGAACCCATATGCTTCCCATTTAGGAAAATGGCTGAAATGTAAGCTCTGCTAGAGCATGTAAGGTCTCTGAAACTCAATTTACTATCTAGAAAAGATGCTAAATTTCATATTTTCCCCCTCCCATGTTTTATAATTCTAATCACCATCCCGAATAATCGTTATCATTTAGCAAATTACTGGAAGAGAAATACCATTGTTCTGCCTGTTTTCTAGGAAAACATTACATGAAATGGTAAAGGTTATTTTCGCCGGGACCCTGAACGGGCTGAGCGCTTTAGAAAATGGATGTGTGCTAAAGGTTACTAAGTGCTGAGGAATAACATTCTATACGATACGACCTTAATAATATCAGTGTCAGAGAGGGAGAGGATGGGAGTCATTAAGGAGAGAGAGAGAGTGGCATTTTCAGCTCTGTGCTGCGTCTTTGTGTGGGCGATATTGACTAACGGCACATTGATTTACTTAAGTGCAATACGTCATGCAGCTAAAATCAATCATTGACGCGACGGGGGATCCCGTACACGCCATATTTAACATCGTACACGTTGGCCCAGTGTGCGCAACTGATTCAGCCAGGACCCCGTGGAGTTAAGTGGTTTTGACAAAGTGTTTACTTGTTGACACAGTGGGTTGTGCTCAAGTTTGTGGCTGACATTCGCAATAGTTTCATTGCTACAGTAAATGGGGGGGCTGTTACAGAAAGCGGTGAGCTGTTATATGACCTTTGTCTGGCTTTTTTACAACTGCCTCTCACACACACACATAAACTTTCAGACACCTTTTTCAAACACACACACAAGGAGACACACAGACGGACGATGAGACAACGGGCCCCGGTGCACGGACTTGTAAAAAGGCCTCCCGACCCCTCCAACAGAGGAGCAAGACACCCAAGACTGAGAGGGACACAACACGACAGCATGGTAATTTTTTTGTGTATTTGTTGTCGCTTTGTGTCTCTTTTAAGTCTGAAGTTTATGGTTGTTTTGTGTCTCTTAAGTCATTTTGTCTTTTTCTAGTCATTTTGTGTCTCGTCGTGGTCGTTTCGCGTCCCATTTTGGACATTTTGTGGTTGTTTTGTGTTTATTTGTGGTCGTTTTAAGTCTCTTCGCGGCCTATTTTTTTTTGCCTCCTCGTCTCCTCGCTCCTCGATCCTCCGGCTTGTGACCCGGAAATCGATCTCAGCGCTCCATCTGGGAGGACATCCCAATTCCTAAAATGCATCTCGAGGAGCGAGGATTGAGGATCGAGGAGGCTTGCCGGAGGAGCTATGAGCGAGGATGCACCGGTGTATCCTTTGCGGAAGTGTTTTCGGCACACTTGACGTACAAAAGGCACGTGACGGACGCACAGCTGGAATGATCTCAAACCATGGCGGGAGCACTTCACAAATGTAAGTTTGTTGTTATAAGTTGTACTTGTTTAAGATGATCAAACTTTCTGCCCTTCGCCGTTTGAGTGCCACCTCATAAGCTGCTGTTCTAAACACATTCCACATTGACATTTCACATTGATATTAGCCGATTTATGTGTTCATTGGAACATTTAGGCTCCAATTTAACTGCTATAGGCCTAATCGTGACAAACAGCTGTTAATATCGAATTCTTATATCAACAAAAGCATTCAGCACTAACTTGCTGTATTTCATGTCAGTATAATTGTCAACTGCCCAGTATGTAGTCTGCAAATATCATTCCAAAAATAGTCCTGTGACAACTGTTCCAACTGGGGCTGTAGTCTACATTTGAGATCAATCTTACTTTGTCATTTCTTACAGGGACCCATGATGAAACTCTGACCCTCATCAGACTGAGGGCAGAGATTGACACCTTGTTTACAGGAAGGAGGCACACAGCCACAAAAAGGCCTGGGAGTTGAGTTAGTGAATTTCTATGTAGTGCGTGATACTGTCATCTGTAACTGTAACTTGTTTTCAACATGCTACTAATGTTCATTGGAACCTCAAGATGCTTTTTTACATGTCATCATGTTGACAGAGACTTTTTTTTTGGATTAAGATATGATCTATAGCCTTTATGTATTGGTATTTTAATGATTTCACCTGAACTTGCCATAACAATTATTATTTACATGTGAGCTGACACCTTTGGCTGTAGACCTAACTACTTGCTGACACACGAGTTAACCAGTAAGATATCTTGTATCACTCAGGGAAATTCTTCAGATGATGGGCCTTTCCAGTGTCACCATGAACCCCATTTTTATGTCCCATCAGTATACTATTGGTTAACTTTCACTCTTGCTTGTGTTCCTGTAGGAGTTGAGATGCCCCGCTACCGGAACGGGGACCGACGGAGGAGAGGCCACAGCAGCAACGTGGCCATATTTTCCTGCCATGCATGAGGCCATCGGTGGGAGGCCATCTGTAGATCTTCCCACCCTGATGGACTCTGTATGTGAGGATGCTGTGGATGCATCCACTGAGGCTGCCCAGAGCCAGGACACAGTGGAGGACGACGAGGCCACCGAGTCTGGCTCGGACAGCCACGTGGAGGATGTTGAGCCCTCGGCCTCTGCCGGTCCCCCCTCCCCCGTAAAAAGAAGAAGCGGTCAATGCTGCAGTTTCTTGAGGAGGAGGCAGCCAAGGAGGAGGAAAGATTTGAAAGACAACATCAGGCAATGCAGGACAATTCAAAGAGATTTCTAGACCTGTACGAACAGTTGATTAACAAAAAAAAGATTAGTGTTTTTGGTTGTTGGAATTTTTATTCGAGTGAAGACAATGGATTTGTGTTTACAGTTTAGCAGTCTGGTGTGTTTTTGTTGATAAATCAGCTTAGAAGTAGAATAGAAAACTTTTTTCTATGTACATGAGTTTCAACTTTTCAGATTTGTTTGCATAGTTTCATTTTTTTTGTGTGCGTATACAATGGAGAAAAACTAATTTTCCGGGAATGTCATCACAGACACCAAGTTTATAATACTGCAAATACACTTTCATCAGTAATCAATCACCATTATGTTGCCTAATTTGGCTACAGATAGTGACTGAACAGACATGTATTTAAATGGAAATCTTCGAGATTGCCAATTTAAGGTTTGCTTGCTCACTAAGTTGGATTGTGTTTTGAGTAAGCAGTAAGGAAGCACAGGAAAAACACAGGTAAGTATGGAGATCACGAGCAACACTAGAAAAACAGCAATATACTAAAACACTAGGAGAGAAGGTACGTGATGCACTACCGAACGAGACGGAATTATCTGGCAATGTAGTGGAGTGAAGACCAGGCTTTTATGGAGAGGTAGATGAGGTGAGTGGAACCTGGTGTGCCTTGTCTGCTGCCGAAGGCGGAGCCAGCCACACCCCCCGCCACACACATGCCCTGCCAGGGGAAAAAGACATAGAGGGGAAAGGGAGAGCAGGAGAGAGAGCAAACACAAAAAGACCTACAAAGAAAACCAAAACTAACAGAATCATCACAGCTCACACTCCACAGACATTAGTGAAATATAAAAACAACACAACACAACAAGCAGTGACGACTGCAGGAACAAATGCGTGATCCGCCTCCAGGGTCTTGAATAGCAGGCACCTCCATCATACCTTCATCATAGGCCCGCTCTGTTATGTTGCAGGCTTTGGCATGGTGGTGGTTGAAGCGGCTCTGTACCCTCCCCCCTGCAGTGGCTCCCGATACGGGGTGATGATGGGTCATTGTTTTGGGTGTGTTGGTGGTTGTTTTGTCTTTTTTCGTGGTTGTTTTTGGTCTGTTGGTGGTTGTTTGGTGTTGCATGTCTTTGTGCTTGTTAAGTTACTTCAAACAGAGGCTCTGGCCTTTCCATGCGTAGATATGCAGATACTGTGAATACATAATGAAATCTGTTGTTTAAAGAATGTGTCTCAGTTGAGATTCAACACTGCATTCATTTATTCACATTTCATTTCATAGACAGCTACACTGTAACTTATAATAGAATTACTAGATCATCTCAAATGCAGGAAGCACAAAGGTGAATGATTAGGTAGAGCAATCTGCTAGCTACAGAAATAAATTGAAGCTACGGAAATAAATTGGAAATAAAAGGAGAGAGGGATTTTGTTTGAGTCAGAGCAAGCAGAGTGAGAGACAGGAAATTATCCAGTCGTGATGATAGCAGTGATCTTTACTGGATGGGACAGACTAACGTGGAATTAGGGTACATTTTTTTGAAAAGCAGCACTGTGCTAGCTTATCAGTGACCTTTGACCCCTATGATGAAATGTCTGTCTACCTTTTTGGTACAATGGGCCTCAAGCAAGAACATTTTCCTACTCTTATCCTAAACCTCTCTTCACCAAACCCTTCTTAACTGGACAAACTGGTCTTATATCTCTGATTTCAACAGGATGAATGAAATATGATCATTACCATAATCAACGGCCCTAAATTATGACATAAAAGCTGCCTGTTCTGCACCATTTGTGGGCAAGTTTATTCCACAGTAAATGGTCTTGCTGTCAGACATCAGTGAAAACCATACAAATTTAGCCGTGTCAGCAATTGTATTAGGGAACTCAAAAAGATTGAAATATTAATACAGCTGCCAACGGCATGTCATCAGAGCAGCACCACATTCTGATAGAAATAAAGATGGAATGATTTAATGTAAAGTTAGATACTAAAAAAAAAAATTCTTCCTAAAGCGAGGCAGTCCATGACTTTGATGGGAGGCGGTCAAGTGTCAGTCACAGAGATGGACAAGATAATATTGTGAGGTAATAGAGGATGTAGCCCCTGACACAGCGGCCCGCACAGACCCAAACTCAGCTGTCAGAATGAGAGAAAGTTCCCTGCAACTATTGTACTGAAAAGTTGCCATACTAAAATATAGCAATACAGTCATGAACATTTTTTTAAAAATTTGCAAGCCATGATGATGATGATCAAGATATGGTAAACAGAATATTCTTTTTTTTTACATTAAGTTAATTTAGTTATTTTCATTTTAGTTCATTTTTGTAACACATTTAAACTTTGTATTCACTAAATTTAAGGCATAATTCTTAAGTCAAGTGACAAGTGTATTTTCCTTGTGGAGGCAGATATGGAGGCAGACAACCTGTACATGACTCATAAAGCAAGGTGAGCATTCGTGAGTTTCATTTATACTTAAAGCTGCAGTATGCGATATTGGCGCAAATATGATTTGAAAAAGTTATTTTTAGAAAACGGCCGATATATCGTGACAGTAGTACATGAAACAGTTAACCTGAAAAAAATCATCTTCCTCTGTGTCCTACTGTGTCCTCCGGTGCTCCTAACGGCATCTGAAGGATTTCACTTACCGGAGGAAAACAAGGTCCGCTGTCCAGCTGCCGTCTATGAGAGCCGGCTGTCAATCATCCGCGATCTCTGACCAAAACGGTCAAACTAGGCAACGCTGATCAAATATGAATCAATATTCTGTTACTGTAATGACTATTTCTCACCTCAAATGTTCTCAGAATCTTCTTGTAGTGTACTGTTTAGCTGTAAAATGAGAAAGTTTGTGATGCAGCCGCCATTGTAAAATCTGTTGAAGGAAGCCAAGTTCTGGTCACATGACCAGAGCACAGCCAATAGGAACCGCTCTCTCTCTCTGAAATGACCTGTGATTAGTCAAAATCTGCCGTCACGGGCTAGATTTTTCTAAAGCCTGAAAACAGAGCCATGATGAGGAGCAGAAGTCTAGTTTTCTCTCAGACCACTTGAATTACAATATGCTGAAAGGTTATTATGGAATTTTTGCCAAATTATGATAAAAAATTGTTGCCTACTGCCACTTTAAGAGAAAGCATCAAAATACAAGAAAATTGCCAAATGCCACCAAGTTTTCTTAAATTAAGACAAATGTGGGGGGAATGGAGGAATACTTTTAAATCAACAGTGTTTCAGCCCATTAAGCAAAATTATGTTTAAAACTCTCAAACTTTCTCATAATCTACTATTGCCATGGCAACAACAACTCAACAATAGGTGTTTTAATTTGCATGTGGACCAAAAAAGGACACTAATAAGTCACTTTTAAAGCTGTTGTTGTGGACAAAATGTGTGGGGTTAAGGAAATTTTATTCAGACTGCATATGAAGACTCAAAGTCATGAGGGCCCTATTCATACAGTTATAAGAGTGCTCAAATTGACATCCCATATATATTTCATTTTATGTGTGCATCATTATTGCATGTGTTGCGCTGGTTGTCAGGACACTGAGTCAGCCAGAGCATCAGCCACCCCTGGGGGATGTTTTCAGGAAGCACTTTAGAACAAGAGAGGTCCATTTGGTGCACAGTTTGTTTTACTTTATTACGTGATGCACAGACACTGAGTCAGCTGAAACAGCAGGGGATGCCAGAGGAAACTTTCATTAGTCCCTGTCACTTTTAAAGTTTGTTATGATGTATTTTGCGTGTTATGTGATTTCGACTTGTATCATTTTCGGATCTATTTTCTTGTCTGTGGTTACCAGACACTGAGTCAGCCAAAACGCTGGCGATGCCAAAGGGTCCCTTTACGAAAAGTCAAAAAATTCTTTAGAAGTAGGAGCAGTCAGTGTGGCATGCAGCTCGTGCTCAGTTTTACTGACAGCGTGTATATCAAAGTTTGTGAGGCACTGAGTCAGCTAGAGCACCGGTGACACCTGGGGAAACACTGTCGAAAATGAGTGGTTTGTTTAAATTATATAAAAGAATGAAGCTGGGTACTGTTGCACCAGCTGCTGTGGACCGAACTTCATTCATCCAAAGGGGCTTAAGTCTACATTGTTTTACAATGAATTGTTGGAGGTGGTGGGTTCATAAAGGCTAAAGCATAGTCACAATCGCAGTCGAAGAAATGCAAGATGAATGACACTGACAGAGATTTTCAGGAAGTCATACCAGTTCTAAAAGCGAATAAAATGTAATTAAGTTGCCAGAAATCAGTTTGGTATTGAGTTACAGCAGCTGATGATTGTGGAGGTGAAGTTGGTTGTTGGAAGTAAAAACAACGTGGAAAAGTTTCTTTCCAATCAGAAAAAGGGATATAAGCCTGGGATTTAACTTTCTTCTTATAGTGCAGTTATGCTCTCAGTGGTGCTGTCAGTGTTCCCAACTCCTACCATACCAATGGATGGCCAAAGGTGTCTTCAGACTGAGCACAAAGGGAACACTGTAGGTGGCACAAGTGCATATAAAGTCAGAGGGAAGACATGCCGTGAGAAGCGCAAATTGACGCAAAGATGCAACTGCCTCAGTTGAAAATGTCTGAGTGAAAAATGTGTGCTCAAGCTTGTTTTTTATAACTCACAAAGGTACAGAGACAAGCAGTGCAGGTTTCTAATCAGCATTTTACAAGTACACATGTGCATGACAAAGACTAATGAGATAGTACTAGAGTGGCTGGATGAAAGGAGAGATAATAACAAATAGCGATACATCCTCGTATTTAAAAAAAAAAAAAAGTCAGAAAGCAGTGTCTTCTCCTTTAAAATCATTAAGCTTTACTTCCAAAATAAGGTCAGGGCATGTAAACGCTTTCTCCAATTACCTGATTTCTCTGAGTTCTCTTCTTCAGTGCATCTAAACAAATTGAAGGATAAAAAAGGAGAGAGAAAGTGGAGGTAAACAACAAACTGGAGTTCCTGTGTGAGGAACACACACCTGGTCTGAGTTTGTGTTGCCAAATATCTAGCTTAAGGCTTATACACTAAAGGAAACACACTTATTAATATTATATTCCATTTCTGCCAATAGATACTCCTGAATGTTACACACAGGTCCTTTTAAAGCAGACTCACAGTCAGCCAAGAGCAAAATCAGGACCATGGACAGCGACAGTCAGCCAGTATATGGGTCTCCAACTTGGTCTGTTTAAATTAAATATGATGTTAACATTCCAAGTGTACTATGTGCAGATCAAAGTATAAAACTGAAGCTACGTTTCTATATGTATCATTACAGTACATGTATCAATTTGTTGTTCTACTTGTTTTAATGATCTCCAAATATAAATGTACATATCATCACTTTATGGGGATATGGATTCAATAGATTAATGCTGACATAACCACCACACATACCTTTGTATCATTTATCTTCCCATACATCTACACTAACCTATCCTTGAATCTGTCAGGATTGTTGTTGCATAAACACACAAGGCCATCCTATTAGTGAAAAACATCTCAGATCCCTGTAGTGAGTGTGAGAATTAAGAGTAAACAAAGAGAGGACGGTGAGAAACCAGAGGCCTGTACTACGAAGCGAGTTCAACATACCCAGGGTATCTTCTCGTTATCTAGTTTAACTAAAAGAGATCCCGCTAAACGGTCCTACGAAGGTGGTTATCACCTCGGTAAGTCAACCCAGGGTTTCTCAATCTGGCTATGAGCGCGTTCACATGAACGGGGCGGTGTTTGCAGCAGATGACCAATCATCATAATCCAGACTAGAAGTAACACAGTTGAAGCTGCCAAATGCAGGAAGGACAGCTGGCAGAGGAAAAATTGCCGATGTGTGAATGCGTAAATTAACATTTATTAATTTAACAGAATACTCAAAAGTCAGATATAGTCGTCTAGATGGGGCAGTGATATTATAAATAGCTTTTAGATGTGTAGTGGATGAATAGATTACACTTCATTATGCCCTTTAGGAATGATATGGCGTGTGTGACTATTCCAGCCTTCTCTCAGCTGCGTCTTCGTCTCCGGCAGTGTGAAACGGACCTGAGAGCAAGTAAAAAAATAAATATAAAAACATAATTCAAAGCGGTAAACACCCACAGCATACAGCCAGCTGTCCTTCCTGCATTTGTCAGTTTAAACTGTGTTGTTTTTAGTCTGGATTATGACTAACTTCTTCGTATTTGTGTAATATTATCATACAATCTGCTCACCGAGCTCTGATTGGTCAGTAGGCGGTGCTTTCATACCAGTTGATCTCTTATCTGGAACATACAACATGCTCCTGAGCAGGTTAGCTGTTCAGCATAAGTTACCATGGCGATTTACCTCGGTAAGAACTGATCCACCTTCGTAGGACGGAAAACCCAGGGTTAACCCTGAAGTTACCTTGCTATCCGCAAATCCTGCTCCGTAGTGCAGGCCTCAGAGTGACAGCATCCTGTGTTGAGTTACTGACAGTAACCTTCAGTTTAATCACTCGATCTCTGTTTCTCGGCGCTGATTACTCTGCAATATGTATGCTCCGTCTTCTTCAAACACTCACGTTTTTACCAGATGGCTTAAAACGCTTCCGTTTCTAATCCTCACCTCAAAAGCACTCTATCCTAGCTCCCTCGTTGGCTCGCCGGACAAACTCGTGCCCTGTTTTGTTTTTAGGAAATGCAGTGTCAGATCAGTCAAGTGAGCTGTGACAGTATTTCTATGCCATAGCTCCGTCATGTCTTCCCCTTATTACTGGTGTAAATCTGACAGAGCTGACTCGATGTTGCAGAGCTGTCACGTCGCTCCTGTTGTCATGAGTCCGACATATCCGTGTCGCACTTGAATCTCAGATCATTTGTAATTCAGCTTTTGTGTGTTTTTTGTGTCGATGGCTGCGTCTGCCTGTGGGAAGGACAGACTGAACAAAGGAGGGCCCATCGAGGCAAACTCCAGGTTCCTCACTGCCACTCTGGAGGAGCACTGGTATTCTTTGTGTAGTACTCTACCAGTCGTAGGTTTTTAATGATGTAGCCTCAGGTCCTGGCCCAGACTCTCACCATATAGGCTACAGTACAACCTACAAATCTCAGAGGCACAAAACCCTGCTTGGCCATGACAAACAACATTGACAAAGGGAAGCTACCTTGGACCGTAAGGGAGCCCAATGAGCATTACTGGTTTCTTCCATTTTTTTTTTTCCCCTCTTGTTAAAAGGGTTTCTTCGGTGGGGAGATTTTCTTTATCCGATGAGAGGGTCGCACTGTAAAGGACAGAGGCTGTCGTATCCTGTACAGATTGTAAAGCCCCCTGAGGCAAATTTGTGATTTGTGATTTTGAGCTATACAAATACATTTTTTAGTTAGATGCCTGAAATAAATTCTGTGGTTAACACAAGCTTAAGAGATGTTAACGCTTTGTTCTATGACATAAAATACATCACTAAATATCCCACTTGTGAATTTTGAAGCCTTTATATGTCTTAAAAAAGGCAGTGGCTAACAAGTGGCTGAATGAGTCTACTAAACATCATCTAGCCGACTCGTCCGCCTTTACAGCCTCGTTGTGTATACTTGTGCTCATTCGACTGTGCTGTAGTTCGTTTATTGCTTCAAAAGTCATAAAAGTGGTGTTCAGTTGTGGAACTTATCTTGCTGAACAAAACGTGTAGGTATCATACGCATTTGTTTGCCACAGAGCTTATTATCTGCAAAAATCCAAAACCCAATGGAAAAATCCCATTGGCTTTTTGTCGAGGGAACCAGGGCGACGCTAACATCTTGGTTGGCCTACAAAAATATGTCATCCCTGAAGCACTTTATAGAGTAATGTGCAATAAATACACAAGCCCTGTAATACTTAGCAATTTTGCACTTTAAAGGCCGTGGGCATTTTTTTCATGCGATTAATTCAACCTGATATCACGCCAAAGCGTGTAATAGACCCAAAAGGATAGCGTGTCAGTGTCATTGTTTGCCTCGCGGAGATATGAATATAACACGGCTGTATTAACATGCAGTACCAGCAGGGGGCAACAAAGCCACTCATTTAGAATTAGGCAACAAAACCACTTAGTTAGGTTAATGGAAAACGTCATGGTTGGGCTTACAATAAGTACGTAAACTAAGTAAAACACATAGGGAAACAATGTAACGCCAGTACGGAAAACACATGACAAAAGTCATTACAAAACGCATGACAAAAGTACGTTTTTTAAGTAGTTTTTTAAGCTGCCGTGTTGTCAATGTGAAAAATAAGATGTTTTCATGTTGTTTTTGTGATGTTTTTTCATGTAAAACATCAGACTGTACACTGTGCTCAAGACGAATTTCCCCAATAAAGTTTACACTCTATTTATCTCTATGTACTCTCAATTTTTCTTAGTCAGTGTTCACAGGGAAGCAAATGGAAGGACAGAAGAGACAGAAGGAGGGGAGGGAACAACGTTGTTAGTACAGGATGCGTGCCTTTGTCCGGCGGCCAAAACGACACCCTGATTAACAGTTAACCTTTAACACTAAAGCAAAGTCAAACAGCAAAATATTGTGTGATTCTGTGAGCCAGGCTCGCCGCCAGACAGCTCTGAAAACACCCAGGTTCCATTTAAACTCCGAGCCAGGTTGAAGCAGAAAGGTCACAGCACACACACGGACACACACACACGCAGCCAAGAGCACACGCCCTCGCACATTGTCACACATGCGACTGTGTAACATTGTGGGCAAAACGGTTTGAAGAGTGAGAGGGCAGTAATTGTGCTGCTTCTTTTAGAAAACTGGATTTAAAAAGGTCATGTGGACAAAGTCATGCTGTGTATGTGTGTGTATGTGTGTGTTCGTTTGTGTGTCTGCTTTAATGGCATGGATGTGAAGAAGGAGAGACTGTACATGCTATATATAAGTCTTAATAGTTGTATGTTGACTCGATCATATCCGTGTCCTTAAACTTTATATATACTGGCTGTGATATTGGTTTCAGTGGAAGTGTATCTACCAGCCAGAGTTCTCTTCCGGGCCTCCAAAGCTGCAGTTAAGTGCTGGCAAACACACCGGTGATGATGTGATTTTATTATTTTTCATAACCAGATGGAGACACAGCTGGCTCCTGGACACAACAGCCTTATTAAACACATTTTTATTACTCTTGCTTCGCAAATTATGAAACATCTCATTAGCTAAAATACCATTGCTTGGGTCGTAATAGCACGCATGCATGGGACATATACTGGCACACATTCGTCTGCAGAACTGTCATTGTTTTCATGCCACAGCACACACACAAGACATATAACTGAGAGGAAAATGTCGGCTGGCTTTAAATGACGCATAAAACTCCAATTCTCTCGTTTTACTTTGTTATTGTCATCTATAGTGGTTATGTACATAAAAACACAATGCTTTGATTGAAAATAGTTATTGGCATTAGTAGTTTTAATATATTATAAGCGGCTTAGAGCTAACGTTAGTGTTAGGAAGTTAAACAGGTCATATTTCTCTCTATTATCTATTTTATATTGCTGTGAAAACATCTCCTTCAAACAACTGAACAACTTTAAGTTTCTCGCCAAAAACTACATCTTAAAAGATTATATTTGAACACCTCATGATAACGTTGGAATTTATCTTCGCCCAATACTCATTTTTACTAAATAGAGTTTTATTCCATCATAATGCAAGTCAATGTAACCATTGTTAACGGCAAACGTGTGTAAATGTGACCAGTAAATGTGAGACTGATGGTTGGTCACCGGTCATGGCCAATCAGCTGATAACCGGCCAGTTTCGATCGGCAGCCGATCAATCGGTGCAAGTGGCTACAATGCAGAGTTGTCTCATCATCAGGGTTGTCAGTCAAATATTAAAACATTGTCAGCTTGTCATAATTGCCACAAGTGGCTAATTATGCTATTGAAATCAATAAATTCAACGCCACTTTAGAATGGCATTACTATATTTGAATATTACTGAGTAATGTTAAATTATACCACTAACATCCTGGTCTCGCATAGCCAGACGTATCTCCACAGTGCTGTGTCAGCGCTGAAGAATGATCTGACTCTTTGTGATTATACTTTTGTACTTGTTGTAACTGTTGGAGAAGGAGAGGCGTCATAATTATAGGGTGGAAAGGTGTCTGTTGGCTAGCAGCTCCTACGAAACACCAGGGGCTGTCTGTAACTACTGCAGCTAGTCTCTCCTACCAGGTTCTTAATTGGAGTTAATTTCATTCATCTGGCATCAGAGTTGTGAATCAGTCCCTGATTAAACTGCCACACTAAAAACTCAATAGTCCTGAAAGGCCTGGAGTTTATTAGTGTGTGTTTGGGCACGTCTGTTATTGTTCACACATGAGTACATTGGGAAAACTGTTGATTTGAGTTTATTTATATAACCTGTGCTTGCTCATTTCTGACCCTTCTCGATAATCACATCCATACAGACATTTAGAAGAAAAGAAATATGCATTTGCAAACCCTAAATTACTGCGACAGTACATTTCAAAACGCCTCCAGAGCTAAATAAGACATAACTGCAGAGCTCATTAATATTGTTGTTGATGCATATATTCACAAGTGATCATAAATAGACTTTGAGAAATGTAATCAGGTGATGTTGAGCTAGATGTCGTCTTAATGTGTGAGTGGTAGCGGAGAAGGTGATGAAGAAGTCACTGGTGGATTCAGCTCTTTCTCAGCTACCTATTCTCACTGCTGATTAGGAGACACCTTTGTATTTCACACTTAATATGTCTCTCATCACTTCCTAATTGCCCCGCTGTGAATGTCCTCAACTCTAGAATAGTAATGTAAGAGATCTACAATCTTTGCTGCAGCCAACTATGTGATTTACTTTAGGTTGACATAGTATGTGTTTTCTGTAAAAGGACAATAATCTTCTCCATTCCTCTCATGCTTCCTTTCCTTTCTGTCCCTCCTTCTGACTTTGTTTCTTGTGCTTGCTTTTTCTTTGTTTGACAAGTGAACACTCCGAAGTGACACTGACGTTTCAGTTCAGTGAGATCGGCGGTTTATAATGCACACACACAGACACACATTCAGGTTCTGCTGGCCACTGACCATTTCAGATCAGTGACTCAGGTTTGGTTTGACTGAGAGGTGTGACTGAAAAAAATCCCTAGTGGGGCCGCTGTAAGTGACTGACGCACAGCGGGAGGGGGAGATGGGGGTCGGGGGAGGCAGAGATGACAAGACAGGGAGCAAGAGGAAAAAACATTGCGGTGCACTCCAGTAAGTTTCTGCTGTCTATAGTTGTGCTAAAATGAATCCGCAACACTATAATCCTTCATCATTAGGCCTACTTAGTACATCATGGTGGCAATTACATACTGTACTATAAACATCCCTCCTAATTACTGTCAAGCTAACATATATATACACGTTGCACACTAAAAAGATAGAAGACTGTATGAGTGTTTTATGGACGTATATACAAATAATATTCACTTGCTGGATTGATCATATTGGCTTAAGACTGGCCAACACCAAAAGATTTTTCAAGTCTTAATAAATGTGTAAAATGTGAGAGATCCCACACATAACGACATGTTATGTTAAATTTAACATTCAACGATTTGGCCAAAACAGCACACCACACATTAACAGATTCCATTCATGAACAACAAATCCCGACTAAAAATAACAGAAATCTCGCAAAATCTCTCACTTTAGTGTAAACAGACATGGCGAACGACAGGCAGGAAGATTTAGCGATGTTAGTTTTTGCAATACTTTGGTTAACTACCATTAACTACCATTTCTGAGCTCCAACTTACTACTACTTTATGCTTCGCGTTTTGCATTAGCTGCATTAGCTCATGGTTGATGAATAAACCAAGTGTGTAATATAGTCTAATGCTTGCATTCCTCCATTTTCATGTGTTTTTTGGTACCATCTTGAATCCTTAATGTTAAAGTTTCTGTGTAAATTTAATATGCCAGGCTGAACACACGTGCCGTCCTCTTTGTTTACCTTTTTTTTTGCCCGGGCTTCCCCCTGGAAACATCACAATCACAAAGCAATGACTTGTGGGTAATTCCCTCAGGCAAAGTCTGCAAAAATGTGGATTTACGGAAAGTGTGCATAAAGGGCTCAAAATGTCTGCGAGAGAGCTCTCAAGGACTTGACAATTTGACAGTGGGAGGGCCCTAAACCCTCACGTACTTTGCGGGAACGCGCATCCAAGTTTGCATATTTTCCCTGTGCAGTTGTGAGAGGTACTTGAAAAGGCTGGAAGTACAGTAAAGATGGTAGATTTATTGCAAATAGTTTTGTGGAAGCCTGCTCTCTCTTTCAAATAGCTGCAACACTTCAAACTGTTGCTTCGCTAGTAACTGCAGCATGGAAACCTTTAGAGAAGTAATGTCTTCTAACTAAGTGCACAGTATGTGTTAATCAGTATATACAGCAGTACTTTGTGTTTCCCCCTACAGATCCAACACTGGGACAAAATGAAAGGCTGAAAGAAACACACATTTTTCTATAAACAAAAACTTTTAAATTATATTTTAAAATATAGTACAATCCCATAAAAAAGTCTAGACGTAAGAGCTTCAAAAATCCATATGAATGAGGCCAGGTGCGCTATAATCTCCTGCTCAGTGGCAACCTGGCTTCCACTCACAAAAATACTAAGTTCACCGCTGGATGCATCAACAGCTGCTGGCTTTACACACACATCTGCATCAGCATCAACCAACAACATTTAGAAGGAGCCCCAGACAGTGTTGACACCAACAGAACACATAGATAGGAGAGTAGACAGATGTGTGCAATGTACAAATGAACCTAAAGTTAATGTGCCAAGACTAAAAACACAACAGCAGTGGTCAAATTATGTTTTCCTTTACAGAATGCCTATTAATTCAGTAGAGGGGCCTATAGTTTAATGGGTTACAGAGTGAAGATGCCGGTTCAACGGAAAAAAAGGCTGTCGCATTTCTTTTGTGAAATTCAAATTATTCAAACCTGCACCACAGGAGAAATATTCTGGATATATGTCACTAGTTATGACATCCAAATGATTGAATAGCCACTTATGGTCAATGGTGTTGAGCCAGTTTTAGATTTTTGGCAGTGAATGGTTTCCAATAGGTTCTGGCAATAAAAGTGTGTGTGCATGCAGATGTGAGTGTGTGTGTGTGTGTGTGTGTGTGTGTGTGTGTGTGTGTGTGTGTGTGTGTGTGTGCGTGCGTGCGTGCGTGCGTGCGTGCGTGCGTGCGTGCGTGCGTGCGTGCATCGCAGCTCAGCAACGATCCAGTTTATCAACCACGCTAAATTAGACAAGACATTCAATCACTGAACACACACACACCATAACATGCTGTTGGAAGACCAGCTGTTTTCTTTTCACATCGACAGACTTGTCAGTGTGAGGTGACGCACAGGTACACACATGCACGCACATACACACAATAAAAGTCTGGCTTATGACATATTAATGAAGGTCAGTGACTGACTAACTAACCAGCTGACTCACTGCTGCCAGTGTGTGTGTGTGTGTGTGTGTGTGTGTGTGTGTGTGTGTGTGTGTGTGTGTACCTGCTTACCTATCCAACAGGGGACTTTGTCGTCGTTACACATCCACCAACAGAGGACCGGCGAGCCAACAGGGGACAATTTGGAGGTTCACTATTGGTCATGCTTTAAATCTTGCTATGAACATGTCTTTTGTTTTTTTTTCATTTTAGCCAAGAGGGGACCTGCGGATGTGTGAGTGTTAAAATTCATACTCAGCACTGCCTCTACAGGCTGGAGCAGGGACTTTAACGACTCACTAACACACATCGCTTGCAGCCCCAAGTAGGCTTTCAAACTATAGGGGACTATTTAACAGTACCACATACTGAAGGAACTAGCCTCCTTAAACATGTTTTTTTTAAATATTATTAAATGGATTTAATGGATTAATATAATATAATGGATGTTCTAACTAGTGTCAAGCTGTGTTAAAATGAAGGGTTACCAAAAAGTATTTTTAAAATATAAAAAAAGAAGAAGAAATTCAGAATGCAGTTAGAAATAAAGGGTCAGCAGTAACGTAATTTCTATTTATTAAATGAATCACTCAAAACACATCTAACATCCGACTTTTACGAGGCCTTTAAAAATGGTCAGTCCCAAAAAACTCAGTCACAGTAGACACGGAACTTGGCGAAGCAGCGAGGCACACAGGATAACCTGAGCACAGGAAAAAACACAGGTAAGTATGGTGATTAGAGCAACACTGGAAAAATAGCAAAAACACTAGGAGAGAAGGTACGCAATGCACTACCGAACGAGACGGAATTATCTGGCAATGCAGTGGAGTGAAGACCAGGCTTTTATGGGGAGGTTGATGAGGTGAGTGGAACCTGGTGTGCCTCGTCTGCTGCCGAAGGAGGAGCCAGCCACGACCCCTGCCACACACATGCTCTGCCAGGGGAAGGGGAGAGAGAAAGACAGCAAACACAAAAAGACCTACAAACAAAACCAAAACAAACAGAATCATCAGACTATGGAGCGCCCCCCCTCCCTTTGATAGCTTGACATTGGCCAAAGTTACATGTCCCTCTTTTGGCAATATTTTAAAAGAAAATTGAAAGGCATATTTGCGCTTATATTGTGAAAGAATCTATTTCACTTTTGTTTGTTTTTCAAAATGACTAGAAAGAGTGGTCCACACTTAGTTTAGAATGGTAGTCCACTCATGGTAATGTAGTAAGGTGTGTGCGTGTGTGTGTGTGTGTGTGTGTGTGTGTGTGTGTGTGTGTGTGTGTGTGTGTGTGTGTGTGTGTGTGTTTGTGTGTGTGTGTGTCTGTGTGTGTGTGTGTGTGTGTGTGAGAGAGAGAGAGTAATAAGGTGTTTAGAGACCATCTGCCTTTTCCTAAACAGACAGACTTGAAGATATGGAATGATATGAACACACACACACAACCGCATACAGAATGAACTGACTAGAACTAACTAATTTGAAAGATAATTAGTAACTGATTTTCTTGTTTACTGGTTGACTGGTTGAATGATTCAAAATCTATGTGACTGAATCAATCAACTGATTGACCGCTTGTCATGCATACTGATTATGTGTTGTGTTGATATATGCTAGTGTACTGTTTGTCAGTGGAAGTCCAGAAAGACTGTATAGATGTTAAAGCCTTCAGAACAACTCAAACTCAACTTAACTTTGACTAAACTTTGAAACACCATTCACATGTGAAAATGACATGCGTACACACTAGCGTTTACTGATCAGCTATACCGTGTTTTATTACAGCCAAACCCACAATTTGGTTGATCTTTCTCTTTTCTTTGTGTTGTCAGACAACTAAGCGAGAAAAAAAACTCCAATTTCATCGCAGGGCGCACTTTCTTGTTGCCGCGGATGGGTTTACATTGTTGTTGATGGAACACGTGGTTTGTTTAATACTGGTGCTATAGGGTGCCTTGTGTGGCGGTATCACAGGTCGACGACCGAGACAAAGCCTCTGTATTTGACGCCCTGGGAATGAGAACAGGCCAGATTATCCTCTAGTGTGGGGCCAGCGTTAGATACACATAACTGAGGAACAACGTTTGTCTGATTGTCTTGATACTCAGGGATAAAACTCCAAGGGGCAAAATACATATGTTACAGTGGGTGAGCGTATTAGATGTGGTTGTTTCATGAAATGTCAGACTGGGAGAAACGTGGGTGTCATTACAGAGAGTCATTTTCAGTAGGACGCTGGCAGGGGTCAAACGTTAAACCATCATGTCAACATAATCACCATGGAAACTGCCTGTTATAATCCTGACAGGCATCAATTCTGACTGGTGGGATGAGAGAGAAAAGGAAAGAGAGAGTGTAAGAAGACTGAAGTGAAGTGAGAGAAAGAAAAGATGAGCAGAAAGTATATTAATTCAAAGTGAGGGAAGATGGCTGACAGGGAGAAATGGCGAGCTTAAACGTCATCACACTTCACGGACCTTGTCCGCTGCAACACTACACTAACTTTATGATACATTCCATTTTCACACTCAGACAAACACTTCCCACAATCTATATTTACAACCGCACTAAGGCACAGACGTGCCGAAAAATACCCATCTACGTGTCATTAATCAAGAGCCGAGATGTAAAATCGTATTCCTTCTGAAACTAATGAAAACGAGCGCCAGTTGGGCGGGATAATCTCATTTGTTTCCAAAGCAAAGTCATTTGTTTCGAGAATTTTTTTGAATTTACCATCATTTTCTTCATACTAGTACAGTGAACTTCACATTTTTTTTTATCTGTCATTTGTTTGAAACGTGCCGCCTCCACTTTCCTTTGTATCTTTGTCAGCAGGATGAGTTATTCCCTATCTCCACCTCCATTTCTTCTCTATCTTATTTTTCTTTTTTTTGCATCTTTATTCTACAAAAAGGGATTTAATCAGTATGCAAAAAGGGACCAAAAAAGGTAAATTGAAATGTCATTTTTCATTCATCAAAACAGACGGTGGTGGTGAATGTGTCTGCAAGTGTTACTGTGTCTATCCGTGTTTGTGTATGTTAGCTGTGCACACTTTTTGGTGTGTGTGTGGGTGTGTTACTGTATCTCTTTTTCAGGACAAATTAGTGTTGACAGCATAAGCTCGTATATGAGGCCTTTAGAGGCTTTTTTCCTATTCTCTGACAAAGATTTGCATATTACAGAAATCATGTCTACAAGAAATTCAGGAAATGAAAACACGAAAAACATATGCACTTATGTTTCAGTCAAATTAAATTACAGAATACGGGGATAAAACTCTCCCTTATGTATTATATTCCTCATGGTTTATCACTAACTTACCAAGAAATTGCTTTTGCATTCATGTATTATGCCTACTGACCAATGTTTCTGGTAAACAACCTGAATGGCTGCATAAATCAGTCACAAGTGACTGCTTAAAGAAAATAAAATCCTCCTCCCCAGAAAGAGACACAGAAAAAATGCTAATGAGAAGACTGAATATCCCACTTAATAACAGAGTGATGATATTTTCTTCTGTAATTTAAGTGGTAACTTTGGTATTTTTCAACCTGGACCCTATTTTCCTATATTTTCGTGTCCAACTGACTAATAGGGATAACAATTTTTGAAATTGGTCCAGTATTGAGGGAGAGCACCGTAGACGACAGCTGCTTACGGGCTGCAATATGGTGGTACCGGGTCATTTATGTCCACTAAAGAGTGTTATAAGTGTCTTTCATTATGGAAAGAGTCTTGCTCAAGGAGAAGTCTCGTTCTGAAATCTGGCGAGGTGACGTGTTGCCAGAAGACAACGGTGAAATAGTGGAATACATCCAATGTGGAAACGCAAGTCCCAGCCAGGCAGTTTGTTGTGTTGGAGTACAGAAACCATAGCTTAGTGTATGATTGTCAATGCCATGGCTGAATATTTAGATGATTTTGACAATGTGGATGAGGTCTTTGAATTTGATTGCTGGCCGTATTTATTTGAGCCAGAGTATACTGTCCCGGTGAAGGGAGCAGAGCAGGCAGGAAGGATCCAAATGCAGAGCGGAGCAGATTCAATGGAGATATTTTAATGGAACAAAAAGTCTGCGGATGCAAAAGACGGGGAGGAACAGCTGCAGACACAGGCAAACAAAACTCGATAAAAGGAAAGATGAACAGACAAAGAACAAAGGGAACGGACTTGATATAAATAGTGACTGACAAACTGGGGAAGTGGCAACAGGTGAGCAGGAGGTGAGGCGAGTGCAGGACTAATGAGGGACAGGTGAAACTGATCAGGGCAGGGTAGACAGACAATCAAAGAGGCAGGAAACAAACAAAGGCAGGACGTAAAACCGCCGAACAGCTGATTGTAAAGTGAAAGTGAAACTTGACGCACGGGACATGAACAGCCAGCGGTCTCCTGGATGAAAGCCCTGTGTTGTTGGACACATCCACCTCCCCTCCCGTCCATCCAGGTGTCTTTTCGCTCTTTAAATTACGTCACCACAGCACTTTCCCTGAGCATTTAATATTGACGCGGATGGGTTTACATTGTAGTTAATGGAAAGCCAGGTGCATCTCACATAGCCGCTCAAGGGTGCCTTTGAGACGGTAATGAGAATGGGCTGGCAACCCTGTCTCCTACAAAATTACGTTTCCATACAACTAAACTGCATTCTTAATTATGTCAATTTATTTTGTCGTGGACTTCTAGATACAGTTTTAAACATGGTTAATATTGTAAATTGAAATAAAACAAAAAAAACACAACACAACTAGCAACATAGCTTGGCTTAATATGACTACGAGAGTTTATCAAAACACAAGTAAAACGCAAGAAAACTATTTTGTTAGGCAAAAAACTACTTGGTTAGGTTTAGTAAAAAAAACAACACAATTAAAATAAGGAAATGTTGACTTTTAGACACACAGCTGTCTCCTGGGCGAAATTCCGGTGTTTGTTGATCCATCCACCACCCCGTCCCCCGCCCTTTGCGAAGTTCCGCTGACTATCATTATTTGTGTTACGTCAAAAATAAACGTAATCCGCGACGAAATACGTTTCCATCTAAACGTAATTTACAATGCAGTTTCGTTGTATGGGAACATCACTTTTAGGAGACAGGGCGAGAAATAAGAAGCGTCTGTTACTTGACAAAGGAAATAATAAATAATAATAGTAATTTAAAAGAGAAAATTAAATGAAATCTTTTTAGACAACAGTGATCTGCCCTGAGGCAGGCTGGATTCATATACTGCAATCAGTCACTCAGATGATTAAATCGTGTGTTAACACTGGAGCCTGCACCATCTACACCTACTGTATTCTTGTTTTCTTCTCTCCGTCATTCTCACTCTCACACACACACCTTTTCTCTCCACACTTGGTTATCCAGTCACTGACCTTGTTACAGAATTGTTAATAGAAATAATAATTGCTCCCTGGTTTAATCCCAGCGTTCCACTGGGATTACTGGTTTTAATTCCGCCCGCCTTTCCAATCTTTGGCTTACTAATTGGGAGATTGTGTGAAATAATGAGATATGGTATGAGCCATTATATCTTAATTATTTAACTCTCATATGGGTTAACAGTCTGAGACTATGATAACGCATACAAGGCCGTTTGTGTGTTTAATGGGATAAAGGAATCCGTAGCGCTACCAACAAAATGTCTTAATTAGCATGGTCTCTTAAGGGATTAGTCAATGTAATTTACACTGTACTAACATGTTGTCGTAATGTCGTAATTATCCACGGCAATGCAAATCAAACTGTGGGCTTGATTGACTGCTTTTGTTTTCTGCACCAAATACAGAGAGGAGTATTTACACAGTGGACAGTATGTATACATTTACAGACATTTAATTTTGTTTTTCAACAATGTAACAACATGCAAATTTTTATATGAATAATTTTAAGTGCCCCAAAACGGATTATCCTAGATAAATTCCCTCATTATTGGTTGCTGCTGTCTCTCACTAAGACGGACTAACATGCGGTGTGTTATGACACAAAATCATTTCTCATGGTGGTGTCTAAGATCATTGGACATTAATAACATTTAGTGACCTGACTGCTCAGAAAACTTAGCCTACAAAAGGTACAAGAAGAGAATTTTATGGCTAATTAGGGAGCTGTAACATAAAAGTAATATAAAGGCAAGTGTGAGGACTTACCTGTACCATTCCTACGGTGCCTTACTTCGTAGGAAATGAAACATCGCTGGGTGGTGGGTAGAATAGCTCCCTGGAGAGCTGAGTTTGGATAAGATGCTATGATGAAGGTCTTCAGTAAATGTAGAAAACAGTGTTCATCTGCCTGCGATCTGTCCCCATCTGTCTTTTTTAATAAAATTCTCCATCCTTGCACAGAAACATGTTTTAACATAATATTAACTGGATGCCTTGTTTCTAACCATAATCTTAAATTAGACATGTTTAATCATTTTGTAGGTTTCCATACTTGAAGTTTTCAGTCTCTATCACCTGGCTCAGACATCTGTGTTTAATTAAAATGTAGACACCATATTGATGAGGATTCAGTTCTTCCTCACAGCCAACACAGATGAAGTCATTTTTTCTTACATGCTGACTGACTGCAGCAATGTTGCACTGCCTATACGAATAATGAGGGAAACTCTATTGCACTTAAGTTTACTCTCAAAAGTGGCATTTCAATGCCCTGAAATCCTATTAGGTGGCATTAGTAAACTTTGTGACGGCCCCTCTGTGTTTGGATCCTTTGCTGTGTCCGGTGCGCCCGGTGGATGCTAGAGTCAGAGCTGTTGTACTTAATTCTGCTCTAACAACCAAAAAGGAGCTGATGCGTTTTTGGGGCTTGGTCGGTTACTATCGTAGTTTCCCGTTGACATTTCTGAGCTCACTGCAGTCTCCGAACCAGCGCCTGATGCGTTGGACTCTGTTTCTGCAAGGCCACAGTTTAGATATCAGGCACATTAAAGGGAAAGAGAATACCATAGCAGATGTTATATCTCGTGCCCCTGTGGGATAAAATGTTAAATGTTTTTTTTGTAAATGACTATTAATACTGTCCGATTGTTTGATTTATTTTTTAACATTAAAGTTTGTTCAAATTGTTCTATTTATGGATAAATGGAGTGTGTAGTGGTAGTAGGTTCTTGCCGGGGGCTCCGATGGCCCCTCTGTGTTTGGATCCTCTGCTGTGTCTGTGCTTTCTTTCTCCAGGGCTGCAGACCTGATTGCAGTGTAATCAGTGGCATGGGACACACCTGAGCCCGGTGCTTTGGTTTTTGGTTCCTTTTACAGCACGACATCCATGCAGCACATTTTCACACATCCACTCCCTACACTACTGGGCTTAAAATAGGTACGTAAACTAAGTAAAACACGTACGGAAAAAATGTAACGTCAGTACGGAAGACACGTGACAAACATCACGTGACAACTGTCACTACAAAACATTTGATAAACGTCACTAAGGTAAGTTACAAAACTAAACACCGGTCTCAAACAAGGGTATCCCGGTTGAAAGTCCTGTGTTTGTTGGACCCGCCCACCATAAGTGGTCTTTCTCACTTTATATACGACGTAACTAGCTCTGAATTTAGACTTCTGTCGCTACACAACACGTGACAAACGTCACGTGACAACTGTCACTACAAAACACTGCATCTTCGTGCAGGCGTGTAAAATTCACGTCTCAGCTACGCAAAACGTTCAGCTTTCTTCCGGTGGACAGGCGGGTCTATAACACGCTCTGCTGTGAGACTGGGCTGTGATATACTGTGGTATAGCAGTACCCCACCTCTCCCTGTAAAACAAACCCTGTCCAAATAAGACTTTAGACTGATAAGATGGGTACCGTCTTGCCTATTGCTTCTTTTAAATAAAAGTGAAAGTAATAATATGTAATGGCTGCCATGGCACTAATAAAGAAGGATAGGCTGAAGGTGGAGGACTTCTAACAACTCACCCTGCTGTGTTACTTAAGTTGCGAACTCCATTCCCCCTGAATCATTTTCAATATCTTTCCTCTTCCCTCTGTATCAAAGCCAACAATGGCGTTTTAATTAGTCCCAGAGCTGGCCAGCTCTCCCTATCACCATCGGCCTGTATCCTTTCCACTCTCCATCACTCTCTGTGTCTCTGTCTCTTTCTTCCCATATCTTCGTCTAGTCTCATCTATCCTGTTTCAATACAATAAGCCTGTGAACTTGGCAGTCAGATCCACTTTTATGCTGATTTCATCACGCGGCCTCTCAGTCTGCTGCCACATATCTGCTCAGAGAGGGAGAGCGCGGCTACAGAGAGACCAATGGCGAGCGCAACCTATTCCAGCACCGAGACAAATTAACTCCCATTGTTGGCTTTGATACTGAGGAGAAGGGGACTTATGTTGAAAAGGATTCAGGAGGAATGGAGGCTGAGATGTGAAAAGCACAGAAGGAGAAGGAGAAGGAGAAGGATAGACAGCTTCAAACGAAATGCAACTATTTATCATCCTTGCTAGGTTTTAATCTACTTGACTATTTATTACGATCCAAGTGGTATTTATACCTTCTTGCAAGATATAATAACAGCGGCAGAACCTTATTAGATGTCAGAGTTAGCTCGCAGTGACATTTGCGAGTTTTAGAAAGTACACGACGTCCTTCAACAGTGACATATTTATACAATGTATTTCCCTGTATAAGCAAAGTGTTACATTGAATTGATACAAAGTTATGTGCACTATAAAGAAATGTACTAATTCAGCCACAAACCCTCCACCAAACCTCCAGGCTTGGACAGAAGCACCATTAGTTTGCCATTCGACATTGTGTGGCTGGTGTAAAGGCTCAGTGTAGCAGAATGGCCAAACAGTGGAACCTCTCTCCAACAAAACTGAACATAAACAAACACAAGACTTTCAACCAGGAGACTGGTGTTTGTGTCCTGCGTGAAACTAAAAGTAATGTTGACTTATTTTGTCTTTATCAGTCTTTATTCACGTGACTCGTTGGTATCGTCAGCCGCGTGAGTCACTCGAGTCGCTAGTCAGTGAAGTTAACATCAACCACGAGCGTTTCCTAACCCTACCTAAGTGGTTGTGTTGCCTAAACCTAACTTCCTCTGAAAACGGAAGTTTATTTTGAAAAGACACTATGTATGTAACGAACGTATATTGACACGTCGTCGTTGACAAGCTGGGAGCGAGAATGTGTATCACAACAGCTACGCTAACCTCTTTAGGAGCTGCCATTGTTGTTTAGAACAAACAGTTGCCGGATCAAATAAACTGGCGGATCACCCCTACTGCTTCAAGGTATTAAAGTCTGATATACTTGCAAAGGTAATATGTACGATTAATGCTAAAGCTACCGATGTCTATCCACAAGGTATTAAAGTCTGAAATACTTACAAATTTATGCTAAAGCTACCGATGTCTATACAAAACTATGTACCAAAAAATTGCTATGGCTTACACGAGAACTAGAGCGAGCTACAACACACTACACTTGGTTCCCACTTTACTACTTCACAAACAGTTTACAAGTGCAAGCTACAAACACTGATGAAAAGATTGGTTTTACGAGGAGGATCGAAGCAACACCGACAGCCATCGACCTCGCATCAGCTGTGCCATTCCGGAAGCTAAATAGGCCAGCCCGCAGTCCTCAGCCAATCCGCAGCGGCGACGTCACCGAAAGCCAGCCAATGGAAATAGCACCTATTAACACAGATCCTCAGAAAAACGAGAGCTGTAACTCTCCATTAATTTAGCCACACCATATTACCTATATACAACTCATCAACAACATAAATACACACAAATACGGCCTTAATTACTGGCGAACTGAGATCTGGTTTTATAAAAGCCCACTTCCAAAAGAGTAGTATTGGCAGAAAATAAACTGCCCAGCAGACAGAAACTCTGTTAGAATTCATTTAAAGATTTGTGTGGTTTAGAAGTCTGGCGGTAAAGGGCAAGGATTATTGAATAACCTTGAGCTCATGGTTTCTGTGGACGTGTCGAAGACATACAGGTTTATATAACCACCTTAAGCTTCTGGTTTCTCATCCACCTTCTGAGAAAAAAAAAGGTGCCACTCCAAGTCACCTCTAAGCTTCTACATCATCCATCAAGGTTTGATGGAAAACTCTATTAGCACTGACAAAGCAACAGTTGGATCATATTGCGGTGGGCAGAAGAAATGGAGCTCTCATATAATGTCCATTAGCAGAAGAGGTGTTCACATGTGTTTTATGGAGCAGATATGAAATCTGTTGCTGTTGGTGGAAGCAGAGATAAATCAGGCTTCACGGCACAGTGAAGGTTAGACAGAAATGTCTAAATTCCATTAGGAAAACATACATGGATAAAACTCTAAAATGACATTGAGTCAGTTATGCATTAGTGCAGAAACATTCTGTCTATCCTACTTGCTTTTAGCAGAGATCAAGTCGGTGGTTCAATACCTGGTTGAAGGAGATATTGACTAAGTAATTATTTTTCCTCAGAGCCAACTATTTTTTCTCATCTTAACTGATCACTATAACCACCACTTTCAGCCCAGGAGTGTATGAATGTGTAACCTCACTCTCAAATGATACCTGTAATGCTGCTGGCATTGATTTTATGCAATGTGATTTCTAAACAGCCACCTAGTGATATACTGAAATTAAAGAAAACCTTTACTTGAAGTGTGACATCATGTGTAATCCTGACAGTTAAATTTGAATTTTTGCAACACTGCTTAACCCTTAATACTTTGCACTAGCATTGATCACCAGCTACTATATTCTTTGTTTGTTTGTTTCCTTTTCTCTCTTGTTTTATCCATCTTCTTCTTCCACCTGGTGTGTGGAATACCAGTGAACTTGACCTGGACACCAATTGTCTAGCCCACTGGTGGACTCACAAGGGCGGGGCTATTCAATTTAAACAGTACGCCAGAGACACTTGCATACTGGTCAAGATCATTTGAGCCAGAGTGTGAAACCAATTTAATAAAGAGCCCTCTAGGGTGTCCTTCCAGTTGGAAAATGTCATAAAGGGCCCTCGAGGGTTTCCTTCCAGTGGGAAAAATTTGATAAATAGCCTGGAAGGGTTTCCTTCCAGTGGGAAATACTTGACAAAGGGCCCTCTATGGTGTCCATCCACTGGGAAAAACTTGATAAAGCGCACTCCTAAGGTGCCCATCCAGTGGAAAAAACTTGATAATAGGCCCTCTATGGTGCCCTTCCAGTGGGAATAACGTGATAAAGGGCCCTCTATGGTGGCCCAATGCACAACAAAACGTGATAAAGGGCCCTCAACTGAAGTGCCTTCTAGGGTGCCCTTCTAGTGGAGAAAAAAATTTGATAACGGGCCCTGTATGGTGCCCTTCCAGTCCCAATGATAACACATTTTCAACTACACAAATTCAGCCCAATAATGGTCCGACCCAGACATGGGGCATCGCCCATAGGAGCACAGAGCACTCTTCTGTGAACAGCTGTAAACACGGCTAAGGGAAAAGAAAGAGGAATGATGTTGGTGCCGTTAGGTGGAAAAGGAACCAATCTGCAACAAGTCTTGGAAGAAATAACAGCTTTCACCTGGTTTATGTCAGCTTTGAGTGAGGCTGCCATTGTTTTTCTCAACAGAATTGTTTTTTTTTCTTTCAACAGCATCAAGCATTACCTCCATTTCTGCATCACTGCACCCCTGACTATTTCACTTGCATCAGTAGCACTTTGGTCCAGAAGATGATGGAGGTGAGTGTTGATATCCATTGTGTAACATGGCATTTCTGAGGCGGTGCCATCATATTAATTCAAGATAAATACTGTTCCATGAATACACTCTCCATTTAGAAGTAAATGGGTTTCATCAACATTCACATAGATGGCCCTGAATGCTTGGAGCCTTTTCATTTTACCTATATGAACATATTATAAACAATTCATCAACATTTTAAAAACAAGACCCAATATCTGTTATTATTATATATAATAACTGTCTTTGAGATTGGAGTCTTCTGCTACAGAAGCACAGATGCAGGTTTGGTAATGTATTGACTTGCTTCTCAACGACTCTGACTACGTAGATGTAGGTTATGATAATCATATGGAGATGGTATGGAAATGAAAAATTACAGCTATTGTTACCAGAGCGCCTCAGAATGCAACCCCAGCACTTTTACTATTATGGAAATGAGCAAAGTGTTTCCTAACAGTGAATATCAGAGAGTAGATTGAATATAAAAAATGCCCTCTCGCTGACCTTAATTTAACACAGTGTTTTCTACCAGCCTTGATTTAGTTGCCGCACCGTTGCTTTTGCCTGGAGCCACTGAGAGTGAAATGTGATGACGGAACATTTGATCCCATAAATGAGTCCAAATGATGCTGTCATTTTTATGGAAACCCAACATTAGGATGACTGATTATGTCAAATTTAGGTTGAATAAATCTACAGTGAGTACAATATCCATTAGTACTGCTTTACTACCTGTATAGAGGGCTGGATTACTGGGATCATGAGTGAAGTGATGATTATGGGTTTAAACAGCAGACTGCTGTAGATTTAGGGGGGTTATTGGCCTACATGTTACGATGTATTAAATCCTTTTTCTTTTCTTTTTTTAAATGATTACCCTGATTGTCCCAACATTAAACAAGTTACACATTTTTTTGTGATTCTATGTTATTCACATGACAGATGACAGAATGCTTGCCTCTAAATTTCTGCATCTGTTTTAATAAATGATGTTGCAAAAGTATAGGTGAAGTTGCCTGGAGAGTTGGACATGACATAGTTCAGGCTGTTCTCAGACACCAGTCATAGCTGTACCTACGAAAAGTAATGCACTGTAATTCATATCTCACAAAATCATTCCATATGTAATCCATGTAATCGTGAACGTGGAAGTATGAAGAGTGACAAATGTCACGTACGGAGGAGGTGGGGGTGGATGGGGTGGGGGACTTTCGCCCAGGAGACCGCTGTTTGTGTCCCGTTTGAAACCAGAAGTGAACGTTGACTTATTTGTCACATAACTTCCGTATTTAATATACGTTACTTCCGTAGTTATTTTAACCCAAGCGTTGACTTGTTTGGTAACATCCATACTTAAGTAACGCCACTTCCATAGTTATTGTAACCCAAACCACAATCTTTTCCTAACCCCAACCAAGTAGTTTTATTGCCTAAACCTAACCATGTTGTTTCCGATGAAGACAGAAATTTATTTTGAAAAGGCTGTATGCATGTAACAAGCGGAAATTGACACACTTTGCTGGACATTCATCACGTATTGCTGGAAATTTTTTAGGACGCCGAAAAATGAGGAATAACTTTTTGAGAGATATTCGATACGTTTGTGGCGTTGTGGCAGTTGTTGCACAATTGTGCCAACAATACTGACAATTTTGTCATGAAAAGAATCCAGAGCGGAGAAATCCAGAGTACTTCCCCCCAAAATGCAATTGGGGATGGGACTTTGTTCTTTTATTACAGTATTCCCTGATTCACACTACAGCTTTTGTTAACTGACTGGCCCAAAGACGGCCCGCATCATTAGGGGTTGACATTTATACGCATTTGCCTTGATTCACTTAGGTGATTCAAATTTTGCAATCGCTTTATTGTGTGAGATTGCCAGAGTGAACAATAAAACTGGTGAGTTATTTGCAGAAAACTAGGAACGTAGAATGAAGATAACGGGCAGTTTTGCACCACCTGTAACGTAGTGTTTTGTGCGTGATGTGTGGTGTTGGCTGCTGGAGTCCACGGGGAGTACAAGTTTGGAGTTGTGTGAGATTCTGTGTCCATTAAATCCCCACAAAGGCAGCGCCCATGCTTCTGTACTCCCCATGACAGCATGACAAAAGGTTTGGTGTTGAAAGAAGCACAGCAAGAACCTGGTACTTGTTGCACCACATTGTAAGATCAGTAGTGTGTAACTGTGCAGTGGATTAAAACATACCCTTCTAACCACAGTGAACGGATCAGGTTAGCAGTTTTAGAGTTGCCTGCTGTTCTAGAAAACTCGAAACTTAATTCCTTTGCATCAATAAAATGTTGCATCTCTCCTTATTAGACTTCTCTTAATCCTTTTATTCTGGTAGCCTCACTGCCACACTCCTTTATCACATGTATCAGATAGGAGTTAATAAAGGAAGACATCCTCACTATCTGTCTTGTTAAATTTAAACATAACACTTAACTAATTAATTAACAACTGCATCACAGCAGGCTATGTGAGAAGAAGCTAATGTCTCATCATACCAGTCTTAGGTGGGTGACTTGACTGGGCATTGGCAGACTGATCAGTTCGGTGTCTGATGGCCTCCACAGTGGTGTTACTGTTTAAGCCCCAGCCAAACTTGACATAGAGAGAAAAAGACAAAGAAGAAAAAAAAGATGTGTAATGTATTCAGATGATATTTTGCAATCTAATGATGTCATTACATTTCAAGTGCAAGTAGTCATTTCTTGCATCTCCAAGAATACAATTACAGAGCTTGAAAGACATTGGGTGCAAAAATGTAGCTCAAAACGCTGCTAGTGCTACGGTGTGCGTACGTTAGGCCTGCATCTTATTATATCGAATTTTTCAGTTTGCAAACCATGTACTGCCCCCAACCGCCATCAGCTAATACCAGCTCCCACTCCAAAGGTTCTTCTAAGCTGGAGAATCCATCAGAGCTCCGTGTCCTGGCCCAGTTACAAGCACTCCCCAACCCCCTCCTGAAAGAGCGAGGTTCTGCAGCCAGAACAGAGACCACAGTGCTGTTGATGTTGATTCAGAACATGGTTTTAACACAAACACACTGTCACAGCCGGTGCTGAAATCTCGGAGATGTTGTGTTTGCAAAATGAGGGTTTACCAATTGCAAAAGTCCAGGGGGTTCAACTAGCATGCATGTAAGCACTTCAGGAGAGAGCCCACCTGCTGGGAACAAAGAAGAACTGGTAAAAAATCCTAATTAGAGTTGTAGTGGGGAGATATTTTTAAACTCATATTTTATTAAAACATACAGTATGTTGGGTAGTGTTTTAACTTTGCTAAGATAACCCCCTTATAAAGTCATGAACCATGAAATGACAATTTAACCCTGTCCACAACTAGCATTAGCATGTGTCCTGGGTGATCCGACCTGCGATCACAAGTGGACAGCTCTAAGTACGTTAGTTCACACCTGGCATTAGAATGCATCTCCACATGCGTCTCGAGTGACCACTTGTGATCGGATCTCACTTCCCCTCTATAAACACGTACATCCTTTCATCTGTGCATGGCAACTACAGTATTGTTAAGGTTAGAGAAAGATTGTGGTTATGGTTAATAAAAAAAGCTGTTAATTGCAGGTCTGTGACAGGAGGTGAACTCCTGCGTGAAAGGAAGACGCGCAAAACGTTCGTGCACCACCATGACCTCTACACTCTTGTTTTCTGCCTCGCAACATATAAAGGACACTATACTTCCAGCAGTGGCAGTGAACATTGGCACTGGACAGAAATTGTGAGTTGCTGAATCATCACGACTTCCTAGAGTCCTAGTCCTAGTTCCTAGAGATGCTGCGCTGTCGACTGACATGTCAAGCTGCTGCTCGAGTAACATCTTGACATGGCAGACTGGTGTGACAATGATTTCACAAAAACAGTAAAGCACAACGAGCCTGATAGAAAAAAAAATACTCCACCTGCCACCACAGATTTCTCATCCCCCCAAAATCAGCAAGCTGGAAAACTGGTAATGGGGATTGGCGGATGCTCTGAAACTTGTTGATTCTCCCTCTAATGAAAGTACCTCTGTCATCTTTCCTTGTTCTTTTGCGAGAGTAAAAATAGAAACTGACAGGGGCAGGGATAGATAAAGATTAGAATGTGACAGAAACACAGATGGAGAGGCAGGCAGCGCATATAAGCTGTTTTCCCCCCCAAGTGAAGGATGTATTACAAGGAGAGAAAATGTGGGGAAATAAAGAGGCGCTTGCTTATCCCATTATTTGTGAGAAAGAGTGAGGAAAGAAATAGACGCAGAGTTTTTAGCATTTATTTGTATGACCTGCTACATTTTTTCGATTGCTGGGTTTTAAATGAAATCATTTGGTACGAGAGTCTCTTTAATTCACATTTCCAAAACCTCATCATGTACCTGTGATTCACAGCGGCCTCCTTATTATGAGAACAAAACCACTCCAGCAGACTTCAATAGGAGTCATTCAGAGTGATTCTCGCTCTCGAATAAATTTACATCTTCTTTCTCCTCAGTTCCTCTTACAATCGTGGACGTCTCTCTCTCACACACACACATATTACATTCATTTCCATTACTTAGGGAGCCCTTCAGTGTGTGGGGAGAGAAAAACTCTTTAAACAGCTATGGCTTTTCAAGTGTCAATCGGCTGAAATAAGAAGGAGGAGGAGGAGGATGGATGCAAAGACAACAGGGAGGATACAGGAAAGCTTTCTGTGTAAATCACCAGAAATTAAGGACACTGAGAGGATGAGGAGGAGAAACACAACATGATGAAGCCACGAGAGAGAGTATCCGGCGTCAGTCACGACAAGATGAAAAAGTGGAAGCGGAAGAAGATGAGTGCGGGAAAACCTGTTGAACACTCTCCGTCGTTTAAAAGTGTGCTAGATGAGTGCTACCTTCCTGTTGTCTAAGTGTTTGGAAGAGAGGAAGGGGACGAGGAGAGAAATGGTGGCATTAGAGGGAAAATGGGATTTGTGGCCACTAGAGAATCCTTCTCAGTAGAGAAGAAAATAGGACTTTGAGTCTACAGCCATGCAAACTGCTCCGTGAGGCCAGCCCAGTGTCACTCCCAACTCGTCAAATAGCACTGAATGGGCAGCGCCCCGATTGGCATCAGAAACCGACGCACAGACGCACCCTTTAGTGACAGTATGTGACGAACCAGGCTTTCAACTAACTCCAGTGTAAACCGACCCGCGGCGTTGTTTGACAGTTGGAGCAAGTAACGTAGTATTAATAGCGTGAGAGTCCATTCACGGCAGTGGTCAAAAAAACACAAGACTTTCAACCAGGAGACCAGTGTTCGTGTCCCATGTGACACTAAAAGTAACATTGACTTATTTGGTTAGTCTTTACTCACGTGCCTCCCCGGTATCATCAGTCCCGTGAGTCGCGTGAGTTGTTAGTCAGTGAAGCTCACGTCAACCATGACCGTTTACCCTAACTAAGTGGTTGTGTTGCCTAAACCAAACTTCGTGTGAAAACGGAAGTTTATCTTGAAAGGACACTATGCATGCAACCAGTGTACATTGACACGCCGTCCCTGATCCGTCGAAAAGTAACGCGAGAGGGGTACCCCGTGTGTCGGTCTCCGATGCCGAGGGGCACTGACCGAGCGGCGGTATTTGACGATTTGGGAGTGAGAATGTGTTGGTGAGGCTGTAGCCTACTTAGGCGCAGCAATGCTTTGAGCTAAATTCTACTGGTCAGCATGCTAGTATGCTCGAAATAGCAACGTCACCATGCTAATGTTTAGCAGGTATGATGTTTATCATGTCAACCATCTCAGTTCTGCATGTTGACATGCTGACATTTGCTCATTAGCACTAAACACAAAGTACAGCTTTGGGCTAAATGCTAACATCAGCATGCTAACATAGGCTACTTACAATGACAACGCTAGCATGTTGATGTTTAGCAGGTATAATGTTTCCCATTGTCGCTGTATTAGTTTTAGTTGGGTTAACTTGGCAATTAGCACAAAATACATAGTAGCTAAAGAGCTGCACAAATCAAAGTATTGGACAGAGTAAAATGTTTAAACTGAGGATGGTGCTAGATGAAAAGTAGTCTAATATAGTTGTAGAGAAATTTTACTCAAACTCACAAATGCCAACCTCAACCTTGTCTGGAAACAATAAATGTCTAATGATGTGCCAATCCATCTTTATATGTTAGGATATTTCATTGGATAAGTGAAGAATAAGACCTGCAGGATGACCGTATTTTCAAACCCCCAAACCGGGACCCTTAAGCGGACCACACGTTCATGCAAGCATACATGTATGCACTTATGCACAAGCCATAGGCATTTCATCAGGATGGGGGACAATTATTTCAGCACCACGGACAGCGCCTCAGCAGATGAAAAAATTAGGTTTTGTCTCTCAAAATCCACCAAAACATCCACAGACGGATGAAGCATTTTGTTCTGTTGTTGCACTGATTGCCCTTACAGATGCCCTGTACGTAAACCCAGCAATCATAGGTCTGATTGACGTGACATCCCGGTATACTTGCAAGTTACACTGATTGATCTAATGACAGTATCATCAAAGCTGAAAAACTTTGATAGACAGACTGATTTTGTTTGATAATATATCTTGTTACTGATTAGTACAAAGTAGCCTACATGCTCCATTTGTAGGGCACGTTGCTTTTTTTCCCAAGCTTTCCCCCTTCTCAGCGCTCGATACAAGCCGTGTGTGACAGTTTGGTAGTGATATACATCAGCTCTGCTCAAAACGCTGACACCTTTCAATCAGTCAGATAACAAGCACCGGGCAGAACATCGGAGTCGTATGCATCATCAGCTGATCGGCCCACCGTCTGACAGCTCATCAGCTGATCAATCATCTGACCTTTAAGATCATCAATCACACTCAAACAACTCAATGAAGTGCCCTTTATAATCTGACAGCTCACACTCCTCACCACCTGTACACAAGATGCTGCCGGAGCCGTTTCTCAATATCGTGTTTTGCTTTCTTTTTTTTTTTTTATTGAATGATATAAATTTGTTCCTGTGTGCTGGTTGAACTGATTTGGGGAGCATCTTTTCCACCATATTCGGCTGTATGTCCATGCAATATATGGTCCAACATCCTTTAAATTTCCAAAGTCAATATTCCACTACAATATGGAGATTATGCTCGAGTGCAACGAGCTATGGGGGTTTAAATACTATAAATGCACCCGTTTAACATTAATATTCAGCACTTCACTGCAGTTGACACATACGGTCTGTCATTGGCATGTACGATTAAACTGCAGAGGTCAATAAGAAAAGCAATCAATTCTTAAGGAACTTATGGAAATGAACCTTTAAGGAGTTTCTGCTTTATCCCCTGCTTATGGAATATCAGTGGAATAGTGGAAGTTCGTAATGAAGCTGGAATTCTCTGGAGAAAATCAGGGAGGAAATGAGTTATGCTCTTGCTCCTTAAGCAGCAGTTATTAGAGCAGGTCTATAGCGAGGAAATTAACATCTAACTTCCCAGGGGAGTCATTCTTGTATTCGATGTAAATGTATTTAACCTTCTCTGGCCATGTGACCGCTGGCTGCAGGCCTCTGGGGAAAGACTGCTTTGTGGTCTGAGTCAGCTAAGGGTTAAAACATGAAGCGGATGTGGGTTTGAGGTCTACGTTTATGGAAATGAGGTTTCATTTTTCACTTTAACACCACAGTTGCCTCAATATTTATGTACTAATGACTTTTAACATGTATTTAGATGTAGGGGGTTAATAAGGACATTTTTACGGAGATGCGTCTCTTAAACCAGACATGGTACGTAATTCTGGCTCCATCTATCTGTTAACAGCTCATTGAAACATAGGTGTTTGTTGTGTAAATGGTCATCGTGGCTGGAGAGAATGAACGCGGACACGGAAGCTGGAGCAGCAACAAGGCACACAGGAGACCAGGGCTTTTGTCCAGGGCTGGAAATCATTAACACAGGTATAGTTCTGTTGGCTGAAGACAAACAGTTGAGTGAAACTTTTTATTTTTGCATATCTTAGCCTAGACACATAGGGCCATTTTCAAACTAATTCAGAGGCATTACTGCAGAAAGTTTTTGGGCCGTGATCCCACACTACAGGTCTACGGTATCTCAACACTGCAGGGACTTCAGGAGGATTTGGCAGCATGAGAAATTCGACACAAAATGAAACTTTCCCCGTCAAAAGCGTCTCCAGAATAATTCCTCCGCCCAATTTAATTTTCTCACCACCCAAATTTAGGTCCTGGCTGAGCCTGCGAGAGAATCTAATCTACAGCGTCAACGTATAATTAACTAGAAAGGCCAAAAGATCCATCTGGTTTTCAATTAGACTGTTATCTCCTGAGAATGGGTTTAGCATTTGGCTCCTTTCTATAGAATGGAAGTCAGCGAGGTCAGCGAAATTAATGTCTCCCATGTCTGAACCGATCCCCCGAGAGCATTCATCCTCAGTTATTCACTAGGTTGGATATGACATCTTCCTCCTGTTAAAGTTCGTCCAGTGTAACAGTTTTGTTCTGATGGTCCATCATCTGAGTTGGTTGAACTTACAGTGTACTGAACACAGGCCTTTTTTGATGCAGTAGGAAAATGCAGTTTACGTTAGAGTAGGCTTCACCTGATACAAGGACATGAATGTATTATCATGTCACAGAGGTAAAGTCAGCCACCAAAACAAATCTACATGAATCCAGATTTGGACACTTGTACTGTACCTGTGTGAACGCTTATAACTGTAATATGACTTTCCGCACCAATAGAGGTGTTTGACTTGCACGGGAACAGCGTGCGTGGGTGCGTGTGTCATTCTTCAGTTCTAAGTCAGGTCATCATTATGTTTGGGCCTCCTTAAAACCACATTAAGACTGTCTGACCTCCTTGATGCACTTTTAATGACTACAAACACCCCACCTATCTAACCCTACACACACAGACAGCACAACTAATCTATATTTATTGAGTTTGTAGCTAAATAAAGAATTTAAAAAAGAATGTATTCTGTGCAGGTTATTTTAGCAGCATGCATTGCCTGCCCCTCAGTTAGCAAAGGTCTAAATAGAAAAGAAACAAAATTCATAATTATTTCTGTAGTTGTTTACTTTTGGGGGAAATAAACGCCTAATTTATTTGAGCGTGTTTGAAAAAGCAGTTAGTCGGAGGCAAATCCCTTGGCTTGTTTAACAAACTAATATGATTACTGCACTCAAGTTGGTGTCCACAAAGTCCACATCTGATTAATTATTTCAATATAAACATGTTTACTGCTGTACTCTTGGCAATTTATTGTCCCAAATGAGTCAAATCTAAGCAGTGGGCATCAAAGTTGTATTTCAAGGAAAACGGATTGGAGGTAAAAAATCAATGCCGTGTGTCTGTGTGTCTGTCCTTCTGGCTGCCAGTGTTTCATAATTAACTGTCAACCCATTGGCTAGTTGGGTGATTGCATCGATTCTGATTGGCTTTCGTCCCCATGGGTTTGCTTTACAGTAACAGCTCCTTCTGAATGTCTCTCCCACTCCGTCTTTGTCATCCGATCGGCCCGTCTCGCCTCCGCGCTGCAGGCTGATTGGTCATTTTGGCAGACAGCAGCCTTTGATGTTAAAGAAAGTCTTTGTCGCCTCCGGTGACTGTGTGCGTGTGTGATATTATAAACTAAGATCGGGCCCAACAACAGTCATTTTAACAGAGAATGTGCCCTCATCCCTCCTCTAGCGCTACAATCACTCACACACACACACACACACACACACACACAAAAATCATACACACACAGAACGCATCATTCAGTTTAACTCCAGGCCAATGACAGGAAGTGGCAGATGACAGACACACACACACACACACACAGACGGAGACACAAAAACATAATTTCCGAGCTCAGCTTCAGTGCATACACTAGATGACAAATGTGTATTGTTTTACTCGGGTCTCCAGATAACACACACACACACACACACACACACAAAGGTCCACTTCCATTCTTCATATCAGTGTCTGAGTCATCCCTGAGCCTCCTAATATGGTGGTGGTTAACCCCAGACATAGGTCAACTGCTTCTGATGGTTTCTTCGGGCACACCGATATAAACTGATATACTAAATATGAACATACAAACAGTGTTTATTTAAGTAATCATGTTTTTTGGATAATAAAATAATGCAATTACTACCCGCTGCGAATTGGTGTTGAAGAGGACCTATTATTCTTTTGTGCTTTTTCCCTTTCCTTTAGTGTGTTATATAGGTTTTTTGTGCTAGTTATCTGGGCATACACTGTATGATTTTAGCCCATTTTAGAGTTGGACTAAAATAACACAATATACAATTAAAAGAATCTATTATCCAAATAGCTGAACGAGTGAAATAATAATGCAAGAGTCAAAAGCAAGGCTACAGTGAAAATAAGTACATAGTATAAAACTATGTAGGCCTGCAGGGTGGTGCAGTGGTTAGCACTGTCGCCTCACGGCAAGAGGGTCGCAGGTTCAAACCCGGCTTGGGGCCCTTCTGTGTGGAGTTTGCATGTCTCGCTGTGTTAGCGTGGGTTTTCTCCGGGTTCTCAGGCTTCCTCTCGCAGTCCAAAGACATGCAGGTTAGGTTAATTGTTGACTCTAAATTGCCCGTAGGTGTAAATGTGAGCGTGAATGGTTGTCTGTTTCTCTGGCGACCTGTCCAGGGTGTACCCCGCCTTCGCCCGATGTCAGCTGGGATCGGCTCCAGCCACTCCCCCCCGCAACCCGGAATGGGATAAGCGGTTACAGATAATGGATGGATGGATAAAACTATGTAATAATAAGGAAGAAACAGTTGATTCGTAATGAAAGCAAGGTGACCTTGAATATGATCTCTCCTGATCATATCCGCTCCTCCTGACCATGTCCAGGAGCCTCCTCTGTGGTCTGTACAAGGTTTTTCCTCCTCACATGGATTCCTCTTGCAGACCTTCCACTACCACAGCATAGGGTCCAGAACAGGGTTGAACCAGCTGCACAGCACAGCACTTCTTGGGAAAGTGATGTTGACCCAGATAACAATGTAGCATGACTGCTCTGTTCCCTCTGCAGCTGTTAGAATATATGATCCTGAAGACTACAGGGGAAAGCCAGCAGATGTGCGGCATTAAAGAGGCACAGGGTGGCATGGCGTGAGAAGAATACATGGTGGCTGATGGCAGCACATTTTTACAAGAAGCCTACGAGGATTTCTGACGACGTGGACATGCACAAGGCATGGAAGGTCTAAGAAAAGATGCTATCAGTTTGCATTATGGGAAATGTAGGATCCAGTCCTTTTGAAGCTTTACTAAGCTCTAAACTGAGGAACTAGCTCACCCCAAACTTACAGCTACGTAGTTTTAAGATTGAAAAGACACACTAAGGGCAGGCGTGAAAGGAAGTGGATGGGTCCAACAAACACAAGGCTTTCATCCAGGAGACCGCTGTTCATGTCCCGTGTGTTAAGTTTCACTTTCGCATTACAATCAGCTGTTCATTTGTGTCCCGTGTTCACAACATTCAGTGTCACAAATGTAGTAGTTTTATGTCCAACCATATAGTTCTTTCCTAAACTTAACTAAGTGGTTTTGTTGCCGAACCCTAAAGTGACGTCAAGGGTAACTATGGTTTTGATGCCAAAAAATAAAGTGACGCCAAGGGGTGTGACGCCAAGGGGCAGTATCGGACGAGTTGGGATGAGAACATGTTGGTTTGAAGCAGGAAGCGTCCGAAACGTTACCTTCTTCCGACAGACTGGGCGCATTGCTGCTGCCAAAGGAAAGGCCAACAAATAGTAGGCATCTCACTATTTTAGAGCCGTTATTGTGAAACCAATACATATTGCTCTGTGGACCAACATAACTATTACACATTTTGATGTGAGACTGGGTTGGTGTGTGTGTGTGTGTGTGTGTGTGTGTGTGTGTGTGTGTGTGTGCACATTACAAATATAGATACTCATCAGATTGTGTGCGATCACAAAAGTTGAAAGTCATCTGTGACTTTGTGTCTGGTGAGTGCAAAAGAGAAAGAGAGAGACACAGTGTGTGCGTGTACGTGTGCGTGTGCGCACTTGCAGAGCTCAAAATGTCAAAAGCATGGCATGAGGGCACAGACTCTGAAAGCTGTTTCTCTAATGCCAGTGAGATGGTGCCAAGCCACAGGCTGAGTGCGCTTTTGTGTGTGTGTGTGTGTGTGTGTGTGTGTGTGTGTGTGTGTGTGTGTGTGTGTGTGTGTGTGTGTGTGTGTGTGTGTGTGTGTGTGTGTGTGTGTGTGTGTGTGTGTGTGTGTGTGTGTGTGTGTGAGCAGCTGTTTGAAAGGTCAGAATATCCAGAGAGGGAGCGGCTACAAAGAGGGGAGCAGATGAATGGATGATGGGTGGAGGGATGGAGCGGGGAAGATAAAGAGAGGGAGGGAGAGAGGGATACTTAGTGTAGATCAGTCAGCGCACAAGAGAGGAAGAGACACTAAAAATGATCACTTAATGATGAGTACGCTTCTAGCCTTTTCACTTTTAACTAATACTAAACAGTGTCTTAAATTCTATATTTTTTTTTAAAGAGCTTCCACTGTTCTCCTGTTAATCCAGTCTCAGTTTAGCGTGCACTGACTGTACCTCCTCCATTACTCTTTTTACTGACATCAAAGGAAAAGTATTTAAAGTCACAGTCTGACTACCTGCCACCTGTTGATTAGCAAAGGCTTCCCAGTTGAATGTATTTCAATCTATTTTTTTTTTATTTTCTGAATTTCTTTCTAAAGCATGGGATAGGAGAAGAAAAGCAACTTACAATAGATGAACTCCTCAGACTCTTATGCCTTTTTTTGTCATGATTGGATTTGTGTGTGTGTGTCTTGTGCTTAGGAGTTGATTGTATAGCTGTGACTGTTTATTTGTTGTATTTTCATTGTGGGATGTATCCTGGAGCATTATTTGTAGGAGGTTCACGTGTGCGATTATGTCTGGATGATGTTTATATGTTTGGATGATGCTGGTGTACTGTGCTGTTAGATGATGGTGGTCTAACATGCCGGAATGTTTGTTTGTTTTGTTGTTTGTTAATGTGTCTGAATAATCCCATGAGGGATGGGTTGTGTTAATGACCAGACATGAAAATAAATTATTCATTCATTCATTCATTCATTCATTCATTCATTCATATATTTATATTTGTTGCTTCCATAAACACAGTTTGATTACCAAAGTTGTCCTTCGAGGAATAGTTTGACATTTTGGGGAAATACACTTATTCACTTTCTTGGTATCAATCTTTTCATCTAAGTCTCACGGGGAAAAGCACATTTCCCAAAATGTCAAACTATTGCTATAATGTAAACATGGTGTCACCCAGCTCTCATCGACTTTATTATCTTTCAGAGTTTTTAGCAGGTTCAGTTTTAGAGCTAGAGTGAAGGCACATATATCATATGAAACTAGAAAAACCTAAGGAATCCCTTGGTACCATGTCATGCTAGCTTGTCGGGAAGAAGGATAAACAACGCTCCAAAGTTAGGCTAAATTTTGGCAGAGAAAAAATTGGCATGGCCATTTGCAAAAGGGGTCTCTTGACCTCTGACCTCAAGATATGTGAATGAAAATGGGTTCAATGGGTACCCACGAGGTTCCCCTATACAGGCATGCCCACTTTATGATAATCCCATGCAGTTTTGGACAAAAAACATGCAGTTTTTTGAATGCAGTATAAATGTGTTATTTTCGCCTATTCTAAAATGGTGTATTTGAATATTTATGCACACTGGGATCCCTAAACAGTCTTGGAATTGCATAAACTTGGTATCGCTGTAAAGCTGAGACTCTTTTGGATCCAATGAGCCCAATTGTATTCATGTGTGATGATGTTATTCCCGATAGTAGCCATTTCATTGTAGTGAGACCATTTTTTTGATGACCTCTAGGATAATCACAGCCTCACAAAAAAAAATTGACACAGTGCTGAGCAGCATAAACAAATTAATCTTCATGTTCTCAGCTTTCAGATGATGTAAACCACATCTATGTGACATCTACTGCTGACCTGATATCTCCCCCTAAAGACCCCCTGTACCCCCCTAAAAAGACAAAAACGGGTCTATTGTGGGTCTCAGAGGGGTTAAAAGAAGCAAAACAAACACACATACAATACATGTTTACTCTAATTTAATCTTAAAATAAAATAACACCATTTGCAGTGCCGTCTGTCTTGGCCTCCACGCTACTTGAACCTGATCTTCTTAGCATGGATTTGATGCATCCATTTCAAAAAGCAAAGATAGTGAAATTTTGGGCAAAGTGGCAGAACTTCCTTCCAAGTATTGCAAGTAGCTTCTTAACCCCCCCCCCCCCCCCCCCCCCCGGCTTCCTGCTAAACCACTTGAGTTTACTCAGTCACGCCGTATTCTTGGGCTGCCAATCCTCCACACCAACTCAGGGGTCGTCTGCCTTTTCTTAATCCCTCAGAGGGCCAATTGCCACTTTGGATTAAACTGCACAACGCACAGACAACATCAAATGCACCCAAATGTGTGAATCCCCCGAAATCTTGGAGGGTTGTCAGCATTAGTTTTTACTTAAAGGATGAGTGTGTAACATCTAGGGGGATCTATTGGCAGAAATGGAATATAATATTAATAAGTATGTTTTCTCTAGTGTATAATCATCTGATCATCTGTTGATTAACGTTCATATTTTTTTTCGAAATAAGGTCCCATGGGGTCCACCGGAAGGGGAGGGACTTCACCTCTCTATGTCTAATTTTCTTTTAAAGGGGCAGTGTGTAGGATCTGGCGGCATCTAGCGGTGAGGCTGCAGATTGCAACCAACTGAAACTTCTTCCATGTGCCAAGCGTGTAGGAGAACTACGGGGGATGACGCTAAACGCGAATGGCCCTATCTAGAGCCAGCATTTGGTTTGTCCGTTCCGAGCCACTGTAGAAACCGCTCCATATGTAAATATAAATGGCTCATTCTAAGGTAACGAAAACACAACAATTCTTATTTTCAGGTGATTATACACTAAAGAAAACATACTTATTAACATTATATTCCAGTTTCTGCCAATAGATCCCCCTAAATGCTACACACTGTTCCTTTAACTTGTGTCAACATATTAGACGATTTTATAAATAAAATGATTAATTAAAAGACCAGTTTTGTTTTCGTTACCTTAGAATGAGCCGTTTATATCTACACAGGGAGCGGGTCTGAGTCCGACATGTTGCACCGCCACATTTCTACAGGAGCCCAGAATGCACAAACCAAACACTGTTAACTTTTCCTGCTTGGGCCGGAGTCGATAGCGTTACTCGCTCCCGTCACCGCCGCTCTCTCTCTCTCTTGCTTCACCACTCACTTCCCACGCACACACACACACACTCTAAGCACTCTACTCTTACAACAACTGGCTCTAAAGAGGGCCATTTGCGTCTTCATATCGGCCACTGTAGCAATCCTACATGCTTGGCACACGGGAGAAGTTGTAATCTGCAACCTCAACGCTAGATACCTCCAGATCCTGCACACTGTTCCTTTAAAATGCATAGCGTGTTGTGGTGGTCTGTTGTTTTTGGGCATGTACAACATGCGTGTGCATTTTACATGCTTTTACAATTCTGTAGGAATGTTTGCTAGAGAAGGGCATTTTGTTTAAAGTATTTTTTTTGTGGTAGTAAACACAGCAGTACTATTACAGTAGTCAACTTTATACGTATCTTGAAAGGGAAATGTAGAGGTTGCTGGTTCTAATCTTGATTCTCCAGGGAGGAGAACTAGGATTGCTCATTCTAAACTGGGACATGTTCAGGTGTGAATCTGTGTCAGGTGAGGCTCTGAGCAGGTGTGTTTGGTTCACTTGCCAAGGTTAAATAAGGTGAGGTAATTCCTCCCTGACCTCCACAGCTGAACTAAACTCCTGACTAATGCCACCCTCCTCAGTCCAGCAGTGTGTCTGCTCATACACGTGCATATTCCACAGTTTGTGTGTCCTCCTGTGTGTGCCCAGCTAAACTCTAATCCCCAATGTCCTCTTGCTTGCTGCATATTATGTTAACAGCAGGTGCTCTTAATTATATTTTCCATGATTACAGGCCCATTTGTAAACCTCTGTCTTGCTGGAATGTATTAGAGAAATTACCTCGTAAAAAATTAATGAGAGTAATGAGATTACATGAGCAGCTCCACTGTGGTCTCCCTGACATAATACACATGGTACAGTACGAAAAAGTCATCATTTATCAGGCAGAGGCTGGTAAGTATTATAATCTGGGCACCGTTTTCATCTAAACCGATCAATTTAGAGATTTGGTTGGGATTACAAACAGTCCTCATTATATCCTTATTATCGATAGGTTTGTGATCATCCTCATTGCATGTGTCCATTTCCTATAATCCTTAACCAAATAGGCCTTTTCACAGTGTTCAACCATCACTGATTTTATTATTTACACCTCTGCTTTTCCTACTGTGCCATGTTAAAATGTGTCTGTGAAAAAGGGCTGTGGCTGCTTCTAACCTTAAATGCCCGGCTCACCCATGGTAAACCCACACAGTTGATTTTAATTATTTTGGCTGATTAGAACTCTTCTAAAGCTGCAGTCACAGCTCCCCATTCATTGGTAAGAGAAACAGGGTGAGATGTATTCACTTTCAGTCATAAATCAACCTCCCAAGTTTTTTTGTTTTCCTTTTTTTATTGACACAAATAATGTAACAAAAAGGGTCGAAGCTCTGGACCGACAGTCAAACACAAATTAAAAACAAAAGAGTTACAGCAACAACAAAGGAAAGGAAATTGTATATTCATACAACATACTGTATATACACATATAGTACATACACATAATACACATGTACAATGCATGCTAGACGTAGAACACATACATATACATACATACCGCAGCTTGGTCAGTGCCCCTCTGTGTCTGATACGCGCAGAGGACCCCTTAGCGTCTGTATGAGACACACCGGGCTTTCAACTAACTTTAACTAACCTTTAAGTTATGAGCAATAATACAGTATATCAAGAGGCATTCACAAATAGCCTACACCATGGGTGATTAAACAGAAATGTTGGTGAGTGGAGGACAAATACAGCAAATGTGAAGTGTGTGAAGTGTGAAATGTCAAGGTATCCCTTTAGGGGAATATCATTTTATGATCATTTGAACGTCTCATTAATCATATAGCATGTGGCTATCAGCACCTATTGTTCTGAGTGAGGAATGCTAACCAATGCAAACCAGCCAGCGTAGAAACTTTTCTCCAAACAATGTGAAACAATGAAGAAATCAAGCAGAGTGAAATGTAAAATGTCAATTGTCCCTCTCAGGAAACAAGCTGCTCTGGACTCATTCGATGAACCCATAACTCACATAGTGACATTCTGAGAGTTCTGGAGTTGTACAGTTCCATGTATATCCTTTTTTTGGCATTTACAGTCAATCTGGAGACATTTAGGATTGGAATTTTTCAAAAAGTCTCTGCAAGTATGTGATGCCTCTTTTAACTTTCTTCGAGGTTGACGAACACAAATTATCACGCTCCACTATTGCCCCGTTTCACACTAAAATGACTTATGAACAAATGAGAGGTCAAGATCATAGGTAAAATTCCAACGTTCATATAGCATTTAAGAGTGGTGACAGACTGACAAACACTGGGAGTAAGGATAGATAATGAATTGCATCAAATATGACCCCCTGAGGTGCAAGTATAGGCCTATAGTAAAAGACTCACAGTAGAATAAATGTATCTTCCCACACAAAGGGTTTAGTAACTGAGTAATACTACTTCCTGCTACCCCCTGTCATAGACATAAGCACTTATGAGAAGGTTATGATATTTTAAATAACTACCTTATACATCGGTGTATTGGTAAGAGGACAATCATGTCATATTTTTTATGTGCACTTCCTTCTTATCCTTACATCTCTCAAGACCTTCCTAGAAATCTGCATTGACCCTTACAGCTTCTTGACAGCATTGACTTCCTGTATTGCATGGCTGCATATCTCAATAGACCATTTCACAGCTGTAAACATCCCAGATGTGTCCCAATTTATTTCCTGTTGCTATCTAGTGGTAGCTACGTGCTCTGCTCAGCAATGTTTTTCCTCTTGGTTGTCACTCTTTCCTTCTCCCCTTCCCTAATGTAGCATTTGATGAATTTTGCATTACTGAACAAAATAAGTCTGTCATTTCGATGTTAATTTTGATGCTGAAATACTACGTGTTTACGTAGCCCGAAGATGCCGCAGCTGAATCCACATCGCCTCTGATCTGCGGATCATAGTAAGCGGGTGTGAATAATCCTTTACACTAAGGACTGCCTGGCCCCGCAGTCTGCTTTCCCATCACATCAGAGGAGCTCCGAATGCTCAGATGGCATCAGACTGACAAGTGTTACCGGGGCGTTTGACGCTTGACTCGATGTTTCGTGTCAGATTTGAGACAGAACGGTTCAAAGGTGCTGCATCAAAATGCAGCAGTCACCTCAGGTGGAAAGCCTTTCGCCATTTATAGAGGCCGTAAATGCCAGTGAAATGCCACCAAACGCGGGATGTTAAACATATTTGTGTGTGTGTGTGTGTGTGTGTGTGTGTGTGTGTGTGTGTGTGTGTGTGTGTGTGTGTGTGTGTGTGTGTACAGACTTGTATTGAAGCATTTGTGGATTGTCTGGCACTAATCTCTCTGTGTTGATTTGTTTCACGACTGATCCATCGATAAAGTCTCACTGATTGCGATGCTAATCCATACACACACACACACACACACACACACACACACACGCTGATAAAAAACAACTTAAACTCCTGATTAAACCCTCACCGCCGATACACACACACAATAATCTGTATCACGGTGACATACGGAGACAATAGGTGTCTCCTGGTTGCTATGGCAACAGACAGGTGATAATTCATATATGAAGGTTATCGCCTTTCCTCTCTCCCTCTTCTCATTCATCGTTATTCCCTCTCATCTCTCCATCATCTTCTTTAATCTCAAATTCCTGCTTTCCTTTTCATCATCTAATTTCTTCTTCTGGTCACCTCCTATCCTCTTCCTCTTTTTTTCCTCCCCTCTTATTCCTCTCTCTCTCTTCGTCACCTTCCTTCTTCCTCTTCGGTGTTACTTTATTCACTGCTGTCCTCTTAGCCCTTTCATCCTCTCCTTTTACCTCCTTATTTGCGCCCTTCGCTCGCCTCCTCACTTCCTTCCTCCCTGCTTTCTCATCCTCTACTTCTACTCATACTCTTTTGCCCCCTTGTTTGTCCACTCATCTTTTCCTCTCCCCTTCCTTCTCCTCCGACATCTCCTCTCCTCTTGTTTCTCTCCTCGGTCCTCCCCCCCCCCCCCCTGTGATTATCATCTTCCTCTCTCCGCTCCTTATTGTTTCTCCCTTCTTCTCCTCTTCTCCTCCTCTCCGTATATATCTGCAATAACCCAGTTTAGTCGTGTTTTCCCATTCCAAATACTGTCACCTCGCATTACCTCAGAGTTTCTACTGGGCGTCCCTGTGGGTTATTTATGTGCACTCGCCTCTATATGTGTTTGCTCTTTCCTCCCGCCGCCACATGCTCAAATAGCAGCAAAGGGCTCGGGCATTAATATTCAGGCCCTCCAGGCATGGGGATATTTGGCAGAATATTGTTTTTTAAATTTATTTTCTATCTGTATTTATTTATTCTTTAGGTGATGGGATTGAACAGAAATTCATTCAGTGGTAATATTTACGCCTCGAGGCGTTCTTAAGAGTTGTTTTCAGATATTGGTGGGATATTGTGCTCTTTTTTCTTGGTTTGGGACGATGCTCATCTGGCATCCTACCCTCTGGTCCTTGTTTAATCAAATCACTGTAGCGATAGTAAATATAGCCTGTCTTGTAGGCAGTTGCTGCTGCTTCACTTCCAAATAGCCTTTCCAGCCTTGTGTCTATGTACGCTTTATATTATACTCAACTAGTGTTTGTATTGTTTATTTCACTGGTGATATCATGCTGTTATTTGTGGTCCTGTAGGGTTAGAAAGATATATCAGGCCGATACTGGACTTCTTTCAGACACATATGGGGTCAAGCAAACACAGAACTTTCAACCAGGAGACCGCTGTTTGTGTCCCAAAGTGTTGTTGAGTCATTCTGAAGTGACATTAGTGACGTTTGTGATGTGTTTTCCGTACTTCTGTAACTTTGTTTCCGTCTGTATTTTACTTGTGTATTGTACTTATTTTAAGCCCAACCATGATATATTTCCTAAACCTAACTAATAGCTAGTTCACACTACACGACTTTAGCCCTGATATTCCGCTTACCGACAAAAGCCCAAGATCAGAAGCAAATCAGCGTTGGCTCGCCGCTCGCATGACGGCACTTGAGCGTCATGTGTGAACTGCTCAAAGACGCAAGCTGAGAGGCTAGCCGATGCATTGCTGACACTTTCCAGATATCTGGCGTCCTAAATAATTGGGACCGTTGGGGACTCCGACACACGAACTACGGCCAATGAGAGGGCAAGGCGCGGGTGGAGGGGGAACCTGAGGGAGGAGGGGTCACCAGACTCCAGATTACAACATTGAGACAACATCGTGTGTAGCGTGAACAGTACAGAGATCTGACGACTTTAAAAGTCTCGTAGTGTGAACTAGGCATGAGTGGTTTTGTTGCCTAAACCTAACTGCAGCCGTTACCATAGTTTTGTTGCGTGGCATGAAAATGAAATGCGTAAAGATTAATCAGAATGTCGCAGAATGTCCTTGTAATGTCGTGCTATTTATACGCCTTCCCGTGACATCGGGTTGTTTGGTTTTCACACGGGACACGAATAACGGTCTCCTGGGTGAAAGTCCTGTGTATTGTTCGACCCCCTTCGGCCTTAGTGGACTTTCTCGCTTGTTATACTCGTTATTATACCACGTATCAATAGCAGTATGTTCAATAACAGTCGCTTTATATCACTTGCTCTGCACATCGCTGGTTGTACTACGTCACTTTCTCTGACCGAATGCAAAAACGTTGACATTCAACCTATCTGTGGTTTGCAGAAACATACAATGCAAACGTATATTTTCTGCTGCTTCAATTTATCTTTAAGCTTCTTTGTGGCTTCTTATGCAACAAACCAGTTGTTTCTTTTGTCCTGCTGGGTGATTCATGTCTATATTTTAAAACATGGTATAAATAATCACTTCTTTTTGTATGCGACTGTGACATATAATGGACAAAAACACTAAAAACATAAGAAGTTTGGCTCTGGAAGCCATGAAAATGAGAAATGAGATTCCTGTTGTTGCCAGAGAAACAAGACAGTTAAATCCTGCCCTTTTTCCTCGTTGTGTTTCATCGATTTTTATTCTTTTATTGTTCAACATTAATTATACTTTTTGTTGTGTGTGTGGAGGAGCGCGTATGGTAATTCCCTTATCGCTCTTCAAAAAGATGGTGTTTTGCTAGTGGGGTTTGGCTTCAGTGAAACTGGGCTTTATGGTTTTGCTCGGTGGAGAAATTAATATTTCAGAAGTGATTACATTCGTTGATATCTGCGGTATATATTGATCATTTTATTCTTCTACATGCGAGGAAATTATGAAGTTTCAGAACCAAGTTTCTTTAGTGTATAGCCCCAACTATTGTTCCTGTCTCTGTTTTGTTATGTTTGGAATTGTGCGGTATTTGATGTGTGAATAGTACTGCCCTGTGTTATATTTCACAATAACAGTGAATAATATACAATACAACCGTGTGCAAAATGAGCGCAGGGACTCCAAAAGGCGGGAGGGAAGATGGAAGAATGATGTTGTATCTGTGAGAGAGGATGACAAACAAATGAAGAAAAAACTATTTGCAACTCCGTCTTCTCCCCAGACGAACATCCGAGTTTTCCCTTTTCAACAAATTTGATCAAAATCAATCATTTACTGCCGTCTCCCCATTTCACAACTGAGAGCGGCCCAATTCCCACTCTGGATTATTCATCTGCCTGCTCGCCAACTATCTATTTGTCGTCATCCCGTGGCGCCAGAGGAGCTCGACTTTGCGGATTGCCTCTCCGGTGCTTCCATCCTCGCAGTCACGTTCTCCCGGCCTTGTGTGTGGCCCTGACGGTATCTCTGAAGCTGCTGAGGAAAAGCCGCTGAGGACCAACTCAACATTAAACTTTCAACAGAGGAGAGAAAATACTCCAGCAGCGATTCAACTTAATGTTGTTCCGTTCGGCCTCTCGGTCGCATTTCATTTGAATCATTCGCACGCGCTGATTCATTGATTATATCATGTCTCCTGCAGTCATGTCTCAGTCAAATGTTCACTCTGTAATGGTGCAGCTGGCCTACTTATGGCCTGATTGAAACCTAATGAAATCTTTTAATGAGCAGTCTCTGTGTGACAGCCTCTGGAGGGCGAGGATGAACTCACACACCACTGTTAACTGTCAATGTGCTTGTTTGGGCGTGCTGCAAGAATTGAAGTTATTTGTGCAGCTGAGAGCAGAGTGCATGGATGTGCGTGTGCATATATGAGCCCCCGAGAGTCTGGTTACATGAGCATCCGGTTTCTTTAGAAAAAAAACTCTTTTCTGTCTCCGAAACCTGGAAGGGATTCCGGGCAGTGTCGAGAGAACGCACCACAAGATTAGCTCAACTTGAAGTGAACAACCCCAGAATAATTAAAATGTGATTTCTTCCTTCTATAAACCCCCCCCCTGTCTCTTTCTACTCCTCTGCTTTGCATGCAACTGTAGTCTAAAATGTTTCCTCTCCCCCCTCCTCCTCCTCCTCTCTGTCCTGCTTCCCTGCATGTAATTTTAGTTTTTTAAAATGTTTTCTCTGTCTCCTCTTCCCCGTGGAGAGCAAAAGCACATAAGTAAAGAAGCTCTTATCCTCGCGCCGACGAGTAGATAAGAATAGGAATTACAGAGGCATTCACTGGAGAGAGAGATGGAGGGGGGGAGTAGAAAGAGAGGGTGATCCGGACCGAGAAGAGGAGGGAGGGGGGGTGAGAGAAGGTGAGATAGAAAAATGAGGAGAAGAGGGGGGAAAGGGATAACGACAGAGGAGAAAACACAAAAAAAAGGGACACGCAAGCTGTGCAGCAGCGCTTTGGGCTTGCTTGTGAATTTACTGTTTTTTGTTGTTTACAGAAGCGTGACTGATAACAGGGAACTTCTTAGACGGTTCATCCGAGGACGGGGCCAATCCTTTCCCTCTCGAGGCCCATCTTAAGCACAGTGTACGGGATCTGATGAAACGTCCCCTTGTGCGACGGCAAGAAAATGTCATAGACGGAAATAAAAACGAGGACAACCATCTCCGAGGTCCCTGTAGCCCCTAATGATATAGCTGGGTAATGCAACGCCTGCTACATTATTATATGCGTCTGTAAATGGCTGGAAAATGTAAATGAACTCACTTCGATTTAATTCAATACATTTATTGTCCCCAAAGGGACATTTGGGTTTTGGCGCAGAGGCGGTGATTCGGTTTCACTTGGGATTCCGCATCTGATGGCAGCTCCTAGTATTTTGTGCTTATAGTGAACTACTGTATGTCCACTTACCAAAGAGAACATTTGACACAGCTACATTGGTTATATAACAGGGAATAGTGCACTCGGAGAGCAAGCTGGCTCGCCATTGTGCTATAATACCTTGTTAATATTTGATGTGTGCTGGGGCTGAGCTGACCGGGGGGAGACAGCTGTATGACTGACCAGTATAGACTGTATATTCTGTTCCTATCCAGACAATGAATTGCAGAAATAGAAGCAAGCCTCCCGTCCATCACTCCTCATCACAACTCAACACAAGGCAGAGTCAAGGGGTTGCTTAACCAGCCAGCTACAGGTGTCTGGTTCATGACAGCAACACTGAGGGACACCAATTGGATGATAAAAATGTTAAACTCGATATGCAATTTAAATGGACACCTGCTAGCTAGTGCTGTTTTCGATCAAACCAGCTCTGCAATAAAAAGCACAAGGGGCCGTGTCGGTGAGGGCATGTTGCCTCAGTTACCAGTCGGACAACACTGTACAATCCAGGAGAGCCAATTTGAATGATCCAAATCGTTGCACAAATACTGTCAGGAAGGATTTTACAACTCTGGGAAGTTATCACAGCAACAATCATTTTATCCTCTATTTAACAACAGAATTACCCCGTTCACACTACAAAGTATTATACCAGGATTGTGCACTTGCAAGTGTTGAATTGGCCGACGTAGTGTGTTGCCGAATGATGTTGCCACGTTCAACCAACACCAACGCCGGTTTCGATCATAGACTGTATACAAGAAATGGACGTAGTCACCGTGACATCACCCTTTGGTTTGTGGCCTGCTGTTTTGAAGCCTCGAGTCTGCATCTTGGTTTTTGGCTGTCCCGATCTTAGTTTTTGGTGGTCGCCTCCTTGTTTTTTGGCAACCAGAAGTGACATGACAGGGTGGAGCTAAGTACAACCAAATGCTGAATAAGACATTTTTGGTGAACAAAATGTTACAATTACCTTGTAATGTACTGCTGTGGACGGGGGCAGCAACAAAACTTATTTTAGCCACCGAAAAGAACCAATATCAGTTGTAAGCCATCTATGTATTTTGCAACCAGAAGTGACACGAGAGGGTGGAGCTAAGTACAACCGAACTCTGAATAAGATATTTTTAAGCTACCAAAAAGGTTATAATTAACTATCATGAACTGAAAACACACTGTGAAAGGGTTAAAGTTCTACAACGAAAACACGGACAACTCCCAGACCGGACAATGCCGTGGTAGCGACCTGTCAATCACAAGGTAGCCACGCCCTAAAGCATCCCCTGCTTTATGGTCTATTTGGCTCTAAATGGGACCATAATTTACTATATGAACATCATGCTGTATTGAAGTAGACTTGAAACTAGCGATTGAAACCATAAACTCATGTTTACAATGTTTACTGAGGTAATAAATCAAGTGAGAAGTAGGGTCATTTTCTCATAGACTTCTATACAATCCGACTTCTTTTTGCAACCAGAGGAGTCCCCCCGTGCTGGCTATCAGATAGAATTCAGGTTTAAGGCACTTCCGCATTGGCTTCACTTTTCAGACCCGGAGGTTGCCCACTGGTCTCGAACAGCGGCCACCTGGTTGAAAGTTCAGATTTTATGCGCAAATTAATACTATGCATTAAGAACTGGTGGTTGGAATAGAATAAACAGAGTGTATTAACACCTGAAACTGTAAAACTAAGTCTCTGATGTAGGTGCTGTTTAATATCATGTAAATACCCCTTGGTATTAATATCTCCATGTCTTCCATTCTTTATCTCTGAGCACCAGGGAAACCTGATAACACACAGGACAGAGGATGAGAGTCATCGTGTGAAATACAGCTGGCTATCCGTTGTAACTGCCTGTATACAGGGCCTCTAAACTCAGCTGTGATTCACCAATCAGCCGACTGGACCATTTAATAATTTGACTCAGTCTGTTTCTGTCCTTCAGAGTTCATTTTGTCAACCATGACACAAGAGAAAAGGATAAAACAGACTCAATAAAAGCACGATAAAATAAGGTCATCATGGTTTTTCCAACGTGGAAGTGGGACAGCTTCCTTAAGCAGAACAGACGCTGGTGCCCCTTCTTGCACACAGCTTCACAGTTTGCCTCAAAATTCAGTTGGGCATCAATGATAGTCCCGAGGTATTTATATGACTGCACCTGTTCAACAGTTTGACCCTTAATAGTTGTGACTTCGGGTTCACAGGCATGTCTTCTAAAGTCAATGATCATATCTTTTGTTTTTGTTATGTTAAGTTGCAGATATGATTCCTCACACCATTTGATAAAGTCATCAATTATGGGGCCATGGCTGCTCTCATTGCCCTGAAGCAGACTTACAATCACTGAGTCATCATGAATCTGTATTGTTCATGGGTTCAGTATGCTGGCAGATTGTAGATTAGACCCATTACACAATGCTCTGCAGTATCTTGGAGATCCTGCGTAGATTACCGACAGCATTGTTCCCGGGGCTATCTGAGCTGATCTGCTGCGTTTTACCTCTGGATAAGACAATCACAGGTCACAGCCATAGGGCAGGCATGATAACTGATGCGGTGCTCAACAGATTAAATCTATGGTGACCTGGGGCAGCCGGCATGCTGGACAAGGCCATATGTCACTGTCTGCGGACACCGAAGTCCTGAACACAGCTGATCTGGGGTCTGCTGGTGCGGGAGGGTTTAGAAAGACAAAACAACGTAGTTAGCTTTCTGTCCTTGCGGTGCCTTCTAGAAACAGCTATAGCTTCTCACATAATATAGAGCTGTGTACCCAGTCTGCAACACACTGGTATTAAACTTCAAGCGTGTGTGGGTGCAACTTGTGCTGACTTTGGCGTTATTCTCCGCAGCAATAAAAATAAAGTAGTGTTCTTTGCCGAGTGCCTCAATTTCGTATCAGGTATGTTATCATCTATCTCCATTCCTCTGTTCTTCTCCCCACTGTCCCACTGTTGATATTGATGTAGTTGATGCTGCTGAGGACAATATTAGAGGCAATATCAACACATCTCTAAAGAAGACAAATCTCACCGCAGAACCTCTAAGCACCCTGGATACCACAACAACAACTGTACTATGAAAGAGAATAGAAATATGTGTTCTAGGGTGTGTTGCATTTTGTCAGTAACAAGACCAAACTAGATCAGTTAACATCTTTAACCCGACAAACCCGGTACCGGGTTCGGCCGAGCTGTGTGTTAAAACACTGCCTTTAAAAACTTCATAAAACGCTGTGCTTGTCTTTTTTCCGAATTGTTTCTTAAAGACAGGGCCTTAACGCTACACACGAGAAATTGTATTTTTACTTTAGAACATTTTAGACCGTTTTCATATTGAATGTACATACTTGACTTTGGACTTTTTTTTTTTTGTTATCTTATATACATTGTTATTGATCTTATTTGTTATTATCTAAGTTTTTCTTACGATCTGTGAGATTTTGGACCCAAACGCAGACACAGACAATGGCGGGAAGTTGAACAAAGACTTTATTGCCAAAAAGCATGAATGATGACTGGAATGAATGAATGATGAGGCTGGAATGAGCAGGGCAGGCAGGCAGGCGGTGATCCTAGGCACAGGAGAACAAAACGTTAGAGACACGAACGAGATCAAAAACTACGAACACGATTACTCAGTAAATGAAACGGCCACGCGGCCGAGGCGAAACTACCAGTTGGGTTGAGTCAACGATCTGGCGATGAGTGACTGGAGAGCCGGGGTATTTATGCTGAGGTGGATGATTAGATGAGATGCAGCTGCGCAGGTTGATCAGGTGAGTTGATTGCATCAGGGAGAGAGAGAGAGTCTGCCTGGGAGAAGAGCCTCGCACACACACACACAAACAGCCAGACAGGGAAAAAGGGAAAAGACACACTAGGAAGGCTGAGGTCATGAATGGAATCATGACAGTTTTACTTGATCATATTTCATTACTATAATAAAAAATACTCCATTTGGAGTCAAAATTTTAAATTTAGTTGTTTTTATTGATTTTATACTGTGCACAATGGTAGAATTTGATGATGCACAGGGTAAATGTCATGGCCAAAGGCTCCATTGTGTGCACATGGCCTCCTGTAGTGGATATCAGTAGTATTTTATAGCCAGACTCCCTTTCAAGAGGTAGAAAACCCATTTGGCACACTTTGGGTGTCCAAGTGGCCAAATGGAGAGTCCGCCTGGTCCTATCCTTACTAAAAACCTTTGTAGAATCTATGTGCTTTGTGTTATTTATATCTGCTTTGGCACAATTGTAGTCAAGGAGTTGCTGAATGAATTCAGTGGCATCTCTGTGCATGGCATCATTGCTATAATGGAGTTATCCACTCTCTAATCTAGAAAACATTTTGGGCGAGGATAAAAATGTAAATTTTACCTTTGGTTCATTACAATTTACTCAGGCATAGTAACAGCCACAATGTTACACTTACACTGGGGATGAATTCTCTGAGGTCTTACCTATCCATAGAGACCAAGATCATGCATATAGACCTGGTAGTTGTGGAGCTATTCTTGACTTATTTTGGGTATGTCTGTCTAGGCGAACCACGTCTTCCAGCACCCTAGGGCTTAAGAGGTGTGCTACCCACCATCCCATTGTAAAAACATGTTTATATGCTGTGGGTGTGCATGCTATTTAGTGTATGCTTTCAGTACAAATGGCCCCATACACTGGGAATCAAATGTCATGCTGTACCCACTGAGATACAGAGCTGTGTGTGTATTCATGTGGCTTTTGCGTGTGTGTGTGTGTGTGTGTGTGTGTGTGTGTGTGTATGTATTAATGCATCGGAATACACACATTCTCTCCTATTACCTTCTAAAATGTAGGTTAATTGTATTTGCTGGCTGCCAGGTTTTACTTGTGAATAAATTAAATGAGCATAATGAGCTGATGTGATAGCCCAAGGAAAACAGGCATCCTACACACACACAAACACATTTAGATCCACATACAACCATGTGTGTACCTGCATATGCACACAAATCCTGTACAAACATTAGAGGTCTAATTATGTTTGCATGTCTGCATGAAAAACTAATGTGATTCACAGTGGGCAACCTCCGGGTCTGAAAAGTGAAGCCAATGCGGAAGTGCCTTAAACTTGCATTCTTTCTTACAGCCAGCAGGGGGCGACTCCTCTGGTTGCAAAAAGAAGTCTGATTGTATAGAAGTCTATGAGAAAATGACTCTACTTCTCACTTGATTTATGACCTCAGTAAACATTGTTAACATGAGTTTATGGTCTCAATCGCTAGTTTCAAGTCTTCGTCAATACAGCATGATGTTCATTTAGTAAATTATGGTCCCATTTACAGTCAAATAGACCATGAAGCAGGGGATGCTTTAGGGCGGGGCTACCTTGAGATTGACAGGTCGCTACCACGGCGTTGTCCGATCTGGGAGTTGTCCGTGTTTTCGTCATAGAACTTTAACCCTTTCACAGTGTGTTTTCAGTTCATGAAAGTTAATTATAACCATTTTGGTCGCCTCAAAATATCTTATTCAGAGTTTGGTGCCAACATGCAAAATGGCATTGTGCATCTGTGTGTGGGAGTGTGTACAAATCCTCATGTCTTCCATGCAAAACATACAGCGCCATTCCTAATGGTTACATTAACATCTGGTGTGCATGGAGATGACATTCTGTATGTATGCACACTGATTTAATAAATGATTAAAGCTCAAATAGTCACAATCCAAGTGATACATCATTGAATTGGAAGGTTACACACTGAGAGGACAGATGTAATCAAATTAGTTAATGTCAGACTACATGATGTTTGTTGTGTTGGTTTCATTTATGGAGCCAGATTTACACTTGCACATATGTTGGGTTGCATTACATGTTTATATGCCTTTATGATTCATTCACTTCCTGTTCTTTTGCACACAGTGAATGTGTGTTTTTGTGTGCAGATACTTGCATGTTAGTGAATCCGTGCATCTATACATGTGCACGCTTTTATATGGAGACTCTAGTATGAAATGAAGTTATGTTGAATCTATAACAAGCTCCTGGACAGTTGAATTATGAATCACTAAAAACAATCTAAGACTTCACTGTATAAAATGACCTGTGGTGACCTCTAGGTTAATCACAGCCTCATGAAACTTTACAACCACAAACTACAGACCTAGGGCTTTCCTAGGTAGATTGACAATAAGGGGGTTTCTGAGCAGTTTCCAGAACAGAAGCGCTCGCCACCCAATCGCCGAAAAATGCAATTCTTGCAGAAATCTCAAAATGTCAGAAGTTTTTTATACCAAATCACAGCATGGCTTTTTCTATGGTGTTCCTCAAGGTCTTGGTGTCTTAATGTGGTATTTTGGAGGGATTATTGATAATTTTTATCTGTCTAACAAATGGTATCAACACAAAAATTGTAACAATTTATGAGACATAATAGAGCATGGGAATGGCCATCATATACTTCGATCATAATGTTCTAAACCCTTATACACTTTCACAATATATTTTAATTAATTCATGTTAATTTCTGATTTATGACTAGAACAACTTGACACACAGTGCTGAGTTGCAGCTCAAATTAATCTTCAGGTTCCCAGCTTTCAGATGATGTGCACAACTTCTATGTGACATCTACTGCTGACCTGCTATCTCCCCCTAAAGACCCCCTGTACCCCCCTAAAAACGACAAAAATGGGTCTATTGTGGGGTTAATTGTGTTTTTAATTGTTGTTCTATTCATTTCTTCGCTTTGTGCAAAGTACTTTGAATTGTATCTGTTTCAAAGATGCTCCACAAATATACTTGCCTCACCTTAGACTTGCCAAAATGAGAAGATTTGGTTATTATGATGGGTTAGACAGATCAAACAAAAGTCAACAAATTGATACTGAAGCTCTTTCTGAAAAATCGCCTGCAAGAAGCATTTTTAAAAAGTCACATCGGGGAGCGTTCGAAATTGATATTGATCATCTACTGTAAGATGATAAATTAGTATGGACTTGTAATAATCTTCTACATTCCTTTGGTTGCAAATAATGTTGTCAGGTGCCTCGACTTTGCCCCTGTTGTGAAAATCAATAAAGAATACTTGGTCAGAGTGTTTATTGCTGTCACTTGGAAGATGGAGAACCAGCAGAGTATAGGGAGGTGGAACAGACACACAGAATGAGCAGAAGCCTGAGGCGAGGTTTGAGTTTGTGTCTCTCGGGTCTGCTTCCTGTCTCCCCGCTGCCCACTTCCTGTCTGTCCATCACGGTGTGGCTGGGATTGGATATGACACATGGCCTCCACGTACACAGCGAGGGTCACATTTACTGAGACTGTTGCGCTTTGTTTCTGGACACGTTTCGCGCCTGGAGGCACGCGTGTTATCAATCAAACAAGGGGATCGGGCCAGGAACAGCACTTTACTTTCATCTGTGTGAGCCTTTTTTCTCGTTTTACTAATGAAACTTAAGCATCAGTAATGTGCAAAGAAAGTGAAAGTATGAATCATTATGTTGAACAAAATTAGAGTAGGTCACATTAATTTTAGGAGTAATAACCGCCCAAATAATTAGCAATGAGCCGCTGTCTGCACATTTTCATGCAGATTGTGAGTATGAAATGCATGGAGGAAACGGTTAAATCCGTGGTGATCCTTTCATGCACATGTACCTGGATCAGAAGGTTTATACATGTTCATATTGTTGAAGACACAATCTCCACTCAAGGAGCTGTTAATCACTTATTCTGGAGCTATCCACCATATCACATGGGCTTCATCAGCTGTTGTCACAGAACTGTAGATTTTCAAACTTTCCATCAGGAGGGATGAGGACATCTCCTCTATGTTGGTTTCAAAATTGAGCTTGACTGTTAATTATTGACCTTAAATCAATGTAAAGATCATATATTTTCTTTTTAGGAGTTGATCAATTGAAGACATTCGTCTCGTAGCAGGCTGTTTTCATCACCGTTCGTAGCTATACCGACGAAAAGTAATGTACTGTAATTCGTATATCCCACGAAATCAATTTGTATTTAATACACGTAATCGTGAACCAGGAATTAGTGAGTCTAATCAATTAAAGGAGTATTATGTAGGCTATATGAGTCAATGCTCAATATATTGTCAACAGCTGCCTTACTGTACAAATGTCAAATGAAGCTCCCAACTTGGAGTACCCAGAATGCATTGATGTTATTGTTGTGTTACTGTTGATGTTACCGTTTGGTCCATGTCCTTCACTGCCCACACCTATGGATCAACCAGACAGCCACAGGAAGAAAAATCACCATGCTGAGCAGTAAAGGCTTGTTTATTATTAAAACAAAAGATCTGCTATTTCAGAGCCAGCGCTCACAAGCACAGTAGCGTCGGGCTGTAATGGACTTGGACTACGGAGCTAAAGTGCTTTGACTAAGTGCTCCATCTGTCTCACTGTATCTAACACAGGTAGAACTGTGTGTCCCAAAATAGAACAAAAGAGCAAACTGACATTGGCAGAACCTCTCAAACCTCTCATCTTTCCCTCCATACAGAAACTGATGCGTCTACTGATGAAGACAGCGGAAAGGCAACTACTGTATATCAGATGTGCTCTAACTGCAGATCAATCTACCTACAGTACACAGAAATATCCATCCACACAGAAATATTGGTGATGAATGAATACGGCGGTGGAATATTAACAAGTGCTGTTCAGAGGCGTGATTCTAGTTGTGTGATTTATTGCTGAGAGGAAATGCACTGCATTCAAAAAGCCTATTTAAAAGTGGATTTGAAGGGAAATGTGAAGGTAAACAGTAATTTGAGCTTCAGCTTGTCAGCCACTAAATGTTGCTCTTGTGTGCTCTAAAAGCTCAAGTTTTGTCAAATTCAAAAAATATTGAGTGTAAGCGCCAAACAAATTACCAGCTTCGTTCCAAAAAATGTCAGTGTCAGCTTTGAAAAACGACCATTTTCTCTGACAGGAAAGGAGGAAAGAACAAAGTAAACGAAAAGTTGAACTGGAAGATTACATGGTATTTTATGTTTTGGGGAAACGGTGTGACCTTGTATTAAATCAACCACCCTATCACCCAGGCTCTACCAACAAGCTTTAGACTTTTATTCAAGTGGTTTTTGTTAAAGCACTATCAGCTACTTCCACAAAAGGTAATTTGTAGGTTATTGCTCAATCTGGCAGCAGTGATTCATCTCACAGCACATTACATTCTTTCATTTCAGCGCCAAAATGGACAATTAGGCAAGTCTCACGCGACGTACAACCTGCTTCCTTTGCCGGTTTTGACAGAACTATGATGCTAAACTGTCTATGTCTTATGATAGGTCTTTAAATCTGGCAGATGAGCGTGTATGTGTGTGTGTGTGTGTGTGTGTGTGTGTGTGTGTGTGTGTGTGTGTGTGTGTGTGTGTGTGTGTGTGTGTGTGTGTGTACAGGAAGAGATTAGACAGTCAGTACTGACATCACACACAGGGAGATGGGCTTGACTCATAATATGCACACACTCACAATAGACAATTTGACTCATCAAAGCACAGCTGGAATTAATAACATTAATGGCAGCTTTGTTCCATTAAGTGTCCTCGTGAGACAGCATGCACAATATCAGGACCACCCTTAAGTGGAGTGCAGCCGTCGTTAAAGGGGAACTACGCCCATTTTCAAAATTCATACATGTTATTCCTACGGACTATAAGGCCCTGTCTACACGCATACAGATGTTTTTAAAAACAGATATTTTACCCTCCGTTTAAAAAAAAAAAAATCTGTCCTGGCAGCGTCATCTCTTGCTGCATCAACTTGCACTCGGACATCGACTCTTGTGATTTTCCGAACAGCTACAACTATTCATACATGTATATACTCAGGTGGCAGCTGGGGTGGCTGTATTAGTGTTAAAACTACCAAAAGAAATTCCACTCATTCCCTCCGGCCGCTCGCATGACTCCTATACCTGCTTTATAATCAAAAAAGACGTGGAAATCTCACTTACTGTATATGGGACCTTTAATAATAAACACACACATCTCTGTCGTTCGTCTTAACAAGCACTCCAGTTCATTAAACTATTGTAGTCCAGCCCATTCGCACAAAAAGGGCACGTGAATGACACGATAATGTGCAATAAGAACGCCATTCTTGCTTTAGGCGTGTCATTTCTACGCCATGTAGTCTGTACTGACTGCAAAGTAAACGCATCAGCATAGAGATGCTAGAACGTAGCGAGTGACGTAGAATAAGAAGTGAGAAAGACTGCTTATGGCGGGAGGGGTCCAACAAACACGTGATTTTTAACCAGGAGACCGGTGTTTTGTTTTGTAAGTTGCGTTAGTGACGTTTGTGACGTGTTTTCTGTACTGATGTTACATTGTTTCCATACTTTTTTTTACTTAGTTTACATGCTTATTTTAAGCCCAACCATGACGTTTTTCCTAAACCTAACCAAGTGGTTTGGTTGCCTAAACCTAACTGCAGACTTTACCGTAGTTCTGCTAAAATGCAACCTCACGACACGCAGAATGTCCTTGTAATGTCGTGCTATTTATACGCTCTCCTATGAGATCGGGTTGTGTACTCAGACATACAGTCTGAAATATCACCCTCACACTTTACTGTCTTTGTCCAGGGAGCGTGATGTCACAAAGTGTGGCCCATTTATCAGACAGCCCTCACACCCTCCTGCACTCACACTTCACTTACGGTGATGTCACAGGTGATCGATCAAGGTCTGTGAGGGTTCGGTGCTTAGGGCTTAACGGGGACACTGGAACTGGTCCATAGGGACTTTATTGCCAGCGATGCACAACCTGGGAAGAAGCACCACAATCTCACGTGACCGATCAGGTAAACAATAGCTGTGATCCAGTCAGTATTAAATATAAGCAGCATCATCTTTACAAACACAAATCAGGGAGGTAAAGTTACTGGATACATTCCCATTTCTGTCACAGAACCAACAGGGAAGGTTAAGCAAGCCAATAAACTGCCACGTGTTACAGTGCAAATGTTGATGTTCACGAAGGTAAGAACTTGACTGATTGTCGTGAAAGCCGACACAAATCTGATGGTGACTACACCCGCGCGCACTCCTTTCTTCAGTCGCCAGACAGCGTTATCAACTGGGTGAAAGACATTATCGTCACTGAAGGAAGGAGGAAGCATGGAGGAGAATGAGAGAGAGAGAGCAGTGTGTGTGTGTGTGTGTGTGTGTGTGTGTGTGTGTGTGTGTGTGTGTGTGTGTGTGTGTGTGTGTGTGTGTGCATGAGAGAAAGAAAAAGAGGGGAAGAGTGTGTTTTTGTGTGTGAAAGGGAGAGAGGGTGAAATCATTAATTCCTGGCATTGAGGAAGGGAAGCTCAGCCAGTGTGAGGAGAGAATGGGTGACACACACATACACACACAGATGGTTTTGTGCAGATCAACAGTGCCCCCTGTGTCTAAATCATGAAATTGCATCTTATCTGACAAAAAAATATATATATTCCTACTGTACTTCTATCTGTCTATCTATCCTATTAGGTGCTTTTCTAGTTAATACTCTACCTAGACAATCTGTCCGCTAATGAAGCCGTAATTATTTGTTTTTAATGGCACTCAGCAACCCCAAAGGACACGCGCAGGGAGCGAAGGGAAAGAACAAAAGTGGAGACACACAGGGAGACGGGTTTCATCGCCAATCTGATGAAGACATCAGTCTGTCCTCTGAGGGGAGCTTGATATTACATTTGAACCCCAGCAGCAGCAGCAGCCGAGAGAGACAGACGGAGAACACACAGTCTGTGTGGGGACTTTTCATATTACGTTGTTATAGATGCTATAATGCAGCGAATGTACGCAGCCATATTCCTTTTGAACCATTTGTCTGGTTGTATTAGGATATAATATCAGTCCTGTCAGCTACTGATGCCAAGAGCTACTCTCTTCAGTCGACTCTTCAGGGACGGTGTGTCAATATACGCTTGTTACATGCATAGTGTCCTTTCAAAATAAACTTCCGTTTTCACACGAAGTTTGGTTTAAGCAACACAACCATTTAGGTATAAGGTTAAGAAACGGTCGTGGTTGACGTTAACTTCACTGACTAGCGACTCACTTGACGAAAGATTGACGTGACAAAATAATAACAAAATGTTACTTTTAGTTTCACACGGGACACAAACACCGGTCTCCTGGTTGAAAGTCTTCTCTTTGTTTGACCCATCCACCACCAGGGGGGGTATTCTAGGAAGGGTGCCAGTTGAGGAAGTTTGAGCATCTGAGCAGAATGTGTCCTGGACGCCTCCCTGGGAAGCGATTCTGGACAAGTCCAACTGATCCCGAGCCTGATCCTAGGCTATAACTTGTAATGCCACTAGAACTCTAAAGTGACTCATATTACATGCTTAAGGGACTGAAATGGAGACATTGTCGCGGGAAATGACATGCATCTGATGAATGACAAAGAGTTAAATGTGTATTCTGCAGACACATTTTATCATCAGATGCAAACAATATTCAGCTACATCACATTTAGACTAGGGCTGTCAATCGATTAAAATATTTAATCACGAAAAATCGCAAAGTAATCACAAATTTTGTGTCAAAATGTACCTTAAAGGGAGATTTGTCAAGTATTTAATACTCTTATCAACATGGGAGTGGACAAATATGCTTGCTTTATGCAAAAGTATGTATATATATTTTTATTGGAAATCAATTTACAACACAAAACAATGACAAATATTATCCAGAAACTCTCACAGGTACTGCATTTAGCATAAAAAATATGCTCAAATCAACAGGTAACAACAGCTGTCAGTGTGTCAGTGTGCTGACTTGACTATAAAACTGTGTGTGATTATTATAAAGTGGGAATGTCTGTAAAGGGGAGACTCGTGGGTACTCATAGAACCCATTTTCATTCACATATATTGAGGTCAGAGGTCAAGGGACCCCTTTGAAAATGGCCATGACAGTTTTTCCTCGCCAAAATCGCGTAAATTTAGAGCGTTATTTATACTCCTTCATGACTAGCTAGTATGACATGGTTGGTACCAATGGATTTCTTAGGTTTTGTAGTTTCACATGAAGCCAGTATCTTCACTCTATCTTTAAACCTGAGCCCGCTACAACTTAAAAATCGCAAGTTGCTTTAATGCGTTACAGAAATGAGTGGCGTTAAAACGAATTTCTGTTAACGCGTTATTATCGCGTTAACTTTGACAGCCCTAGTTTGGACACAATGTGGAAATAGTGCATGATAATTGGTGTGAGCGGAGCAAAAAAATCACAATGCATGGCTGTGTCTGTAGTACACTCACACACACACACACACACACACACACACACACACACACACACACACACACACACACACACACACACAAACAGATTTACAGTATATGAGTCACTGAGAGATGCTGTCTTTAAGAGATATGGCACCATTAAATATTCACATGATTGGCTTCACAACTCTGATGAATTCAAGTTTAATAGTGCATTGACCTCGTTGTGTGTGTGAGTGAATTTAGCAGTTCATCCACGACTGATATCACATACTGTAAGTCTCTCTCACACACACACACAAACACACACAAACACACACACACACACACACAGTGTATTCATGGTGTTCTTGTATTTGGATTAAATTAATTACCAAAGCCCTAATCCAAACCTCCCTCCATGCTCTAAATTTATCCTCATCCCCAAACCTATGGCTTTGTTCAATGCAGAGGTCAGTCAATAGTTAAATCCATCAGTGGAGTGAGACTAATCGTGTGAATATTTAATGGTTCCATTTCTATGGATAACTGCCTCTGAGTCACTCTTCACTCACTGCGTTCAGTGTGTGTGTGTGTGTGTGTGAGACGGTTAAACCAGCCCGTCTTACAAAGAGACCCAGTGATTTCTTAATGAGAAGAGTGTTGAGCAGAGGCAGAAACTGTTGTGACCTTTACAAGTGAGAAAGTGGGAGGAGGAGATAGAGGCGAGACCAATTAATGCACAAGTTTTCATGTAGTGAAATGAATCCCTCGGGATTACAGCGCTGCAAGAAGTTTCAGAAATTCTGACCCTAATGCGTCGGAATTAGATATTTTACTATATTCTTGGCCAATAAAATCTAAAAGTGTATCCTTGGGATTTAACCAAATACATAATTTAGATGTAAACAGATACTATTAAAGAGCAATTTAACAACAGCTGAACATCTTGTTTCGGCTGACCTCCGGTGGTTCAACTTCTCAGCTTGCTGTAGTGATGTAGAAGTGCACTCCAGGGCGTGTCAGTACACCATGACATCACTGTCGGGTGTGGTATTGGATGCAACTCTTTAAGCTTTAAGTATCCACGAATTACAGACAAATAAGAGAGCTTCAGAATGGAATTCAGAAATCAATATAGTAAGAAAACGTGCAAATAAACAAAACAAAAGAAAATCAAGAAAACATCTTCACCAACTTGACAACACATAGCCTATGCAGCATTTACCAAAAAAAAAAACATCAGCAAATTGAGCCGGAACAGGATCTGGGACCTCACGGTTTTTAACTGCCTGTGTTCTAATACCTATTTGCACGGATCCGGTACGTTTGCGTGTGTAGGTGCGGCGCTGTCCATAGTACTGAAACGGAGCGGAGGAGATCAATAGACAGACGGAGTCACGGTTTCTTAGCCTTGCTTGTTTTTCGTGGTAGCAATCCACAGACAGAAGGGAAACGACAGGGAAGTGATGGGATAGTCGAATAGAGAGAGAGAGAGCTGCAAACCAGCTCCCCCTGCTGATTTTGAGTGATTTTTGTGAATGCTCTGATTAATAAATGTCAATAAATTATGTCAGTTTTGTTCAGTTTTGTTTAGTTTGAACAGCTAGGCCTTATCCAATGTGCTCCAGGCACTGTGGACTTTTGATGAGTTCTGTGACTTTTTCTCCCCCCCCCCCTGACCCGTTGGAACAGCACCCTGTCAGTGATCGGGGACCTCCTGATTTACAAATTACCAACGTGAGCGTGAGGTACAGGCTATGTTAGTGAAGTATAGCCAGATCACTGTATCACTAAGCTGTTAACTGTTTGAAATTTGTCAGTTTATTGCTGCAGCAGTTCAGTTTTTGCTTTGTTATTTTCGGTGCAGCATGTGTGCTTCTGTTTCTTACAAGCACCTGTGTTTCTGTATTCCGTCAATGTAAGCTTTTACATTTTTTATCCTATATTATGCCATACTGTAGTAAACTTAGAGGTGACTATCATGCCTTGGTATTAGTTTAGAAATCTGGTTAGTTGAGTTGAGAAAGCTTATGGAGTCTTACCAACCACATTGCCAACATACACACACTCTTCTCTGAGCATTGTTTTTAACAGTTACGTGTTTAGTCTTTCAAATAGAACCAGCAGAGACTTGGGTGGTTTTTTGGACGGCTGCAAACAGCTTGTTGGATCTGATTTTCTGAAACTACTGCTTCTGAAACGAACTCATATTTGCAGGGAACAAGCCAGTAACCTAAAAATCCCCCATAAAACTTTAGCTACATTCACTTTTCCCGGTCTCTCAGTTCTGCAGAAAATGAATGGACTACCGGGGACTTTTTTCGTCATGCTACTTGTACTGTAGAACAAACCACAAGTTAATTTTTTATGACTCGTCTCGCATTAAAGTACTTTTGGGTTGAATTAATGACCAAATGAATGGTTTGATTAAGTGTCAAAGAGCTACTTTGAGCTCTTTGCAGCAGAACAGAGAGGAGAAAATGTGCATCATGTAATAGATTTTGTTAATTATTATTTTTTTTCTAATGAAAATGTTGAGAGTCACTTCAATGCAAGTGGTGAAAAATGAGTGCTTCGTTGGAACAAATCAATAAGCCAAATATAAAGCTATTATAGCACACAGTGATAGGCTTTTATACTAATGCAGGATAATTAACACATTTCAAGGTTTTCCTGAGGCAGCATCAGCAGCTTGAAAAGGGTTGTTTTTTTTTGCATGTTGAACACAAGTGTATCACTGTGATCCAGTTATATACACCCTATTGATTTGAACCCACCAAGCAATTAATCAATGTTCACCCCTTGCACTGAAGCAGCTTCCAACCTTCTAGTTCTATTTTTTCCACACTGCTCTCAGGTCAATACTCTAGTTCATTACCTAACAGTAACATATGATATAGTATAAGTTGTTTATGCTGCTTCTTTGCCCAGACATATCACATCCCCACAACCTGAATGTAGCGCATAGAGTCATCTTGTAGGCATATTTTTTGCTAAAATAAGGTATAAATTTGATATTATTCTGCTGTTATTTTGAGTTATTTTGACTTTGACTTATTTTGAGTGAATAACAGAGTCATATAACACTTACTACATGCAATGAAAATGCATCGTAATAGCTTGAGCTTTGCCAGCCCGTTCTCATTCCCAGGGTGTCAAATACCGAGGCTTTGTCACGGACGTCTATACTATAACTATAATGTAAACCCATCCGCGGCAACAGTAGACGTTCCGAGAAAGTGCGCCAGGAGTGTGGTGGCGTAGTGTAAAGAGGAAAAAGACACAAAGGGCGGGTGGGCGAGAGTGAAGATGGATGGGTCCAACAAACACAAGCTTTCATCCAGGAGACCGCTCTTCGTGTCCCGTGCGCCACGTTACAATCAGCTGTTTGTTCGTGTCCCGTGTTCAGAGCGTTCAGTGTCATTTTCACTGTACAAATGTAGTAGTTATAAGTCCAACCATGTATTTCTTTCCTAAACCTAACTATAGTGGTTTTGTTGCCTAATCCTAAAGTGACGCCAAGGGGCGTCACGCCAAAGCGGCGGTATGTGACGAGATGGGATGAGAACGTGTTGGCTTTACACTTCTACTAAATTTCAGTCCATTACAACTAAATACTGTTATATACTGTACATATACATATATATATATATATATATATATATATACTATACTTGGAACTATATTTGGAACACACCAAATATTATATATATTTGGAGCAAACCAAAGTAGTAGTAGTAGTACTACTTTGGTTTGTTCCAAGGACACATTTGTTAAAGGCAGAGTGAGGGGAAAAGCAGATCAAATTTGTATGAATCAGAGCAGCCAACATCAACGCATTGTTCCCTCGTTGTTTCAAGGAATCCACCATGAATTTTTAAATGCACCTCAAATTGCCCCAATAAGTCCAAAGCCCCTCTACATTAATGGTGTTTTGCCTTAATAAAACAAAACGATACCTGACAGCGCTGTTCCCCGAGTTCAATAAAGGACAAGGGATTTTATTTTTTTCCCCTGAAAGGAGAGCAGATTAAATTTGTATGAGAAGCATTGTTCTGTCAGCTTGTTTAAAAGTGAGGTATCAGGGCAGCGAAAATAATCACATTAGATGACCCCGTTTCTTGTGACTCATTCCTCAGAATAGAATAGAAATTTCAAGTGTGCCCCCAAGTACAGATTAGTTTTCCCTTAGAAGCTATCATGTTTAGCAATGATGTCTAAAAGCTGTTAGTTAACCTCACAAATACTTAATTATTCATAAATCGCTCTGGCTTTAATTGTTATAAGCCTCAACATTTATTTGACTGGACCATTATATTGAACTACTCTCTGATACTAGAGGCAAGTTCATGATTGAGTTTGGTGGAAAGTTACTGTGTCACTGCAGGAGGCACTTAACTGAGTCAATATTGGTAACTTTTCTGTAGCTAAATGTTGCAACAAAATTGCAGTGGACTTCCCATACTGCAACTACATACAGCTCTTTATTCCACTTGCTTTCATCGCTGAAAATCTTCAGGTCTCAATGCTTCATGATACTCCGGCCTGTTCAGTGCTTCTTGCACCTGAACCATTGACCTTAACCTGATGTGCTAAACAGAAAGAAAAGAGTAGTCTATTTATCCTTCAGTGATCTGTTGATGGAATCTGCTGCAAGTTTGGTGGACTGCAGTTATATCACGCTCTTACCAACCCAGTCGCCAGAAAAAATGTCGGCATTGTACTTTTCTGCAAACCATGGTATACATTGTGGTCGACGTTTCTGAACCAAAAATGTATTTCATTAATACGTTCCATATCAGCCTCATATTACTCTTGCAGAAACGCACAATGACAGGTGGTTAACGTTGTGGAATGATTGGTTAGTTTTAGGCAACAAAACTACTTGGTTAAGGTTCGAAAAAGCATCATGGTTTGTGTTAAAATAATAACGTAACAACATAACGTAACATCTGTAACAACATAGCTACACCAACAAACGCCCTTACTACGTCACTTGCTCTGACCGAATACAAAAACGTCCACATTCAACCATGGTTTGCAGAAACATAAAATACTCACATTTCTGGGCGAGTGGGTGTGTTTAACAAGGTTTTTTTTTAACAATTATTTTGTTAGACCCAATTTCTTGAAAAGGAAAATGTGAAATTTAGGACTGAAAAGACAAGACAAGTGATTTAACAGTGAAGCCAAAGTGTATAATAACTTGAAAATAAGAACTGTTGTGTTTTTGTTACCTTAGAATGAGCTATTTATATCTACATACGGAGCGGGTCCTCTTCACAGAGCCGGCCACCATGTTTCTACAGTAGCCCAGAATGGACAAACCAAACACTGGCTCTAGATAGGGCCATTCATGTTTTCACGTATCCGCGTTGGCCACCGTAGTTCTCCTACACGCTTGGCACACGGGAAAAGTTTCAGTTGGTTGCAATCTGCAACCTCACCACTAGATGTCGCCAAATCCTACACACTGCACCTTTAAGTTACAGCTCCAACATATACAGAACTGCAACCAATCTCATCTGAACCATTGCCTTCTATTTTCTTTAATATTTTGTCAGAGATGATCATGAGGAAGAAATATCAGAAATGTAAAGAAAGGTGCCTTGAAGAGCAACCCTTAAATCAGATCAGGATCTTATCAAAACTAGGATTCCCATGATGCACTGCATACTGAAAAATCCCACTGTATGTAGGAGTGTTGACAACTCTCACGCCATGTAGCTCCTTTGTTGTTACAATTCTATTTCAACAGAAATGTTTAGTGTTCTGTGGTTTACTCTCAGTCAAAATGTAAAGCTAAAATATTACCCACACCACCGTAAACATATCTGAAAAAATATCTGATTCCTGCAATGATCATCACTTTTCAGCATCTGTAAGTTTCAGGTAATTAATCTATAGTGATGGGCATCACCTGTGGTGTTCCACAGGGCTCACTTCTTGGCCCACTACTCTTTGTTTTTATATTGCTTTGAAAAGAAAAAAATGATGTTCTCTTCCTTTATATTCATGTCCTGAACCTTAAAGGCAAGTGACTCAAGCTGCTTGTGTAGGCCGCATATATTTTATAATACACATGAAATACAGTAAAGTCATTTTACCCCTAGCCTTCCAACTCCATCACCTGGATTCAGATCTGACTTGATAGAATTTCAGTCAATAGTAAACCTTGCTTTACCCAACAAGTGATGAAATCATTTTGTCCACTTCCCTCCAACTGAGAAATATCACAGGAATCACGCTGATCTTTAGAAACTGATTTATTGCGTCATATTTCCTGTGTATTTCGTGTGTAAAAATGAAATATTGCAAACATTTTTCATTATCAAAGGTTGTGGTGATTAAAAGTAAGGCATATCTAGTATCCTTACAAAGAGAAAAATAAATGACAGAACGTGCGTGTGTGCGTGCGTACGTGTGTGTGCTCCTTGGGGAGCAGGGGAGCAGAGGGCAGTTGCAGCTGTTTCTAATGGGTTTCTTCAGTTTGTCTCTGGAGAACAGGAACACACACACAGAGGCGCTCACAGAGTCATTACTGCTCTCCTACCATTCTCCAGGTATTTTGTAACCTTTGCTCCACCTCACAACAAGGAAAATGGCAGAGCGAAACACAGAGGACAGAAAAAGAGACAGATGGGAGGGGGGAGAGAGGGAGAAGAGAGAAGGACAGAAACAGATCTCTGGAGAGGGAGGCTTGACTCTGTGGGCTTCCAGCTGAAACATTCCACCGGGGGTTGGCAACTGCTGGGAAACCCATTTTTACAAACAATTTTCAATGGAATAGCTGTGATGGACAGATGGATGGGGTGATGCAGGGACACGGGAATAGATACTGTATGTTACTTTTGGATTAGATAAAATAGATGATAAAAAATGTTGTTAATCAGTGTAACCGTGTGCTGTTCACATTACAATAGACCAAATGCAGGTAATTTAGACATGCATGCATGCATTGTTGTTTTTGGTGAGCACAGAAACCCCTTATTCTGGATGTTAACATTATCATGAATGAACTTTCTGCTGTTTACCACCAAAATATACCAGACACTAGATACATTCCAGATGTCTTATGTTAGTGCAAAAGCTCATCTGTGGCAGGGATCATGATCCTGCTCACCTGTTTTTTTTCTCTTTCACAACAGACGTAGATCAAGTACCTAAGTGGGTGATGACAGATTGATTATCAAAATCAGTCTCCTGTTGTTGTGGGCATGACACGGAGGGGTGAGGAAAGTCGCAGCACAGAAAGGAACACCAAGTTCAAGGTAATTACAGCACAAACAGCTTATAACAGCTAATAGATTTCAGCTATTTTCCCCAAATCATATCCTTTTCTTGCAGCCCAGTACCAAATACCACATAAAGATCCCGACACCATCATTTAGGTGTTAAATGAAGAACTTAGTAAGCTGTCTACTTGGTTTAAGTACAACAAACTATCTCTTAACATTAAAGAGACAAGTTTAATTTTTTTTGGTGTTAAATGTGGGATTTTTCGATAATATCCCCCATACCTAACGTGCGTTCGGCACGATTCCTTGGCGTTCTGCTTGATGAATCCTTATATTGGAGCCCGGTCTGACTTGTTCCCCCATTGATAAGCTTTTATAGCTCCATCGTTACCATGGATATTGTAGTATTGAATATATAATATAAAACAACCGCATAAAAATGTGAAAATAACACAAATATGTACACCTAAAGACTATCAAATAAAGGTAAAATTACTGACAAAATGAATAGCAACAAGAGTAACAATTTATTAAAGCTGAAATTGTGTATCTAATGTAACATGAAGGAGGCATATGTTACATATGCTCTTAGTTTGTTAAGTTAGTTTTGACATTGAATTATGAAAGAGTTTTCTTGATATTCACATAACCGGTAGGTGTTTAGGGGATGCATTGTTGTCAAGTATTTTGCTAAACTATGTCTCTGTTTTTTACTAAGTCTAAAACTATTGATAGATACATACAAATTGTGTTACATTACATTACTGTAATTATTTCATGTACTGTAATATGCTGCCTGGAGTATGCCACTTATCAAGCCCCTGGAGGGTTTTTAGGCAATTCTCCTTCACATCTCTTCACATTAATTTTTTATATATGTAAATAAAGAAACAAAGCAAAAAACAAATATTCTGTTGCTTATAGTACCGATCAGCTGCCCGATGTTTGGAAGCCACTGCCCTTGCTCATGTGCATTATTATGTAAATCTGTATTGCTTGGATATAGAGATAGATTTTGACCTACATGGTGTGAAACAAGGAGAGTCAGGTAGGTTTGCTCTGCTGCATCTCATTAGTTTCACTGACATTGTATGTCATAGTGTATTTATTAAAAAGCAAATTTAAGCCAGCTGCAAATGGACAAGCATTATTATATCATTAAACGGATTTGCAGAGTTTCCCTGGTGTCTCTCCGCTACATGCCAGGCTTTTAATATATTAATGGTCTGTTTTTAATTTGCAAAAATTCCAATAGCTTTCTAACAATTGTAGCACCTGGGGAGGGGATGGGGGGGCAATAATACAAAGCCAAGCCTGCTGAATATCTAATTAATTTAAACACATGGAAAATTAGGTCATTAGAAAATAAATACAAATTAATCCAAATTAATCAGCTCAGTGTTTTTCTCCTGGAATCTGAAAAAGTCAATTTCCTGGTTCATTGCAACGTGCTTAAGGGAAATAATAGTGATCAAGTTCACTGCTTTATGGTGAATCTAAGGATATGCAGAATTTGTTTTACTGCCACCAAATCAATATTTGTTTTTTTCAGTTTATTATCTCCAGAAGTAGATAATGAGACCGGTCGTGTGTGTGCATCTCTGTGTCTGTCCACCACCAATCTCGCAAATGGCTGCACCAAATTGCGTACTATTTTTTGTGCTCATTTATGGCTGCATGCTCAAGGACGTCTCATGGTTGAAGTGACTCACACTTTCTCAAAACACCTTTTATCGCCTGTTTGATACTGCCATTGACTGACTGCTGACTCCTCACTCATTACTCTAAACCAGCCCTATGATCACACAGCTGAGCGCATCGCCGGCGCTCAGCCGCTGCTCAGCCGCTGCTCTGCGGTAAGAGACATAGTGGGGGAAAACAATTTGCTTTTATTGTTTTGGATGGTGTGTTTGGCTATCACCTAACAGCAAACGGAACTACACATACTGCTGACTGCATCACCGTCACACAGCCACTGCTCTGCGGCCAGAGACAGTTATTCTGTGCCTTTTTATTGGGCATCAATCTCATGTTTACATGCGTATTGTCAAAATAATAATTGAAGCCTAAATAAATGCTTTGAGTCACAGTTACACTCATGAGACGGAACACGCGCCTTAACAGAGTCGGTGCAGACATCTGCAGAGATAAAATGAGAGCTTATCTGTTGCGTGAGACGTGCGAGTGAAAAATACGTCTGACACACTTGCAGTCCAGACGGGAGGGTTAACCAATTGTGGGTTGTATTTATTCAATCAAACATTACAGCAGTGGTCGATGCAGACACACTTGGCGGAGATCTGCACTCCAGCTACGGCATGCTGTGACCACTGAGCCACAAAACGTGTTTTATCATTAAGTTTACTCTACCAAGTCTACTCTTGACAAAATAAATGTGACTCACGAACCAACAATGTCAACACATGCAGTAGTTATCATGTGATGAGGTGTAGTCATTTACTTGTTAGTCTACAGACGTTCCCTGATTCACGCAGGGATTTGATTTTCTATTTCCCAGAATGACTTGACACCTTTCAGCTGAGCAATTGTTTGGTTTTTATTCAACTCAATTACCAATTTCAGTCATTATCTTATTTTGTATCCTCCTTTTTAAGTGCTAAAAGGGTAAAAAGAGAAGAGAAAAAACTACCTCTGTAGCCTGATGGCGTCTTTGTCTCAAATCCATCAGAGCCTCCAGCTGTGAAAATGAAACTCAAAATTCTGCTATTTACTTCAAACTATAAAGAAGAGAAACTGAACAGAGTAGATGGAGCACTATCAATTTTCAATCCCTAATGAAAAACAAAAACTAATATGGAAAAAACATTTGAACTGACAGGATATAAAATTAACATTTAATACTCCTCTCAGTAAAAACTAAATAGAAACTAAATTGATTTTGATTTCCTCTGAGATATAATTCCTGCCTGACAGGATAATGAACATGTCTTTAAACTGTATTTGACCACTCTTGATCTTATTTGATCTGTGCTTACTCACTGCTATTCACACATAATACCAGATGTGAATGGAGCTGCATGCATGAATCTGTGAAATTGCATGTAAATTGAATAGCAGCCACATAATGGGTAACACTGTAACCGCTAGTTAATGATGTGCTCCTTGCCTTTTGAAGTAATAGACCCTTTTTACAGCAGCCGGTTTGACATGTCATCGCAAGGTAAATACAGGTGTAATTAATAACATTAATTATGGCCCTGTTCCATTTAGGTGGGCCAGGGCCTTGGTATTATGCATGCTGGCTCACTGGAATGGCTGTGACACACTAAATAGAACGGCACCGTAATTAATTTAGATCAATTACACCTGTGTTTACCCTGCTATGAAATGTCAAAATAGCTGCTTTGAAAAGAGTATATGCTTGGTTACAGCAGGTAGTAAGCTAGTTAGTCGGGCATGCTAAAGCGTGATTTATGCTTACGAAAATTTCCGCATGGCCAAAGTGACGTGACACCATCAGACACGGCCCTTCGCGGGTGTTCTGTGCGGCAGGTTTTCGCCTGTCCATGCATATCCAAATTTTTCTAACGACAAAGTGGAGAACTTTGATTAGCTTTGAGAATGTCTGTTTGCCGCGAAGAGAAACCCGCACGGACTATAAAAGGTCCAAACGGTTCCTCGCAAACACACTGTCCAATCAATTCCTTACATTTTTTGCTTCTATTTTGGATTTTGGAAAGGCTCTAAAAAAAACACCACCCTCCAAGCTCTTTAAATGCAGAGTACTAGAGACACGTGCACACTGCTTCAACACATGGAGAAATCCAAAGCTGGACCTGCCTTGACAATCGCTGTTTGGTAGGAGGGGTTTAGTGAACGTTGCATTCGACTTTTAAGAAGTCAATGCAGAGAATATACTAACTCTGCATGCAACAAACAGAAGCACATGGCTAATTATTATGCAGAATTACGTCATCGAACCTTCACAATTTTTTTCTAGCAAAGGCATGACCCGCCACTCTGCCTCTTATTACTTGTTGCCTTCGTTGGTTGGGTTGGTTATAGGTTTAGGCATGAGGAGTGAGATTTGTTAGGTTTAGGGTAGAATATCAGGGTAAGCCAACCAGAGGTAGAGTAGGACAGGTCATGCCTTCACCATGGTAGAAAAAAAAATAGTCAAGCAATAATCATCAATAATGATAATCCCGAATCAATAATCCCGTGACAACCGGGCATCCATATCAGTTGAGGTGACACAATCAAAAGCTCCAGACCAGGTATAGCATTGACCTTGTGGTTAGAGCATTCATTTTGTCAACTACTACATGTACAAGGTCAAGAATGAACTTTCAACCTTAGCTTTTTCTGTATATAAGAATGGGAATATTACACCGGACAAAAAACATTTGTGGAATGCTCAGTGAAATGTAAAAATCTAAATATAGGAGAAAGTTGTTGAAATAGGAAAGCAGTGGCTGGGTGTTATCTGTTTCTAAACCATCTTTCCAAGAAGAGCCAATATTACTGCTGAAACTGATAGTGTATTCAAATCCACCATTCGGCAGACTCATGCTCAGGCAGATGATGCCACACCTTAAACGCCATATTGGGTCATTACACTGTGTTTGCAAACCTGGAAATATTTTGATCCCTTTCTGAAATCATGTGTGACAGTGCACAAAAGAAACTACATTGCTCAGCCAATTTCCAAAATGGATTCTGGCATTGTACAAAGTGAGATTTTAGGGCTATAAGTGCGATGTTTATTGGGATTAGATCACCAAGCTGTGCTCGTGGCATCATTTGTTGCCGTGCAAGCAGGTGGGAGAACACGCCACTGCGGATTATGGTGTTACTCAACTCCACACCATAAAATGTTGTAATGTAATGTCGTAATCACTGCGATGCAATGAGCCATTCGTTGCCAAGTCTGCCAGATAAAACTAACTTTGAAACAACTCTGCTCTATGAGGACGATCCTAAATGTGCTATTTGCCGCTCGCCTTTGCCACCATGCATCTTCACAGCCCTTGCAGAAGCAACACAGCATGTGTGTGTCAATGCAGTTTGGGGAAACTCAAATTCCCTTGCTTGTCCTGTTCAAGGTGAATGTTGAAAAGATACTGTATGATAGCAACCTGATAGATTGGACACCAGGCTCATGACAGGGCAGATGAGTCATCTACACGGCACCGGTGATGAAGGAGCGATGTGACACCATCATCTCTCAGGTAGAGCAGCAGTTTTTCACACACTAAACTGTTTTTTTCCTCACTTTCTGTTGGGTTGATTCCTTCCCCCTGAGCCTGACTCTGATGTGAAACTATTTTGGGAATCAGGAGAAAGTTGAGGTCTGAGTTGGGTGCTCTGTACCTACACTCTGGGCCTCAGGGTGCAAAGACAAGAAACTCTTAGACAGGACTTTAGCTGACACTCTCATAGTCTGCTGAAAATCATCACAACTCCTGTATCGGAGGCAGAGAGAAACTTTTCCACCTTAAAGAGGATAAAAACTTGCACCCTCAACAGTGACTGAATGCTCTTCACTGAAAACCAGCTGATTCAGCAACTGCCAAAAGTAAGGTTTCTCAAAGGTTTGCCCACAGGAAGAAATGCTGTACTTTTTTTCATCTTCAGCATTGGTGAGTTAAAGTGTCATTTTGCCTCTCTGTGAAGTGCATCGTCCATGTTTTATCAGGTTTCTGCGCCTTCATGATCCTGGCTGTTGTGTTTTAACGTGGAATTAATCTGATTTAAAACATGTTTTCGGTGTTGTATTCAGTGGTGCTGAACTGTTTTGTTCCCTTGGGGATCTACTGGGTCATTTGTTTTGCACTCAGTTGTGACGACCGAATTGAACACTGCTTACATGCAAAACATTGAGTACTTTTTTCTCTTTCTTTTTTCCCCGTCTCTTGCTTTCTCCCACCTTTCTTCTAGTTTTGTGTGATGGTACATGTCCACAGGAGCGTTTTTTATAGCGCGGGATCGCCTCGCTACCAGAATGCATTGCAAGGTTGCTTATAGACAATAAATGGGAAGCGTGGAAAGGACGGAGGCTGTGGACATGCATGAGATGCAGGCTGCTGTTTGTTACCATGTAATAAATGTAACTGAGCAATTGCAGCAGTAGCCTTTATGCCATGAATTTCAGTTTATGTGGTTTTCTTCTGGGGGGGGGTTTCTACCATAGAAGGTTCACGATAATGCGCAAGGTATTTAGCGTGCAATAAGAACACCTTTCTTGCATTTGGCGTGTCATTTGTACGCCATGTAGTCTGTACTGACTGCAATGTAAACGCTCAGAATAATATGCTACACTCAGAGCTAGTGACGTAGAATATAAAGCATGAAAGAGGGAGGGGAGGTGGATGGGTCATCAGTCATAACAAAGTACTGTAGGTGTTTAAGGCGTCAAACACATTGAAATAATACAATTGTTTCCATCCCCAAGAAGAGATGAGTGATCACTTATCTTTTCACCCCTATAGCATCCCTTCACACCGACACCTATGTTGTAAAGCTTTAAGGATTATAATTAAAAACAAAGTCATAAGCATGAAAAGTCACGTTATCGAATTTACAGACCGATAATGATTTCCCTGAATAAAGCATTCTGATTTTAATGTAATCGGTGTAGAAATCAACACGGGAAGGCACACACACCTTCAAGTCTTTAATAGCAACAACACAGATTTAGCTGGAACACATGGAAATAAACGGAAATTTCAGCTCTAGTGAAATAATCACAACAACAGCTACATCAAATCTCCACAGATGCAGATACACCAGGGTCATTATGCTATGGGCAGTAAAAACGTTTCTTGAAAATAACACATTAGGGATTTTGTCTGTAGTACAGCATGTTTACATGATCAGCAGAGTGTGGAACACAAGCAATAAAATAACTATCACACAAAGTGGGTGATTTTAATAGAAGCAAGAGAGATGTTATAGTGCTATATTAGATTCAACAACTTTTTTTACATGATTTTTACAGGCTTAAGTGTACACTTACTTCACTTAGACACACACAGTGGCACAGTGGATCGTGGTTGAAAGGGTGGGTCCACTATAGATGTCACTCCATGTGCCTTTGACAAAGGACAGCTAATACACATTGTAACGCCATGTACTGTAACATATAATGTACTTAACAAGTCCTCCAAAAAATTTTTTTTAGACATCCTGAAACAACGAAGCAGGCAGGAGTGGTTATGAAAGGGGAATTACATGCAAGAAGAGAGCTTAGAAGTCAAAACAAGTGAAAATGTCTCACCAATATCACTGGTTGAAAGTAAGTACTATACTTTAAATTTTGAGGTACCTGTATTTTATTTGTGTATTTCCATTTTATGATACTTCTACTTCACTGCAATTCAGAGGCAATTATTGCACTTTTTATTCAAATACGTGTATTTGACAGGTGTAACTACGAGTTACTTTTCAGATTAAGATTTAACACAAGAAACATATGAAAATACATAATATAAAATAAATCAAATTATCCAATATATTATATATTAAAGAGGACCTATTATGCTTTGGGCTTTTTCCCTTTCCTTTAGTGTGTTATATAGTTTTTTGTGCATGTTAAAGGTCTGCAAAGTTACAAAGCCCAAAGTCCATGCCCAAGGGAGTTCCTCTCCCCCATAGAAACACTGCTCCTGAACTGCCTTGCTTGAAGTCCCGCCTTTTCTTCCGTAACGTGGTGATGTCACCAAGTAACATATTTGCATAATACCTGCCTAGCGGCTAGTTTTGTACATCCTGAAACAAAGCTAGTTAGAGTGGAGCTGGGGTATAGTCCAAAGAGTTTGGTTCATTTGACCAATCACAACAGAGTGGACCAGCTGACCAATCAGAGCAGACTGAGCTTTTCAAGAGGGCGGGGCAGGAGCTCAAACAGGAGCGTTTCAGATGGAGGGTGAAAAGTGGTGGTGCAGCACAGCCTGTTTGAGAAAACTAAAGCATTTTTTGAACATTTAAGCATGTCAACATGTACTAGTAGAAATCCAAAATACAAGTATACACCTGAAAATTAGCATAATATGTCCTCTTTAAAAAAAAATCAAAGATGACAAAAAAAAATATTTGTTTTGTCTTTATGTTTTCTTCTTAATCGTTAATCATCTCAGGACCAGATTTATCTTATGACCCTTAGGAGGGGCCTGACCCCTAGGTTGGGAGCTGCATATAAGTAGTAGTTAAAACTAGCTCCACCTTGAGTAGCTGTGGTAAAAATGTTGCTTACACATTGATGCATATAGTATAACAATCTAATAATGGAGAGATATTGTGCCGTGTGTCAGGTAGAGTTGCCATGTACAGTACTTGTACTGTGACAGCAACACAAGGTTGACCTTCTCATGTCTCATGGACTGCATGGCCAGAGGAGGCAAATTGATCCAAAAGCACTACTACTTCAATAATCTAAATGTTAGCGTTAACTGACGTGAACCTGAAAGACACTCCCCACGCACACATCGTTTTTTCTTCGTTGAGTGAAAACCTGTTTTTTTAGTGCCAATTTTTTCCCCACTGCCATTTCTTATATAGATTGATTTTATCGGGCTGTAAATTTTACTGCAGCCTATATAACGCTCGGGAGAACTGTGAAATAAAACTCCTCTTGCCAAGCACAGTGAAAAGGCTTTTAAAAACAAATTAAATATTTCTAAGTTTACTTCTTTTGTGTGTGTTAGTTCAGAATTTACAATGAGTAGGCGTTAATAATTTTCCATAATAAGATCCAGTCTTTACTGGCACAAGTGCGCACATAAATTATTATGCCTCCTTTAATTCTTTTTTTTACCCAACCTGGATTTTTGTTGTAGGCCTACACAAGGGAAAAACAATAGCATCATATATCTGGCATCATGTGAAACTAGAAAACCTAAGGAATCCAGTGGTAACGCTCCAAAGTTACGTTAAATTTTGGCGAGGAAAAATTGTCATGGCCATTTTCAAAGGGTTCCCTTGACCTCTGACCTCAGGATATGTGAATGAAAATGGGTTCTATGGGTACCCACGAGTCTACCCTTTAAAGACATGCCCACTTTATGATTAACACATGCAGTTTGGGGCAAGTCATAGTCAAGTCAGCACACTGACACACTGACAGCTATTGCTGCCTGTTGGGCTTGAGTTTGCCATGTTATGCTTTGAGCATATTTTTTATGCTAAATGCAGAACCTGTGAGGGTTTCTGGACAATATCTGTCATTGTTTTGTGTTGTTTATTGATTTCCGATAATAAATATATATACATACATTTGCATAAAGCAGCATTTTTGCCCACTCCCATGTTGATAAGAGTATTAAATACTTGACATATCTCCCTTTTAAGATACGTTTTGAACAGATAAAAAAAATGTGTTAAAAATATTTAATTGCGATTAAATATTTTAAGCGATTGACAGTCTTAATTATATGTAAAACACATTTCTAATTTGACTAACAAAAAGGATATTAAGACAATTAATTGTTGTTTGTTTCATAATATTTTTATCTAGTGTTTTGTACCCCAGGCTGTTATGTTTTGTTACTGTTTTAATTGTATACTGTCCCCTGTATATACTGATTTTGTATTTTGTTCTTTTTTTAATAAAAAAATAAATATATTTTTTAAATAATTTAAAATTGATGTGTTAATTGCTCTAAATCCTTGGAAAGAGCCAAGCTAGCTGTTTCCTCCTCTTCCAGTCTTTATTCTAAGCAACAGTAAGCTAATGGCCTGTTGGCTCTAGCTTTATAGTTAGCCTAGAGACATGAGAGTGGTATCAATCAAGCAAGTTGGTGTATTTCCTAAAATGTTGAACTCCTTTAAGCATTTCTTGCTCCATTACATGAAAACAAATGGTGAATCCTGGTGGCTACTTAAAACCGTTCATTGAAGTGTCAGAAGTTATCAAAGTGTCAGAACACAAAAACAAAGCAGAGCTAGTGATTCCAGCGACATGTAAAAATCAAAGTAAAGTCAACTACAAAATAAAATACCTTTGTTTGTACAAAAGATTAAAAAAAAAGATCTGATTTGCTTGTCAAAAGGTCCTTTTCCCTAGAGCTTTGTACCCATGTCATTTTTTGCTTTTAATTGAATTCAACTGCTTGAACAAGGTCTTCCTAGTTTCCTTTGGAGAGACCTGTACAGACTGTCAGTTACAGACGCATTCATTTGGCATGTAGTCGCGCTGACTGATGCCGGAGAGGCATTGAAGCACAGCGGGGGGATTGTCCGACATGGCATTCACACAGCACAGCTGGCATGACTAGCAAGTCTTTGACAGCTGCACAAGAGCTGTTCACAGATCTGCACACACATCTAAGAGAACTCGCTGCAAAGTCAGAGCCAGCTTCAATGACAAACATGTTGGCATGGCAGCCCAATGATAGAGGTCAAAAGCTGTTTTTTTTTGTCTGGCAGATATTACTAAAACATTTACTACACTTGGACTTGAGAACATAAACATGCATTCAGTGATCAACTTAGTGGGCTACAACTAAGTACTAATGGAATATGTTCCACTGATAATATATGGTAACAGCTCCCCTCTAGTAGCATGGCAAGAAATCACAGTGTGGGTGGGCTCAAAGAAAATCAGGAGGGCCTAGTCAGTCCAATACCTGTATGTTAGGTTACCGTTTAATCAATTGAAAAATAAATAGGGGGCACAGCGACATATCGGCAACTCAACCCAACCAACGAAGAGGTGGGTCATGCCTTCGCCTGTAGGAAAAAAATCTGGAGGGTCCGATGATGTCATTCTGCGTAGTAATTAGCCATGTGCTTCTGTTTGTTGCAGGTAGAGTGTGTATTTTGGGAGCAATGGCCCTTCGGAACAATGAGTGTTTGTTTTCGAGAGAACGGGCTGTCGGACAAATGGGCTTTCGGTCCAATGGGACTTTTTTCGGACTATTGGGGTTTCGGAATAATTAGCCGTCGGAACGTTGGACAGTTTCCGTACAGACAGTGTATCTATTGCATCCTTCACAGTCAGTAAGTGGGTGCAGGTTGTTTTAGGGCTATATTAGCAGCCATGTTTGCCTACAGTACTTACTGGCTGATGGGGAAACTCGCACAGTGGAAACTTGTTTTGTAAAGCCATACTCTCAGTATTTTGTGGCATTATTCTTAAGCTATGGTTTTAAAAAATCCCCCCATCCCTCTTTCTCCTTTGTGCGTTTCAGGTTATTCATGCCTGAATGAATAGATTCAGTCTCCATGCACACATACGGTTGAGGCTCCACTATTAGCATGATGAATGGATGAAATACTGAATGCCTACACTCCAATCCGGCGTGCTTGACCTATCAACAGTGAGAAAAAGAGAGAACACTCAAAAGAGGGACCAAGTGTGCGCACATCCAGGCAAAGATCCTCAGGTGCAAGACAAAAATACTTAAATGCAGGGCACAAAGGAGGTTTGCACACTGTTAGACTCCAAAGAAATGTTTATTTCTCTTGTTAAGGAAACGTTTCGAACTCTAAGAGCTTCCTCAGGCAAGTGTGAAAGAAACAGGCATTTCTTGTAGAAGGCAGTAATCAACTCAAATCATTATCACCTGCTGGTCAGCAAACAGTAGAGAAAAACAAAACACCACAAGATTGGGATCACAGTACTCCACAAGCGTAAGTGGATCTTTAGCAATAAACTATGTGTTCAGTGGGTATTTAAGTATAGTGGACTCATTAGACTTGGAGTTGTAGTTTAATCCAGCCCGTTCCCAGGGCGACAAATACCGATGCTTTGTCATCCTTTAGCGTCTGTATGATATGTACCAGGCTTTCAAGTAACTACAGTGTAAACCCATCTGCGTCAATATTAGACGCTCAGAGAGCGAAGAAGCACACACAGGGCGGGTGGGAGGGGAGGTGGATGGGTCCCACAAACACAGGGCTCTCATCCAGGAGACCCCTGTTCATGTTCCGTGCGTTAAGTTTAGTTTTCGCTTTACAAACAGCTGTTTGTGTCCTGTGTTGACAGCATTAAGTTTCACAAAAAGAATACATCGGCTGAATAAAGATTGAGATTGTTAAAACACGCACATTATATTCTTTTTTGCATTGTGAACATTATAAAAACGTGATGATGGCAGTGTTGTGGTGTGCCCATCACCAGTAACAGCACATTTACAGCTAATCCCGTCTGATGAGATGCTGAAATCAATCCTGGTGCATCTCCATGAAATATGAATCCCACAGCTTGCTGACACACACACACACAAACTCTCTCTCTCCTCCCTCTTTATTGACCGTGAAAATGTATGTCCCCTATAAACCACAAAGGTCAATATCATATTTGATAATGAGAGGCTATTTAGCATACATGTCACATAAATGTGCGGTATTATATTCATGTGCTTCTGAATATATTAGTCTACCCTTTCAGTTTTTATACTCTTCTACCGTGTTGAAATTTGCAGCCACTTTGGCAATCTTTCATTCCTTTCTCTCCTTCTCGGGCTTGCTCTGCCAATTAGATTACTTGGCACCACTGCGATATTACTTTACATCGCTAATAAATAATCACTTTCATGTTCTTATCTTTCTTTCTTACTCTCTGTTCCAGACAGCGTGATCTCACAGAAATACATGAAATGACTACGACCTCTTAACAGGGGATTATATAGTGGTGGCACCAAAAGTGTTCAAATTACGTGCTGCTTACGTACCACAGACACAATTTAATGTTTAGGCAACAAAACTACGTTGTTAGGTTAAACAATTTAACGTTAGGTTTAGGTAAGAAAACATCATAGTTAAAGGGAAACGTGCACTCAGCCATTGCAAAAAGCAGTGACGTGGGTTTCCACAGTTAGCTAATCAATAAGGTTATGAATAATGTGAACGCTAGCACTAGCTGAGTCAAAGTTAGCTGTGCTTAGCTTGGAAATAACTGAAAGGGTTAGTTCTGGGTTTTTGAAGTGGGGTTGTATGTATTCTCCCGTGTTCTTCGAGGTAAAATTACTGCTTTCTGAATTGAGTCTGAAGTTACTGTTAGGAAAGTGCTGTCTCAGAATTTACAATGAGTAGGCTTATATTTTCCATAATAAGATCCAGTTTTACTGGCACAAGTGCGCACATAAATTATTATGCCTCCTTTAATTCTTTTTTTTACCCAACCTGGATTTTTGTTGTAGGCCTACACAAGGGAAAAACAATAGCATCATATATCTGGCATCATGTGAAACTAGAAAACCTAAGGAATCCAGTGGTAACGCTCCAAAGTTACGTTAAATTTTGGCGAGGAAAAATTGTCATGGCCATTTTCAAAAGGTTCCCTTGACCTCTGACCTCAGGATATGTGAATGAAAATGGGTTCTATGGGTACCCACGAGTCTACCCTTTAAAGACATGCCCACTTTATGATTAACACATGCAGTTTGGGGCAAGTCATAGTCAAGTCAGCACACTGACACACTGACAGCTATTGCTGCCTGTTGGGCTTGAGTTTGCCATGTTATGCTTTGAGCATATTTTTTATGCTAAATGCAGAACCTGTGAGGGTTTCTGGACAATATCTGTCATTGTTTTGTGTTGTTTATTGATTTCCGATAATAAATATATATACATACATTTGCATAAAGCAGCATTTTTGCCCACTCCCATGTTGATAAGAGTATTAAATACTTGACATATCTCCCTTTTAAGATACGTTTTGAACAGATAAAAAAAATGTGTTAAAAATATTTAATTGCGATTAAATATTTTAAGCGATTGACAGTCTTAATTATATGTAAAACACATTTCTAATTTGACTAACAAAAAGGATATTAAGACAATTAATTGTTGTTTGTTTCATAATATTTTTATCTAGTGTTTTGTACCCCAGGCTGTTATGTTTTGTTACTGTTTTAATTGTATACTGTCCCCTGTATATACTGATTTTGTATTTTGTTCTTTTTTAATAAAAAAATAAATATATTTTTTAAATAATTTAAAATTGATGTGTTTAATTGCTCTAAATCCTTGGAAAGAGCCAAGCTAGCTGTTTCCTCCTCTTCCAGTCTTTATTCTAAGCAACAGTAAGCTAATGGCCTGTTGGCTCTAGCTTTATAGTTAGCCTAGAGACATGAGAGTGGTATCAATCAAGCAAGTTGGTGTATTTCCTAAAATGTTGAACTCCTTTAAGCATTTCTTGCTCCATTACATGAAAACAAATGGTGAATCCTGGTGGCTACTTAAAACCGTTCATTGAAGTGTCAGAAGTTATCAAAGTGTCAGAACACAAAAACAAAGCAGAGCTAGTGATTCCAGCGACATGTAAAAATCAAAGTAAAGTCAACTACAAAATAAAATACCTTTGTTTGTACAAAAGATTAAAAAAAAAAGATCTGATTTGCTTGTCAAAAGGTCCTTTTCCTAGAGCTTTGTACCCATGTCATTTTTTGCTTTTAATTGAATTCAACTGCTTGAACAAGGTCTTCCTAGTTTCCTTTGGAGAGACCTGTACAGACTGTCAGTTACAGACGCATTCATTTGGCATGTAGTCGCGCTGACTGATGCCGGAGAGGCATTGAAGCACAGCGGGGGGATTGTCCGACATGGCATTCACACAGCACAGCTGGCATGACTAGCAAGTCTTTGACAGCTGCACAAGAGCTGTTCACAGATCTGCACACACATCTAAGAGAACTCGCTGCAAAGTCAGAGCCAGCTTCAATGACAAACATGTTGGCATGGCAGCCCAATGATAGAGGTCAAAAGCTGTTTTTTTTTGTCTGGCAGATATTACTAAAACATTTACTACACTTGGACTTGAGAACATAAACATGCATTCAGTGATCAACTTAGTGGGCTACAACTAAGTACTAATGGAATATGTTCCACTGATAATATATGGTAACAGCTCCCCTCTAGTAGCATGGCAAGAAATCACAGTGTGGGTGGGCTCAAAGAAAATCAGGAGGGCCTAGTCAGTCCAATACCTGTATGTAAGGTTACCGTTATAATCAATTGAAAAATAAATAGGGGCACAGCGACATATCGGCAACTCAACCCAACCAACGAAGAGGTGGGTCATGCCTTCGCCTGCTAGGAAAAAAATCTGGAGGGTCCGATGATGTCATTCTGCGTAGTAATTAGCCATGTGCTTCTGTTTGTTGCAGGTAGAGTGTGTATTTTGGGAGCAATGGCCCTTCGGAACAATGAGTGTTTGTTTTCGAGAGAACGGGGCTGTCGGACAAATGGGCTTTCGGTCCAATGGGACTTTTTTCGGACTATTGGGGTTTCGGAATAATTAGCCGTCGGAACGTTGGACAGTTTCCGTACAGACAGTGTATCTATTGCATCCTTCACAGTCAGTAAGTGGGTGCAGGTTGTTTTAGGGCTATATTAGCAGCCATGTTTGCCTACATTACTTACTGGCTGATGGGGAAACTCGCACAGTGGAAACTTGTTTTGTAAAGCCATACTCTCAGTATTTTGTGGCATTATTCTTAAGCTATGGTTTTAAAAAATCCCCCCATCCCTCTTCTCTCCTTTGTGCGTTTCAGGTTATTCATGCCTGAATGAATAGATCAGTCTCCATGCACACGTACGGTTGAGGCTCCACTATTAGCATGATGAATGGATGAAATACTGAATGCCTACACTCCAATCCGGCGTGCTTGACCTATCAACAGTGAGAAAAAGAGAGAACACTCCAAAGAGGGACCAAGTGTGCGCACATCCAGGCAAAGATCCTCAGGTGCAAGACAAAAATACTTAAATGCAGGGCACAAAGGAGGTTTGCACACTGTTAGACTCCAAAGAAATGTTTATTTCTCTTGTTAAGGAAACGTTTCGAACTCTAAGAGCTTCCTCAGGCAAGTGTGAAAGAAACAGGCATTTCTTGTAGAAGGCAGTAATCAACTCAAATCATTATCACCTGCTGGTCAGCAAACAGTAGAGAAAAACAAAACACCACAAGATTGGGATCACAGTACTCCACAAGCGTAAGAGGATCTTTAGCAATAAACTATGTGTTCAGTGGGTATTTAAGTATAGTGGACTCATTAGACTTGGAGTTGTAGTTTAATCCAGCCCGTTCCCAGGGCGACAAATACCGATGCTTTGTCATCCTTTAGCGTCTGTATGATATGTACCAGGCTTTCAAGTAACTACAGTGTAAACCCATCTGCGTCAATATTAGACGCTCAGAGAGCGAAGAAGCACACACAGGGCGGGTGGGAGGGGAGGTGGATGGGTCCAACAAACACAGGGCTCTCATCCAGGAGACCCCTGTTCATGTTCCGTGCGTTAAGTTTAGTTTTCGCTTTACAAACAGCTGTTTGTGTCCTGTGTTGACAGCATTAAGTTTCACAAAAAGAATACATCGGCTGGATAAAGATTGAGATTGTTAAAAAACGCACATTATATTCTTTTTTGCATTGTGAACATTATAAAAACGTGATGATGGCAGTGTTGTGGTGTGCCCATCACCAGTAACAGCACATTTACAGCTAATCCCGTCTGATGAGATGCTGAAATCAATCCTGGTGCATCTCCATGAAATATGAATCCCACAGCTTGCTGACACACACACACACAAACTCTCTCTCTCCTCCCTCTTTATTGACCGTGAAAATGTATGTCCCCTATAAACCACAAAGGTCAATATCATATTTGATAATGAGAGGCTATTTAGCATACATGTCACATAAATGTGCGGTATTATATTCATGTGCTTCTGAATATATTAGTCTACCCTTTCAGTTTTTATACTCTTCTACCGTGTTGAAATTTGCAGCCACTTTGGCAATCTTTCATTCCTTTCTCTCCTTCTCGGGCTTGCTCTGCCAATTAGATTACTTGGCACCACTGCGATATTACTTTACATCGCTAATAAATAATCACTTTCATGTTCTTGTCTTTCTTTCTTACTCTCTGTTCCAGACAGCGTGATCTCACAGAAATACATGAAATGACTACGACCTCTTAACAGGGGATTATATAGTGGTGGCACCAAAAGTGTTCAAATTACGTGCTGCTTACGTACCACAGACACAATTTAATGTTTAGGCAACAAAACTACGTTGTTAGGTTAAACAATTTAACGTTAGGTTTAGGTAAGAAAACATCATAGTTAAAGGGAAACGTGCACTCAGCCATTGCAAAAAGCAGTGACGTGGGTTTCCACAGTTAGCTAATCAATAAGGTTATGAATAATGTGAACGCTAGCACTAGCTGAGTCAAAGTTAGCTGTGCTTAGCTTGGAAATAACTGAAAGGGTTAGTTCTGGGTTTTTGAAGTGGGGTTGTATGTATTCTCCCGTGTTCTTCGAGGTAAAATTACTGCTTTCTGAATTGAGTCTGAAGTTACTGTTAGGAAAGTGCTGTCTGACGGCGAGATGAAGCGGCTGTAGATGGGAGCAGCAGAAAAAAAATTATTTTAGCCTTACAAAAATTCTGAAGAACCTTGCCATAGCTAGCATTAACTCACATGACGGATCAACTGTTTCCGCTGTCGCCGTCATCTCGCATATTATATATATTATATATCGAACAATTATAACTTGCCCCATTGAAACAAATTCCTGAAGACCTCTCCATGTTTCTATTGTAGATCATAGACTGTATATAAAAAGTGGACGTAGTCACCGTGATGTCATCCATTGGTTTATGGACTGCCGTTTTGAAGCCTCGAATTTGCCATTTTGTCCGTTGCCATCGTGGTATTTGGCTGTCACCATGTTGGTCTTTTGCAACCAGAAGTGACGCAAGAGGGTGGAGCTAAGTACAACTGAAGGCTGAATAAGACATTTTCTGGCGGCCAAAATGGTCATAATTAACTTTCATGACCTGAAAACACACTGTAAAAGGGTTAAAGTTTTAAGACGAAAACACAGGTACACACGTAGCCCCGCCCTACAGCATAACCTGCTTTATGGTCTATTTGACTCTAAATGGGACCATAATTGACTAAATGAGCATCATGCTTTATTGTATTGCTTCTACTCTGTTTACTGGTGGATTACAGCCTTGCGTAGCCTGTAGCGCCAAACAACGCTGTAGCTGACTAGCCAAGTTTATTCTCTCCAAACCAGTTGATGGAAACGCGCCTAATTCACGCCTAAAATTTAAATTTCTAACATTTCAAAAGTTTGCTCAAAATTTGCTTGACAATTGAATGGAAACACGGTTAATGACAATGCTAACATGCTGGCATTTAGTAGGTATGTTGTTTACCATGTTCATCATCTTAAGCGTTTTGCTACTTACAACATTTGCTACTTAGCACTAAACACAAAGTACAGCTGAAGCTGAAGGGGATTTAATTAGCTTTGCAGGTAACTGTTCATAAACCAAAGAACTGGAAAAATTTAAATTTTAGATAGAATAGATAAAAAAGTTAAAGGATCACCAACGTGACTCGAATTCATCCTGAGTGGGACATGAATATCTGTACCAAATTCCATGCCAATCCATCCAACAGTTGTTCAGACTATTCAATCTGGACCACAGAGTTGGGCCGACCAACTGACGTACCATCATTGCCATCCATAGAGAAAAATACTTTCTGTGCAAAACATACCTGCAGTGTAGGGTTATCTGGTTCCTACTTATGCTGCTGAACCATGATTCTGTTCTCCTCTCCTGTTCTACTGTAATGTAATTGACAACAACGAAGAGACCAGAGAACAAATGCACACTCAGATACAGGTTCCTTACATTTACCTCTCCTTTAGTCACATTTGGAAACTCTTCACTTTTACAATAACAGTACAATTGAAAAATATGTCAAGGTTGGACTACTGACTAGTGTAATGCCCACATAACAAGCAGCTGCGGCTCTGTTCTTTGAGGAGAGGCTCTTAAGACTGCCTTCCAAATAAACAAGGTGTTCTGGTTTTGTGAAGTATCCTTTATTCGGAGAGACCACATCCTAAGCAAAGCATCTCAGTAACAACATATTATGCAACCCACACACATATATACACCCGTTTAACACATTACCCGAATGCTGGGAAGTAAATCCCCACATGTACAGCAAATCGCATCACTACGGCAATACTATGCCACCATGAGTGGTTAAAGCAATTTTGCAAATCACTCCTCGTGGGTAATGTATTGAACTCTGATGGGCTCCATTTGCACTCGCAGCATTTATCACTATCTTCCTATTTTAAAGGCCGGCCATGGTGTTATTTTAAAGCCAGTTCTCCACTTGAAGAAAATGAAAGCAGCAGACATCCTGGAGTTGCAAGGACATTTGTGGCATAGAAAAGTTAAATGTTTGTGTGTGTCTCATCTGTCTTTAAAACGTAGGGCTCTCCCACAAAGAGGTCTAGAGGTAATTTAACTACTTTCCCATGTAGCCACATATGACTCACTCAGACATGGTGACAATCTCATGAAAACTTTTGTAGAGCTTACTGTGCTCATTTTGCCACCAAACCCGTGTCTAAAACTGTCACAATGGCGAACACAGGAAAAACGATTGCTATGCAATTCTCTATGAAGTCTGGTGTCCTTGCCAACGTAGTTCTTTTCATCCATCCCCTCTGTGACTCTGCAAAGGAATACATTTATCCTACAGACTAACTACGAACTTATGTGCTAACTGGCCGTCGGCTGTAGTCTGTAGTCAAATGCAACCTGTCGGCCAAGACAAAGGCGACGTGAGGCGACGCAACAGTCGGCCTTCGTCGCCGCTAGTTCTTCGATGTCAGCTTGGTGTGTCTGGGCTTTAACGCTGACGCCATGAAAAGGCTGACACACTATTTAACTGAACTGTGAAACTGCTTAACTATAAAAACAACTAGCAGAGTCAAGTTGTATTTAGCTTAAATTAATTTAACAACACTCGTGTGAGGGTCACTTGCCACTCAGCAGGCTGGTTGGGTTAATTATCTCTGAGGAGAGGCAGCTGTGGAGCCTAATTGTCCCTGATGAGGATCAGGTGGTTGAAGCCTTTTCGATCTACCCCTGGTTTCAGTGCTCAGGTGCTGACTCATTGTCTCTTTGTCAGAGGTAGTGAGAGTGCTGTCCTGTTTTAGCTCTATCTGTATAGGGGTGTGTGAATCTGCAGAAGTACCACGTGAACCTATCTGTGGGATTCACTCACCATTTAGCATTTAGAGTCTCTTGGAGTGGGTTAGGTCTGTGTGGCCTGCCTTCGCTGGTTCTTTTGTTTCATTTATGTTCTAGTCAGCTGCTTGGCAGCGGCGTTTTAGTTTTAGTCTTTTCAAGATATATTGAGTGTAGGGAGCCTTCCTTTTAGGCCTGTTTTCATTTGGTGTTTCCCCTCTCCCTTTAAATCGCTTGCGATTTTTGTGGTTATCCTTCGGGATTAACTTTAAGATTCCCCTGGTCCGCAATTGCGTCCCTCTCCCCGTTCCCCTGACAGCTCGTTGTTAGTTGTGTTTAAAGCAGTGGGCTACCTCCGGTTCTGAAAAGTGAAGTAATGCGGAAGTGCCTTAAACTTGCATTCTTTCTAATAGCCAGCAGGGGGCGACTCCTCTGGTTGCAAAAATAAGTCCGATTGTATAGAAGTCTATGAGAAAATGACCCTACTTCTCACTTGATTTATTTCCTCAGTAAACATTGTAAACATGAGTTTATGGTCTCAAGCGCTAGTTTTAAGTCTTCTTCAATACAGCGTGATGTTCATTTAGTAAATTACGGTCCCATTTAGAGTCAAATAGACCATAAAGCAGGGTATGCTTTAGGGCATTTTAAGCAGGGTAAAGCTTTTTTTTGACAATTAAAAGACAATGACACATAAAACTTTAAAAATTTTATTACTGGTGTTTGTCTAGTTTTCAATCTTCATCGTATTCAAGTCAAATATAAATTTATGAACTTTCTCCTGAGGGCTGAAAAAGCAGACTGGAGGTGATGTTCTTTCAGCAGCTTGTTCAGCTGTTGCTTTGTTGACAGCGAGTGGGGAAACTGTATGTTCTCATGAAATGAATTAGTTTTTGATTTTACACCCGACTATGCTCTGTTGCATAGCAGCACAAACATTTCTGAGACAGCCAATGTGTCCATCTGTCCATCTTCCCATACAAAGGCTGCCTCAGTGAACACAACACAAGACTTGTATTCAAAAATCTAGGCTGAAGTTAGGCCAAGCAAACTTTTTCATGATTCATGAATGATTTGGTTCCTGATGCTCAACTCTTTTCTACACCTTTTAAAAATGGGTTATTTTGTGTCTGTGCCCATCCGTTCCAACGGGGGGACGGGGGTCACGCCCCCTTCAATATTCAGTGTTGAGGAAATATTCATTTCCCAAATCAATTATTTTAATTGGCTGATAGCTGTTCCTGAAATAATTTCTAAATAATTTGTTAGGTTATACATCTCCTCACGTCTGACTGAAGATTTTGCTCTTGCTTTCCACTTGAATCTATTATCCACAGTCCAACAGTGCGTATTGTATTTCAGCCTCAGATTCCATTTCATTTTCTTCTTTTTATCCTTCCAGCATTTGAGAAAATCCTTCCTTTGTTGTTTATTCATTTTTTTTCACCTGTTTGTGTTACATATTAAGATGGTGCCAAAAATATAACATGTTAACATGGTCACCATAACCATGTTTCCATTCACACATTTTTTGTGCATTTTGAAATATCGCATAAGAAAAGCTTTACGCAAACGGCAAAATTTGATAAAACTTCCTCAATTGCAAAAAAAAAGTTTTTACCCTCGCTTTAGGTGGTTTTTGCCTTTATCGAAAAAGAGTTGATGTACTAAATGGATTATGGAAATGCCTTTGCCGAATAAATTCTGACGTAGCAAGCATTAACTCACATGACGGATCAACTGTTTCCGCTGTCGCCGTCATCTCGCATATTATATATATTATATATCGAACAATTATAACTTGCCCCATTGAAACAAATTCCTGAAGACCTCTCCATGTTTCTATTGTAGATCATAGACTGTATATAAAAAGTGGACGTAGTCACCGTGATGTCATCCATTGGTTTATGGACTGCCGTTTTGAAGCCTCGAATTTGCCATTTTGTCCGTTGCCATCATGGTATTTGGCTGTCACCATGTTGGTCTTTTGCAACCAGAAGTGACGCAAGAGGGTGGAGCTAAGTACAACTGAAGGCTGAATAAGGCATTTTCTGGCGGCCAAAATGGTCATAATTAACTTTCATGACCTGAAAACACACTGTAAAAGGGTTAAAGTTTTAAGACGAAAACACAGGTACACACGTAGCCCCGCCCTACAGCATAACCTGCTTTATGGTCTATTTGACTCTAAATGGGACCATAATTGACTAAATGAGCATCATGCTTTATTGTATTGCTTCTACTCTGTTTACTGGTGGATTACAGCCTTGCGTAGCCTGTAGCGCCAAACAACGCTGTAGCTGACTAGCCAAGTTTATTCTCTCCAAACCAGTTGATGGAAACGCGCCTAATTCACGCCTAAAATTTAAATTTCTAACATTTCAAAAGTTTGCTCAAAATTTGCTTGACAATTGAATGGAAACACGGTTAATGACAATGCTAACATGCTGGCATTTAGTAGGTATGTTGTTTACCATGTTCATCATCTTAAGCGTTTTGCTACTTACAACATTTGCTACTTAGCACTAAACACAAAGTACAGCTGAAGCTGAAGGGGATTTAATTAGCTTTGCAGGTAACTGTTCATAAACCAAAGAACTGGAAAAATTTAAATTTTAGATAGAATAGATAAAAAAGTTAAAGGATCACCAACGTGACTCGAATTCATCCTGAGTGGGACATGAATATCTGTACCAAATTCCATGCCAATCCATCCAACAGTTGTTCAGACTATTCAATCTGGACCACAGAGTTGGGCCGACCAACTGACGTACCATCATTGCCATCCATAGAGAAAAATACTTTCTGTGCAAAACATACCTGCAGTGTAGGGTTATCTGGTTCCTACTTATGCTGCTGAACCATGATTCTGTTCTCCTCTCCTGTTCTACTGTAATGCAATTGACAACAACGAAGAGACCAGAGAACAAATGCACATTCAGATACAGGTTCCTTACATTTACCTCTCCTTTAGTCACATTTGGAAACTCTTCACTTTTACAATAACAGTACAATTGAAAAATATGTCAAGGTTGGACTACTGACTAGTGTAATGCCCACATAACAAGTAGCTGCGGCTCTGTTCTTTGAGGAGAGGCTCTTAAGACTGCCTTCCAAATAAACAAGGTGTTCTGGTTTTGTGAAGTATCCTTTATTCGGAGAGACCACATCCTAAGCAAAGCATCTCAGTAACAACATATTATGCAACCCACACACATATATACACCCGTTTAACACATTACCCGAATGCTGGGAAGTAAATCCCCACATGTACAGCAAATCGCATCACTACGGCAATACTATGCCACCATGAGTGGTTAAAGCAATTTTGCAAATCACTCCTCGTGGGTAATGTATTGAACTCTGATGGGCTCCATTTGCACTCGCAGCATTCATCACTATTTTCCTATTTTAAAGGCCGGCCATGGTGTTATTTTAAAGCCAGTTCTCCACTTGAAGAAAATGAAAGCAGCAGACATCCTGGAGTTGCAAGGACATTTGTGACATAGAAAAGTTAAATGTTTGTGTGTGTCTCATCTGTCTTTAAAACGTAGGGCTCTCCCACAAAGAGGTCTAGAGGTAATTTAACTACTTTCCCATGTAGCCACATATGACTCACTCAGACATGGTGACAATCTCATGAAAACTTTTGTAGAGCTTACTGTGCTCATTTTGCCACCAAACCCGTGTCTAAAACTGTCACAATGGCGAACACAGGAAAAACGATTGCTATGCAATTCTCTATGAAGTCTGGTGTCCTTGCCAACGTAGTTCTTTTCATCCATCCCCTCTGTGACTCTGCAAAGGAATACATTTATCCTACAGACTAACTACGAACGTATGTGCTAACTGGCCGTCGGCTGTAGTCTGTAGTCAAATGCAACCTGTCGGCCAAGACAAAGGCGACGTGAGGCGACGCAACAGTCGGCCTTCGTCGCCGCTAGTTCTTCGATGTCAGCTTGGTGTGTCTGGGCTTTAACGCTGACGCCATGAAAAGGCTGACACACTATTTAACTGAACTGTGAAACTGCTTAACTATAAAAACAACTAGCAGAGTCAAGTTGTATTTAGCTTAAATTAATTTAACAACACTCGTGTGAGGGTCACTTGCCACTCAGCAGGCTGGTTGGGTTAATTATCTCTGAGGAGAGGCAGCTGTGGAGCCTAATTGTCCCTGATGAGGATCAGGTGGTTGAAGCCTATCCGATCTACCCCTGGTTTCAGTGCTCAGGTGCTGACTCATTGTCTCTTTGTCAGAGGTAGTGAGAGTGCTGTCCTGTTTTAGCTCTATCTGTATAGGGGTGTGTGAATCTGCAGAAGTACCACGTGAACCTATCTGTGGGATTCACTCACCATTTAGCATTTAGAGTCTCTTGGAGTGGGTTAGGTCTGTGTGGCCTGCCTTCGCTGGTTCTTTTGTTTCATTTATGTTCTAGTCAGCTGCTTGGCAGCGGCGTTTTAGTTTTAGTCTTTTCAAGATATATTGAGTGTAGGGAGCCTTCCTTTTAGGCCTGTTTTCATTTGGTGTTTCCCCTCTCCCTTTAAATCGCTTGCGATTTTTGTGGTTATCCTTCGGGATTAACTTTAAGATTCCCCTGGTCCGCAATTGCGTCCCTCTCCCCGTTCCCCTGACAACTCGTTGTTAGTTGTGTTTAAAGCAGTGGGCTACCTCCGGTTCTGAAAAGTGAAGTAATGCGGAAGTGCCTTAAACTTGCATTCTTTCTAATAGCCAGCAGGGGGCGACTCCTCTGGTTGCAAAAATAAGTCCGATTGTATAGAAGTCTATGAGAAAATGACCCTACTTCTCACTTGATTTATTTCCTCAGTAAACATTGTAAACATGAGTTTATGGTCTCAAGCGCTAGTTTCAAGTCTTCTTCAATACAGCATGATGTTCATTTAGTAAATTACGGTCCCATTTAGAGTCAAATAGACCATAAAGCAGGGTATGCTTTAGGGCATGGTTCTCACCCCTCCAGCGTCTCTTCCTTTTACCTCCCGACCTTCCTCACTCTCATACAGTATGTCATCTGCAACCACCCCATCCTCAATGACTTACATTCACACAGTTAAGATTTCAAATCTCTTTTGATTGATTGTACTACTCTTTATGTCATTTAAAAGAACAGTGTGTAACATTTCAGGGGATCTATTTGCAGAAATGGAATATAATGTACGTATATGTGAGACGCAGAGTGCAAAACCGTGGAACCGCCAGCCGCCGTCTGACTTCCGTTGCTCCTAAAGTAGTGTTATTATGGTAAGGATGGCCTCTGAGCAGGGCGAATGGCGTTACCACGGTTTTGCACTCGGCGGCTCACGTTACCGTAGTCTTGGAAAGGGAGGGGAGGGGTACTCAGTTGGTTAATATGCAACCACTCCGCTAGATGTCGCCAAATCCTACACACTGTACCTTTAAGATGACCATCTTTACAACAAAGTATTTATTTAATTTATGGCATTCATTAAATTAATTATTTATCTTTGATCATCAATTCTGTTTACTGTAGGCATACACTTTCCAATTATAACAATAACTTTGAATTTTTGTTTTATTATCATCTAATATCTTACTGTTAGTATATTTAGCTGTTTATTATAAATTTGTACATACATTTTACTCATTTTACATACTTGTACAGAGCTGTGTGTATATATAGATTACTGTATAGTTGTTCCCAGTATACATATGTGCAATTCCAATGAATCGCCCTGCTATATCACTGTAAGACAATATACAGTATATACTAGGCTAGCATTTACTATGTACATAATAACTATCATTGAGTATTGCCCTAGTTTTTGTGTTAGTTATAGATTTTAGTTGTTTATGCTTTTTTTTATTTCTTATCAATCTATCTAAAATAGATTGCTTTCTGTTTTCTTCCCTCACTGTGGCAGCTGCAGTCAGTTATAGAGCTCTACCACCACCCTGTGCCTTGCAGCGGACCTGCAGCAGGCTGTGACACCAGCAGGTGATTCAGCACTAAATGGATCTGTTTGCCTACGAGGCTCTGGCTCACAAAACTATCTGGTCTCCACAGAGACTGAGATTGAGCTGAATGCATCTACCACATTACAGCTCAACGGGATTTCTTTCTGTTTTATTTGAAAATTGTTCCACACACACATATTGGCAGGATGTGGCATCACAGCATAGGAATAGTCCCAGTGATAGCGTTGTGCAGAGGAATGCAGATAGACACATATCTGTGAAGCTGATGAGTATTCAGAGGACGACACCAACATGTGTGCAAACAATCAGAGCACGCAGATAGAGTTTGTAAGGTTGTCACTGATTAGCAGACTGGGGAAGTTAATGGAAACCATAAATGCCTTTACTGGCAAGCATGATAAATAGTTTTCTTTTTGTTGTTGTCTCTGCAGTCAGTCAATTTTCAATCACTTACACTTGGCTGCAATCAACACTCCTTTGTTCTTGTTTTTACAGACACAAATTCATCATCGGTGGTAGCACTTATCTTTAGCACGGAGTAATGTGTGAAGCATCATTAAGGTATCAACATGAGAGCCGTAGCAGCTGCCGTCAGACTCTGCAGGTGGAAATAAAACAGATTATCTCACAATTGGGTAGTGGAGATTGATAGTTTTGGCCCGTCCCTCCTGCACATTAGTATTCAGCAACATTACCCTTTATTTGATGTGATGTACTTTAATTTATGAAGAGAGAAAGTGTGTTTTTCGACTCTTATCAGGCCATTAAATAGGCGTTATCAGTCGCTATAAGCACCATAGATGTGGGTCAGTAGGGGCCTACTACGCCTACTACGATGTAAAAGTGAAAGTGAAACTTAATAAAACTACAACTTCTTTAGGTTTAGGCAACAAAACTACACCTTCTTTAGGTTTAGGCAAAAGAACACTTTGTTAAGTTTAGGGGAAAACACCATGTTTTGGGTTGAAATAACTACTAACACAAAGACAACTACACGTTGTTGGTTTCACACGGGATGCGAACTCCGGTCTTGTTCTTTTATACCTTCTTTCGGTGATCTATCATGTGAATAGATGATAAAAACCTACCATTATTTTTTATTATAAGTTATTTTATCAGTAGTTTGTTTAATATTAAATAATTACTTTATAAATTCTATATTGTATCATAGCTGATAAGAGACAATAACAATTACATTCTGATTTGGACACACAGAGACTCCCATAAGCAGCTTTTTTAATACACAGTTTTGTTAACCTTTTATACTGCTGGTGGGAGATTCCGTTATATTGGTCCTTTTTCCAAATAGTAACTAAAGTATAGGAGGAAATACTGCAGAGTTGAGATAAAAACTGATGAGAACTTACTGGCTATGAATGCAACCAGATCTGAAAGTTATGGAGACATCATTGCTGAGTGAGAGAACGTAAGAGATGGGGTTTGGTTTTTCCTCGGAGACGCCTCCTCCTCCTCCTCCTCCTGGGGATGTCAAAGTCTTCCCCAAACACCTGTCAGTTGCCTGGACATGCTGGTATATATTTAATGTCTGGGTACATGTTTTTAATTACTATCATTTAAAATGTACTATTTACAGGTTTAACACATGTGAATAGAGTAAGCGTGCACTGTGCCAATATATCCACTAGATGGTGCTGTTGTCTTGCATTAACATATTGAATTAGATAGATAGATAGATAGATAGATAGATAGATAGATAGATAGATAGATAGATAGATAGATAGATAGACAGATAGATAGATAGATAGATAGATAGATGTACTTTATTGATCCCAAATTGGGAAATTATTGTGTTACAGCAGCAGGTTATCCAGGCAATGCACAGAAACAGTACATAAAATGTACATGTCAACACTAGAGAAATATATCCATAGAATACAAAATATAAAGAATGTTGGAATACACTATAAATATACCTGACTACTACAACTAGCATTAAAAAATCTAAATTATAAACATAGAATAACCCACTATTTGCTTTGGCAAGTGTGCAATAACCTACTATATACATTTGTAAAGTGTGCAAGTTACAATGTTTTGTTCTTTAATAAAAAAAAAAAATAATTGAGGTAGTAAATGTGCAAATGTAGATGTGCAAAATTCAACATATGCAAGATTATTACAGACTAAAACAGAATGGAGTGTGGTTGAGACAGAAACTATAAAGTTTAGAGTTCTCTGTTTGACAGCGATGAGGTGTTGTAGAGGGTTATTGCTTTAGGCAGGAAAGACTTCCTGTATCAGTCCTTGTGGCAGCAAAGCTGAATCAGTCTGTCAGAGAAGGAGCTCTGCCGTCTGTCCACTAGGTGGTGTAGAGGGTGGTCAGGATTATCCATGATGGATAACAGTTTGTTCAGTGTCCTCCTCTCCACCTCAACGTCAAAAGTGTAATAGAAGATGTAGATATCTAAAATGGGAGGTTTCCTCGTAAGAATGACGTCTGAACTGACAATTGTGGCTATATGAAGAATGTCATTGTGGACATCTGAAATTTTCATTTTGACTAGGAAGAATTGAATAACAGATATCTGCAATACATATCCAGTCTTGCTATTACATATTATATAATAGCCACTTATATTTCTTTAAGGATTTAAAGTATCTTAAATTTAGTTTTAACTAGTACAATCAAAGTTGTAGATATCTTGAAATGCACTTTAACTAGTAAAATGTTATTGTTGATATCTTTAATTATCATTCTGACTAGTGAGAATAAAGTTTTGACTAGGAGAAATGCTATTATGGATATCTAAAATGTAATTACATATAGGAGTGTGGCTCGATCAAAGACTGTGTATGGGTTTGATTAAATGTTAAAATAGCTTGTCATAGGATGGTCTGTAAACCCAAGCGAGGAAAGCTACATTTGCAGGTAACCACTGCAAAGGAAGGTTTACCTGAGCTTAATAACAGGGTAAAATACCTTTAAAGCCCGGCCTCAGTTTTTTTAAACACACCTTTTAGCATAGATATAAAACAGCCCTTTAGGCTCCTGAGTTCCCCGTGTCATCCATCACATAGTCTGTTGGTTGCTGTGACGACTGAAACAAAGCTGAAGATGAGAGTATTTGTGAAAACAGCATGGTAAAACAGTCTCAAAAGAATCCACACAAGTAGGTGGAGATTCACAAATATATTTCATTTGTAAAATGCTAAGTTGATGCACGAATGATGATATACGAGTTGTAAATTAGAGGCACTGATACAGATAGAGATTTACAGATAGAGATTTACAGATACAAATCAATCTGCATTTATTTGTGCATTGTGTTTTACGAGTTACATAACTTGACATTTGATTGTGAATACTTATGAGACTGTTTTGACACCATAGCCTAGAGCTTTGTGGTGCAATAAACCTTAATTTTAGAACATCTAGTTAGACACTCACAATGCATTTTCATCATCACTTTAAAGAGAATAAACCTGATGTGACATAAATGAACCACTAGTAACTAAGAAGATGGGCTTTTATATCAGACATACTGCATTTATTATAAGATTACTGCAGTCAATCACTTAAATTAAGTTAAATTCTCTATATATTTTTTTTCTTTTTTACCAGAAGACCCTGTACGTGGTTTGCTACTTAGACCTAAACGGAGAATCTTCCTCTCTTTTTCTCTTCACGCCTCATCTCCTCCAAGTAATTCCTTGTCAGGAAATCAGTGATTGTGACTGAAGTAGAATGGACAAGCTGGCACAGTAGGGATGAAAAGTTTTAAGGAGGATTCGCTGTGCTGAGTCATTGTACTGCTATCTCGTGGTGATAAATGGAACTGAATGACTATCCAGCTCTTAGATCGGGACCCACAGTCATCATCTCAAATTGTTTAAAGCAGCAGTAAGTAGAAATGAAGCAAATATGGTTAAAAAAAAGTTATTTTTATAAAATGGTCACTATATCCTGACAGTAGTGCATGAGATAATCTGAAAAAAATCATGTGCCTCTGTGTCCTCCAGCATCTGCAAGATTTCACAGACCGGAGGAAAACAACCAATCAGAGCCGAGCTGGAGCCTTGCCATCTCTGAGCAGCTGTCAATCACTCATGAACTCTGATCAAATGGTCAAACTAGGCAGCGCTGATCAAATATGAATCAATATTCTGTTACTGTAATGACTATTTCTCACCTCAAATGTTTTCAGAAACAGCTTGTAGTGTACTGTTTGGCTGTAAAATGAAAAAGTTTGTGACCTGGCAGCTATGTTGAGATCAGTTGAGGAAATACCAAGCACCGCCCACCAGCTGGAGCAAACTTTGTCATTGGACGGAAGGCTCCAGCTCAGCTCTGATTGGTTGTTTTCCTCCGGTCTGCGGAATCTTGCAGATGCCATTAGGAGCACCGGAGGACACAGAGGCACATGATTTTTTTCCAGATTACCTGTCTCATGCCATGTCAGGATATAGTGACCGTTTTATAAAAATAACTTTTTTTAATCATATTTGCTCCATTTCTACCCACTGCCGCTTTAATAAAATAATAATATTTTGTCAATTTAGAGTTATTGTTGTTAATCAAATGGCTGAAAGCAGAGATGTGTTTATGAAAGAATGTGCTGGCTTCTAATGAAAGGTTGAAGTGAAGGTTTATAGATTTTAGTGTGGTGCACAGCTGTGAGATAGACAAAATAACAGGAATGCTTTACAATGCATTCCAGTGCAACAGCCTTGTAATAGTAAACTTGTTACTTGTAAATAGTAGCTACTACTTTCGTGAGGCATATCTTTTTAATGCTTTCTTTATTGAACTCGATGCTCATTAACAGAGGTACAAACAGATACATAGACAATTAAAAAAAAAAAAAAAAGAAGACAATACAAAAATAATAATAAACATTTCATAATGCCAGAGTTTAGTTTATATACATCATATTATATTCATTTAATAACTTAAAGGTCTTACTGGCTTTTTTTTGTTTTTAACTTTAACTTTAAATTTTCCAAAAATGATAAATAATTGTATAATATACAGTATGTTATTTTCAATCTTATCTTGACTAAAATAATATAGCATTACATCAAACATATTTATTTCAACATTCATCTTAAAGGGGACATATCGTGCTCATTTTTAGGTTCATGTTTGTATTTTGGGTTTCTACTGGAACATGTTTACATGCTTTATTGTTCAAAAAACACATTATTTTTCTCATACTGTCTGCCTGAATATACTTGTATTCACCCTCTGTCTGAAATGCTCCGTTTTAGTGCATTTCAACGGAATGGCAACGGAATTGCGTTGCTAGGAAACAGCTTGGGTCCATGTTTACATCCTGTCAGCTGATGTCATTCACATACACTGCAACAGGAAATAAACTGGGACACATTTAGAATGTTTACGTTTAAAACTGTGAAATGGTCTAAATATTGTAGATTTGTGACATCACAAATGGACAGAAATCCTAACGGCTTGTTTTAAACACACAGTTTCTGAATACGGGCTGTGTGTATTTCTCCGTGGATTGAGTGTTTTGATACTTTCACAGTATTTATATGTCACTTAAACCTGCTTTATAATATAAAAGACATGAAAATCTCACTTTTTACAATATTGGACCTTTAAGTTTCTTTTGTAGAAAGTTCTTGTTCTTCTTTTGTCAATCCAGAACATTCTTGTATACAGTATATACAGTGAAAAAATAGATGGGAAATACTCTCTTTTTCAAGTCCACAGAAATCACACTTATAATCAATATCCAGCTTGAATCTTTCTAACACGAGTTTTACTGGATAAATTCTATGTAATATCTTGAAAGACACTTCCGTAAGTTTGTTATTGAAACAGTATTCATCGCAAATTTTCCAAGCTTTCTCCCACTGTATATCATCAAACAAGGAAGACCAAAAACATCTTGATGAAGGGACAGAGACATAACTGAGTGTGTTCCTAATATTTTTGTTAGAGCACTTGTCTTTCAGTATATTAGTACCTCCAATATAAATATATTTCCACACAATCTTCTGAAATAAAAGGTTGATCAACAGTACCAGGGTTTCGTAGAAGTACACAGACACTTTCTGGTAAAACATCAAAAACAGTAGCATACTCCTTTGGTTTTACAGGCATTTTGAGTTTATCAAGAAATTCTTTATAGATATAGATATATATATAATAAATAAACATTTTTATTAAGTAATTGGCCAACTGTCAATATTCCATTATTAAGCCATGTGTGACAGAACTCCTATTTTTATATTGAATGTATTTATTGTTCCATATGAAATACCTGTGGGGTGAAAAGTTATGTTTGTAAGCTAATAACCATGCTGTCAGTGCTTGCCTATGAAAATTTGCTAACAGAGAAGTCCCATTTTAATAGAAATTTGATACCACCAAGACTGCCATACTGTAGTCACTTTATAACTTTATGTTGTGGTGTGGTTTTGTTCACCCTGTCTAGTCTGTGTTTGGAGTTGGGAGGGGTTGTGTCTGGGTGGGAACTAACTCCAAAATAAAGATCACATGTTGGCTTGATTTTTTTTACTGCTGAGAAACACCGCCCTCCCGCGGAGCACAGCGGTATGGCAAAAATAACAGCACTTCAGGACGAAACCATTCACTTCACAGCGAGGAGGGGCGATGCAATCACTGATTACCAAAAAGCTAGTGCATTTTTTCCACTAAAGCTTCAATATGGTTGAACAAATAAAATCGAAATTGTATCAAACACATAACGATGACAAGTGTCCCGTTATGGGCATTTTTGTAATATTTGTTAGTAATGTTTTCCCCCCCCGTGCGTTGAAAAGGAGTGGTTCGGTCCAATAGTATTGAAGGCAAAGCTGAAAAACGGTTTGTTTTCACCGAGAAGAAGAAGAAGCCTTTGCTGTATTTCGCTGCTTCGGCACCAATTTTTAAAAACAACGGTTGTGACATTTTATTTTATATCTGGTTGCTTTTCGGACAGCGGCTTTCTTAGCTCGCCATGGCTCTGTGTGGAGGTGTCGGAGCCATGGCTTTGCCCAGCGAGCTTATCGTCCACGTATTCTCCTTCCTCTCCGACCGAGACAAGCTCCGGGCCTCGGCCGTGTGTTCCCGGTGGAGGGAGTGTCTCTTCTACCCGGCGCTGTGGACCGAGCTCAAGCTGCGGATAGGCGGCGGGTGTAACGGCGGCGGGTCGAGCTCCGGAGAGACCCCGAGGCTGGAGTTCCTCATGCGGAAGTTCGGCTCCTTCGTGCGGGAGCTGCAGCTGGAACTCGCCCCGGTGGAAGGATACCTGAGTCCTCTCAACAACGACCCGTCCTCCGCCAGGATGGAGCAGCCCGACGGCGACCCGCAGCTCTCCGAGCGATGGAGAGACGCCATGGCCACCTACTTGGACCAGGTGCTGTGCGTGTTCTCCAGCGTCCGCAACAACAGGTAGCGTTACAAATTTGCTCCACAAAATCATTTTCTGGGTGTTTGTTTTTATTCAATTTCAAGAATTCGCATGACGCGTTCTCCCTTTTTTGTGTTATTTCATAGTATTTGGTGCGTCGCAGTCAGCTAGCTAGCTTAGTTAGCTATAAACAAACCCTGACATTAGCGGTTACGTAATAGGGTCACGTCGTCTTTGTGGTGGAGTTAGCAGCCGACGTTATCGTAGTATCTCTTGAAGACGTTATTATTAACAGTATTTTATTGTTTAGAGTCATCTAATAATGGTGTATGTATGATGTACGCTTCGGTGACAATGTCAAGTCAAACGCTCGTCTGCGTTTCTTTTGTTGCCAGTTTCTATTTTCTATGTTACATTGGGGGTCTTCATACCAGCAGATACAATGCAGCACTGGTGGTGGCTAAAGAAGAGGCTTTGTTGCCTGTGACTTGCTGATATCAGCACTGACACACACACATATACAGTGTATGTGTATACACATTTAGCTCTGGTATGTCGTTGCATACTGTTGAATGTAACCATCTGTGTTACAGTTACATACATCAATTCTATCCACTTGGCTAATTTCTGCTTTTGGGAGTTGCTATTCAGTAAAACGTTATTTTGAATGTTAAGATTCCTGATTTCAGTGCGGAATTTCTCTTTATTATACCTTCTCCCATATTCTCTATTATTCTCTACAGTGCTTTGTGGTGTTGAAATAGCACCCATCCAGTGCTGTGCAGTTCATGTCTTCAGTTCTGCTGAGGGGGCTGAAACCTTTTTCTGTTGTCTGACTTCTTCTCATTGAGCAGTTTCCTATATTTTCCGTTCACAAACCGACTGACAAACTTAAGCCTGTGTCCCAGTTCCCAGTTTATTCATGCTGGAAATGTGACAACGTACATAAATCCAGGTGTCTGTTTGCATACTGAACTTGCTTGATTTTTTTAATGTAGTGTTAGTGGATCATTTTTAGGGCTGGGACGATACACCTATCTCCCGATTTGATACTATCACGATACTTGGGTGCCGATTCGATATGTATTGCGATTCGATATTATGATTTATTGCGATTTTTGTTAACTTCTTTAACACTAGACCATGAGAAAAAGTTGAATCATACACTTCTAGGGACTTTTACTTTGTGAAATATCTAAATTAACTCAGTAAAAATGTTTGATATTCAGCATGTCATTGTCAGGCATTATTTATAAAGAAATTTCCAGCAACCCAAAAATCAAAGACTAAAGACATTTCCCTCTTAAATTAGTGGTATTTTCTTTGTTATTTATAGGGGACATGTAATGTTTTATACTTCTGGTGAACATAATCCAATCAGTCTTATTTCCATGTATGTATTTTGAAAACTGGACGTAGTCGTACGTGAATGCTTCTGCTAACTTTGCCAAGTCCGGCGCTCGCTCTCCAGTCAGCTTCGTTCTTTTTATCCATCCATGGTCAGCTCCATCGGGGCCGTTTGAATGCATTTAACATAAATGTCAGTATATGGGTGCTCTACAGTTCTAGCGTCGGCCAATTTGACAACGGAGATGAGAGTGACGGCTGGCTTGACCGCACGTTACGATGCGATAGCGTTTCCTGTCCATGACAGAGTTAGCATGCAGCTTTAGCCATGATGTCTAGCTCTGCTTTTCCTGCAATGTGTGAAACCCAAAGTGTTTCCATACTTTACTGTATTTGTAGTGTTTACCACTTTGGATTTAACATGCAAGGGTGCATGTCGTATCCATGCAGACCCTCCGTCGTTTTCTACTTTTTCGTTTCGGCTCGCTGCAGTTTGTTTTGGTTGAAGGATACGGAACGGATATGACGTCACGTTACTCAGACTACAGCAATAAAAACAGTAACTTCCTTTTACCTCCTCATAGACTCAAATGAAGCAAATACATCGATTCTGGCATTAAAAAATCAATTTCAAAATCATAAAAAGAAAGTCGCGATACATACAGTAGGTGAATCGTTTTAATTTTTTCCACCCCTAGAAGCTACTACCACCTCAGAATTTGGACATTTAACAAGGTTGCATTGTTTGTTTGACTTGTATCATTTCCTGTCAGTCAAAACAATAAAGTGTGTCAATTTCTTGTATACCAATGATGCCGTGAAGATTAATATTTAGTAGCACGTTGTAGTATGGAACTGGGATTCAGATCTAGTCTGTAATTAGAACTGGATAGGAATCACTGCGGGCCCTGTGCAGTCAGACTGCCATGAGCAAACCAGCAATAAAAAATGTTGACTGGGCAAGTGAGTATTTTTAGCAGTATGTCAAAATGTGCCATACTCAGCTAATTATGTTATTTCTTTGCTGTTCACCATTTTTATCAATTCAAACCTCTTGAATGACCACTGATAAAGACAGCTGTCAAACCTGACTTTAGACTTTAGAATAATTCCCATGTTATCAGTTGACGAAAAGTGAGTTTTTCATTCAGCTAACATTGGTCCAACTCCACTGGTGCTGGTACATGTTCCAAATAATGAGAATAGATCATTGTTTCTTTACTAGCAGTTTTGCAGACTTAAGTAGCGGCACATGAGAATGCTGTTGGTTTCACTGCAGAGGCATTTTGTGAAGCTTAGCTTTCAGTTCACTTACAGGAAGTGGGCTTCATCAAACATAATGCACACAGCACCTAGTAGGTAGGCCTACGTCATGAGTGGCTTCATGGCAGCCTTTCCCGTAACTTGATGATCTTCCATACATCATTGTCAAAACAGATGCAGACTGTCTGTTTGGACTGCTTTTCAAAGCATCAACTTTTGGCATATAGTCTGCTGCTTGGTTGTTGGCAATCTGTTAGTATATCTGTTGTATAAAGGGCTCTAGACACCAGTGCAGCAAAGTGCAAAGCAGCCATAATTCTGTCACGATGGGACACGATCCAGCAATATACAGAAGCAGGGTTAGATTAGATTAGCCCAAAATGGCTACAGTTTGAGGTAAGGGGTAACACCCCCTCTTCCGACATTGTTTGGATTGGAAATGGTTAAACTTAACCCCTAGTCTAGCTACTTTTGCTTCTGTGGAAAATTCCCAAGCACCCATTATGCACTCCATGTGATTCAACCAGATACACGACTGACTTCAACAAATGTTGACAGAGCAAACGGACTACAAGGAAGTCAGCCGTTTGATATTATAATGGTTCTCTGTCAAGTCAGTCTGTTAAGAATACTAACAAAAATGTAATGGGGTATAATTCTTTTACTTACGATACAGATGTCTCAGTAATGACTATGTGCACGGTCACACGTGCACAAAATGAAAATTTGCCTCCTATTCACTTCTAGCCTTGGCAGGCGATGGTCACTCGCGTGCATTCGCACACGTGTGACCGTGCCTTTACACCGCACGCTGATGTTTTCCCATTGTTATTTTTGAAGAAAATAACTTGCTAACCCACTCTTGTTGAAGGCAGAACTTTCACATATTCATTTTCATTTTACTTCACGGGTTTGAATGGGATTTGACCACAAGAGAAAAACAACCCATCTGTTTTTAATGTATTTTAAATATATTGCTTACATGGTAACTGTCGAAACACAAAAATATGTGTGTTTTGACAGTTGCCTGTCTGTCAGCAATGGAAAGGAGAGCATTTAGCTCAAGACATGCAAAACTAGTGGATCGACCATTGCCGTGGTAATCGACCTCCAAATCAGTATGCGAATGCTACGGGTTTTTTTTAGTTTTTTTTTATAGAAGTATGTAATAATAAAGTAAAAATCCCCAAATAGCCCATAAAATAAGGAACGATCCTGCAACATTATTCATATTCAACATGAATTATTATCAGTTATTCTCAGATGGATATCGCTGTTTGTTGTGTGTAGAGGTGCGTGTGTGTGTGTGTACAGTAGTGCAGCAGCGGCACTGACTTGCACCGCTGCGATGCTATCGCGTTGACAAAATTTGTCTACAGACATATAAACACCTGGCAAAGTACTCAAAACCGCCTCTGTGGTACTTCCTGCCACAGTAGGTGAAAACAATGCCACACGCTGTAGCGACTGGTAAATATTGCAAAGCTGACTTGTTAGCATAAATCAATCTAGTACTGAATGCTTTTAGTTTCTTTTCTGTATTTCTAACATTCTCTCTCATTCTCTAGAAACCTGCGGAAGCTGAGTCTGTATGGAGACACCTGCGTTCTCCAGCAGGAGGGATTATTGGACAGCTCCAACCTGCACCAGATTCACCAGGGGGACAAAAAGATCAATGAGTAAGCCTGAGCATAGCAACATACATCTCTGTTGAATGTCACAAATGGTTAGATTCAGTATTTGTTTCCGTCCACAGTGGTTACTTGCATTGTAAACAGAATGAACTTCATATAGGACTACAACGTGGTGTTATATTGGTAACTGATTGATCGCAGAACATGAATGGACAAAATGATATTTATTGTCCTTTTTGATATTCAGTGGATGTTTGTGTGTGGGTGTGAGAGAGTATTATCTACAAAATGGCACCGTTGGCACCCTTGTTTGGATTTGGAAACAGTGTGTGTTGTTTGGTGTCTCAGAAGGATAATACATTTTCAAAATGGGTAGATATTCATAAGACAGTTTGTCATCATCCAGTCAGCGGGCACACAGCATCTCCAGCGTCACTGCGCCACAGCACACAACATTAAACACACTCACTGCGTGTGACCACTTTTCTGTCAACAAACTGATAATAAATGAATGAATAATGTAGCCCAGACCGCTGAGGTGCAGCAAGCTCTGTGGATCACAGTCTCTGAAGAGGGAGGGATTGTTTAGAGACTGAGAATCACGAACAATGATGAAATGTTTTGTTAAATAATCCAGCATGCTAATTAGCAGTAGGGATGGGAATTGATTGATTGACTTTATTGATAGCAACGCCGTTATGGATTCTGCTTTTAGGTTCTGGTTCTTTATCGATTCCTCATTGATTCCTGGTCAGTTTTCTGTGTGGGGGGGGAAAAAAAGTTCAGCATTGGAGACGTGTAACCATGGTAATCCGTGCCAACCTCATGTGACCAAAACGGCGATTTGTGAGAATCAAAGTCTGAATTAATTTAAAATATATATATTAAGCCTAGCAAAGTAAAATCTTATACTTACAGTTAAATTGAAGCGTTATTGATATTACAGAGCTGTCCATCAACGTCTGTTATGAACATTGTTGTCAGTACCGCTTTGCATTGTGGGATATTTACGCCGCTGTAGTGTCCAGCGTTGTGTACTGTAATATTTTACCAGAAATACTATGCAACTCGCGTACTCATGGTTTCATACTAAGGTTTCGGACATACTAAAAAATCTCATATACAGTTTTAGTGTACTAAATAGCATGTCAGTATGGAATTTTGGATACAACCTTTCTTGTGGCAAGTTTCCAGCTGCGTAGACGTAGATGCAGACGCAGAGTTTGACGTCGTGACCCATGATTTTTTTTGCAACGCGTAACTGTCAGAAAAGCATGCCAGCATCGGTAAAAGGCATTGATAACCCCCGTACAATTCCGATGGATTGGACAATTTGGAACCTGGTTTCGATTCCCATCCTTAATTGGCAGATATTGTCTCTACTAGAACATTTTTAGAATCAAATCTGAAGTTATGCTCATGCCAATCTCCAAAATCTGAGAAAATAACCCTATCAATGTCATCAGGATTATCTCAGCATGAGCTTGGAGACATTAGGCTTTGTTAAATGTAATGTTACGTCATTGATGTTGCACTACATGTATGGGATGAGATAGAGGAGGAACGCACACCAGTGTTGGAGAGGTGTTGACCACGGTAAAAATATAAGCGTGGAGGAAAATAGTCACACACTCGTAGCCAAGATGCAAAAAAATGATTTAATCGTTTATCAGCGTTTTGACATGACAGTGTTCTTCAGAACAAACAGCTCCACAGGCATTAAACAGACACAGGTGTGTGTTCAATCGTTGGGAGGAGTGTTCTCTATCACATCTACAAATTATGGGATTGGCACATAACTACCTAACCTGATTGATTAAGGCATTTAAAAATCACATTAGAACAGTTTCATAAAAGAACTTAGGTTGTACAGTCATCAGAAAGTTCTAAATATCAGACAAGCTTCATATCTAGGGTGCAGCCTCCAACTGAGCACTGGAACCCAGTAGGAGTCAGTAAATTTGCATCATGGCTACAAGTGTGTGACTATTTTCCACCCTCACTACATTTATGTACATATATACTGTATGTGTGTCAGGATACTCAATTTGGACACCCATTTCAACAGCCCGTTGATCCAGAACAGCATACAGATTATTGCCAATTTTGATGGGCTTCCTTTTTGTATCGCAGTATTTCTCATTCATAGCAACCAGTGTGGGTTTGTTGTGCAACTCGGTGGTAGTGAGGTGGGTGGCATCGCATGAAAATGCGATGTCGAGTCATACCTTCAATGTTGTGCTTTGTAGAACAGGTCTGGAGGATTCGGCACAATCTCGATGATGTCAAACTTATATAAAAGGATAAAAATATTACATTTTCTCAGTGCAGTGTTTTTCTGTTACATGGCTTTCTCTTTGCACAAACGTATCTCTTTAGCCCATTTTTCCTTCCTCAATCGTAAGGTTTATTTTTAGTATGAAACTTGTCTTCGATTTGATTTGAACTGGCATACACACTGGCTCTCATTGTGTCTTGAATTTAACGTGCAGGAAGCTTTACTCATGCAGGTAATGTGAATTGAAGCTAATTCTCTTCTCCTCCACTGTTCTCTCTGCAGAATCCAGCAGTTGTTCATGGAGCTGTTGTCTAACAGCAGGCAGCTGAGGTGGTTGTCCTGTAGCTTCATGCTGGGTCTGGTGACTCCCTGCTCCTTAGCCTGCCTGTCGAATCCTTCAGCTGAGACCCTGCAGCACCTCAGTTTACTGGACCACCAGCTGGGTATGTGTTGGTGGGATACTTCTGGATCTATTTGTCTTCCATTAAAAAAAACAACAACAATTGGATTATATTGGTTTAAGTTCATAAGAGTTAAACCCATAGATATTAGGGATGTTAATAATTAACCGTTAACAATAAGGCTATCGGTCCAAAAAAAATCTAAGTTAGCATCCCTCTCCTGAATTTCCCTCAGGTCCCCTCATCTCGCCATCAGAGATGGACCGTCTATCTAATCTTCATTCTCTGGCTCTGGATTTCTCCGATTTGACATCTGAGCTTTGTGGTCTGCTGGCATCTCCACGCCGAACTCCACTGCATCGCCTCTCCCTGCTGCTCAACGGCGCCGCCCTGGAGTTCAAACCATTAGAAGGGACCGCTACAGAGGATGACTGGAAGGCACTGGTAATGCAACATGTATTTTTGTTTTCTTCTGAGTACTTGCTGAGTCTTGTTGGCCCCTCTGCCAGAAAAATGATTCCAGGACGGCCTTTTGCTCTATGTGATGACGAGATGTTTGAAATCCCCTATGCCAATGAAACAACAGCTACTTTTTGATCTCAGCACTACTGCTGCCTCCACCTTTAAATAAGTGCATGCCTCCGTGCGTACATCCTTTAAAATGTACCCGTTCCTCCCCAGATTCGCGTGAGTGCCAACCTGCGAGTGTACATCATGGCCCTGGAGGTCGACAGCTCGGAGCTCCTCAGGGTCCTAAAGCCTAGCCTTCCTCTGGAGCGTCTGCACCTCGACAGTTACGGCACGCTGGTGACCGACGCCACGTTGGAGCTCATCTCTCAGCAGTACAACAAAACGCTGACTCACTTCCTGCTCTTGAGGGATGACCCCGACTTCCCCGACCTCAGCATCAATCGGAACGAAGACCCGTTGGTCCTCCTGGCATGGAGATGTACTCAGCTTGCTGTACTGGTGATTCATGGTGAGTTCAGCTTGTTTTTTCTGGAATGCACGGTAAGGTGACTTCAGGTTCATTCTGGTCTGTGCTGGGCCAACCTTATGATGGCAAACACAAGTTGTTGTAGTAGTTACATACATAAATTGGTTTAGGCTTGGTTGGAGTGATCTGAACGGCTTTAGACTCGACTGGGTTGGAAGCCAAGAGAAATAGTGCTGACTTTAAATCTGATACTTAATTGCTTCAAATCACATGTTACTACAGGGCTCCAGACTAACGTTTATATTGGTTGCACTGGTGCGCCTAACTTTTTCATTTAGATGCACCAGCACATAATTTAGGTGCACCCAAACATTTTTCACTGCGCCTTTTGGCACTGCAATAATACATTTTAAGCGTTTTGTCAGTTCCCATAGGCCTACACTAGGGATGTCACGATACCAGAATCCTTTTGTGAATTTGCCCCTCAGTCGTTACAGTTAGCACACGGTTGCCTATTTACACACCCAGTAGACGCAGAGCTACATTAGCATTCATTTGAAGTTGTGTTTCTGGCCTCCTGGTGGATTTCAGTCCAATATTCACTCTCCGTTTTGCTCTCCACCAACTCCTGTGAAAAATATTTAGCTCGTTAGCTGCTAAATGCTATGTGCCTAAGTTAGTCACGAACGTTGTCGGTCTGGTGTTTGGTGCTGTGCAGGCAGCGTGCAGTGGGTTTATTTTCACTGAAAACCACTTCCTGCTGTGTTTGGAAACAAAGTTGATTAGAGTGAACCAAACCTTGTGGTTGCCGGCAGCCAAAAAAACAAAGCAATGAGCTGAGGATAACTGCAGAGTTGGGCGGTTATAATCTGTGGCGTTTGTCACAATGTGAGACATCTTTAACATTACACATCATTTTATGAGGTTTGCTCATTTTCGATAGCATGTTTTCAAATGCGGCGCACCAGTCGGTCTCTACATTGCAATTAATATTCCTGTTTTGTCAGTGCATTCAACTGCCAATTACAGGAATTGTGTTTGTCTAGAAGTAGGTCAAAGTTCCATCTAGGCAACTATGTGAGATGAGGAAATAGGAATCCCAAACCTAAGGACTGTAAATTCGCAACCATTATATCATCATGTATTATGTCACGGTTTGTACCCAATGTTATGTCGAGTATTAAGCTCTATAACGTATTCGTTATGTAAGGGATAATGTACTGCTAGCGGGTCACTGTTGTGAAATAAACCCTGACAGTGATTGGTGTGATTAGTCCAACCTCCCTGAACCCATCTCTCTCTCTCTGTAGGTTACACTGTTTGGTCCCACAATTTGGTGGCCATCTCTCGTCTGCGAGGCTCCAGCCTCCGCGTCCTGACCGTCTCAGAGGAGAGCATCGACTTCGATCCGGACCAGTCGGTGTGCATTGAGGGCGACCCGGTCCACAACCTGGTCAAGGAGGTTTCCCTGGGCCTCGGCCGCGTCTGGCACCCTTGCCTGGATTCCAGCCTGGTTCTGTCCGAACCCACCCAGCACTTCCACCGCGAGCTGCACGCCTTCAGCATGGGCATGTAAGGCAGGGACGGCAAGTCCAACACGTCACAGCCTAAAGTGTGTCAAGACCAGGCCAGACCAAACCAAAAGTTACATCAGATAGCTGAACCAGGCCAAAAAGCAGACCTAAAGTGAGAAATCTAAACTGGATCTTAAAAACAATCCGTGAAACACATTTATGTGAACTGATGTGAGCTGATTGTTTTTATTTTAATTTTTTTTTTTTTTTTTTTTGTGTTTCTCTCGCGGGGGTTTTAGCACACAATCAAGTCCTACCATTTTCCAAACGATTCCCTGTTTTCTTGCTTTGCCTTTTGATTATCTAGTTAGCCAGTGACTTGGAAAAACAGATTAAATCTTTGATGTTTTAAATACATTCTCCAATTAAGAAGAATATCTCTTTTAAAACTGGATATTCTAATTATAACTTGACATTGATTCAGTTTGAAGTCATCCCAAGACTTGAGTCATGACCATTTTTTTTATTCGTCTGCTAAAAATGGGTGACACCGCTGCTTCAAAAGCCCTCTTTTGTCTGGCATGGCCCAGTCTGGTCTGGTCTTGATCGACAAGTATTCAGAGCTCGATGTCTCTCCTTCACCTTAATAACGTCCAGAGCCTCTGTATGACGTAACTGATTTATTTTATTTTTTTTTTTTTTTATTTTTTCTTTGACTGATTTTCATCTCTCCCTGCTCTGTGTATAATCTTGTTTTTCCTGTGTGGTGGTTCCCTTGCCTGTATAGGCGTTGTGTGTATTTAAATAAATACAGATGTATTATTATCCTGCTCACAGCTAGAACAGGACAGGCAGGCGGGTTGCGTGATGGACCGGTGGGATTTAAAGGGGGGAGGGGGGGCGGGGGGTTGCTTTAGTTGTGAACCTATATTTTTCTTTTCTTTCTGTTTTAATTTTTTAAACCTTTGCTCTGTGTCGGTCCGTCTGTCTCCTCCACTCAAGCAAATCTTGGAGTTCGTAAACTAACCAATCAGTCACTTCCTGGATAACATAAAACCATCGCTGCTTTTTCTGTTGCTCTGAAGGAGCACTTTGTGCACATGTCCATTAGTTAGAGATCCTTGGCAGCAGGGTGGGAATCTACACTGTAGTGTGGCTGACTGTGGCAGGTGCTAATCTGTTTTAATGCTGTTTTCAGCAGCGCTACGACTCAGATTAATGATCATTTGTAAATGGTTTTATCAAGGGTTTTTTGAGCCCCTTACCGATGGTGTTATGGAGAATATTGTTACACGCTTGCAGCCGACACACTTCCCACCCTGCTCGCTTGTCGATTTTAAATAGGGAGCCTCGTCTTCCGACCGACAGTCGGAGCCGAACTATAGCGTTCAGCCCGTCACAATACAACACACCCCCTGCTCCGTTCTATTTTGATCTTTAGTGAGCTTGTAGTAAATCTTCTCTGCATCTTTTTTTCTATATTCAGGATGAATATGTGGCCGTACACATGCTGCGTTTTTTGCGCCCTCAAATCAATCGTTGTCAGTGTAGACGCACTCAAACACAGGAGCGAGGCCATCGCGACGCACAAGCATTCCCAGGCGCCTATTTTTCAGGGCGCATTGGCTGCGCCCTGAGAAATTAACCATTTTAGAGCTTTATGATCTGTCCCACGGACTGTTTTTACTTGCTTCACCCTTTCCGTCCGATGACATCACAACATCCGGTTGAAAGTTCAGCCAGACTGACACAGAGAAAATCGAGCAGTAAAGCTACTGTGAGGGATTGACGATGCTGGAAATCCATTTATCTTTGTTTTGATCGAGTTTAGTCCAGAGGCTTTTACTGCTAAATTATCGCACCTTCATTATCGTCATTGCAGCGCACAGGTTTCGGTTGCTTAGTAACGGCAAGAGTGCAACCACCAAAGCACCTTGGATAAAAGGATGAAAGTGGCACGGCTGGCATTTTCCATGTGTTGTTAGACGCGGCATGTGTACGGCCCCTATAGATGCCCTATTTGCTCTCCTTTTTAGAGGTCACGACTTTCTGACTCACTGGTTCCAGAGCCCTTTTTGTATTGAAAATATCAAATTATCAAGTCAAAGAAAAGAAAAGGAGCGTGTGTCATAATATGAGGGGCTCTGAGATTTAAAAAAAACCTTCAAATATTTCTGCATTGTTCTAAAGAGGAATTAGGTTTTCAGTCCACAATGCCATATATATATTTGAGAAATCTCTTTGACTACTTACAAATTATTGCCATGCAAACAAAAGCAGTATTCTGTAGGCACAGCTTCCCTACGGTGGCAAATACCAAACCCAGGTTTTACATAGGCAGGAACTATTTTTTCTCAATGACTGATTTCTTGTTTTGGGGGTAAAACATTTCACGATAAAGAACCGGGAAAAAGAAAAGGATGCACTGAATGTAACTCGTTCTGTTGGCCAGTCAGGTGTTAGTTTTATTTTGAAGGCCTGCTGTATAGCTATATTTGCCTCAGAAAAGTGGCAGACGCATATCTTGCCAGAACAGCTGCTGAATAAATGCATTTGGACATTGTAGGTTCCACTTGCAGCTGGTTATGTTTTTGAGAAGTGGCACCAACAGCACAACAAGGTTTCGGGTCTAAACCTTTTGGCGTAGGCTTTTAACATCACTATGACCAGGACAGCGGTGGTGGTGATGATGTCGAGTAGGGTGTGTGAAACAATCAGTTAGTGTGAGATATTATTCTTTTTTTTTTAATTATTATTTCCTCTTGAGTCACAGTTGCCTTGGAAACAGCCCCTTGTTTTCTGGATACAGTTGTTGTTGTTATTAATGATGTTGTTTATCTTGCCATCTGATAAACCCCTCGCTCCACCTCGGTTGGGGGGGATCAGTAAACCTAATCATACATTTGTTTTCAAAGATTAAGGTTGATGAAGAGTAAAAGGATGGCGAAAAACCAGTCTGCTCATTGCACATGTTTTATATCTCAGTAGACGTTGCGGGGGGACGGAGAGCGGCTGAAGGGAATCCACGCTGTCAACGGACGACCTGCTGGGCCCAATTAATGTCTGAACTGAATGTAGTCAAATGACTTCCTGCCTGGCACAAGTGGATCTTGCCCGGCTGTGTTACTTGCTGTGTTCCTCAGGCTTTCATTAACTAGGGTGAAGGCACGACTTTGATTGAACCATAGTCGCTTTTATTTTGAAAAAATTACGGGGAGGGAGGGGTTGCCTTTGCCCTAACGAATGAAATAAATGTTATTCAGGCTCTGTGGAAGTAACGAGCATGCCATGGTCAGGGCTCAAGCCGACCAAATATCTTGTGCTCGACACAAATTGTGCGTACGACCGGTCGATAACTGGGCCGAGTATGGTTACATCCGATGCTGCTGAATGGTTACAACAGCTGTGGTTCACTGTTTTCTAGAGCTGAGTTGGGAATTCTACCAGGGAAATCAGCGTTAGGTTGGGCTTTCGAGCACCTGACTTTCAGAAGTAAATGCTGTCAACTAGCCACTGTTACCTCCCAAAAATGGCTTCAGCTCACTTGTTTTGCACACCATGGCGCTTTAGAGGTCGGGGACAATGGCATCGCAGACTGAAGGTCCATATCAAGGTCTGTAGTTTACAAGGTTGACCTGCGATTTATTTTTTTATTTTTTTTCCCCATGGACTGATATAGATCCAGAGCGTGCCTGCTTGGTTCAGAATGAATTGGTCCCAGTGGTGGGCCTGCGGTTACCAAATGTTTTGCTCATCTGTTAAGGGACCTTGATGGTTTAGCCATGATAATCTCTCCAGTCCTTGGTCCACATCTCAGGATAAATGCACTCTGGTACCAAGAGTTTCTTTTAAAGGCTGTATATAGAGCTGCACACTCCAACACTCAGAGGGGATAGCAATGCCAACATCACACATTCAGACCAAAATATGTTGGTTTTTTATCTTATCTTCTTCCTCTCCCTACTCTGATGTTTTTTCCTCTCATCTCATTTCAACTTTGCTCCTTTGTGTGAGAGATTTAAGCTGTTATAGGGTAGTATTGTGCATAGGCATCACCTGCTAAGGAGGGAATAAAATCACAGCAATCTACAGTGGAATGTAATTTCAGACTAATCTGCGCTGAGCGAATAGATTTTTACAAACTTATTTTAAAAAGCTGATTTTACGAACTCCGCCCTCACCCACCCGTGGGTGCTTCCTCCTTTGGTTCCTGTCTTCTCTAGCCCCCCGCGTTATTGGCTCCGATCTAGAAATCAGTTTTTGGGCCGTCCAATTTAGCCTTTGTGGCTCCGTTTCTGTCCAGAATAAAAGCAGAATATAGTCAGCCCGAGTAGAATAAATACACTCGTGAAAAAAAAAAAGCCTTCCTATATGGAGGCTCCAGGACAAGTTAATGTTTTGACAATTTTTTTGTGATTATAGAAATATTTCACAGTCACAAAAATCCAGGGAGAAATATTATGTAGACATTGTGCATGAGAACAGAAAGGCTTTGCAAAACAATGTTTCCTAAGTTATATCTTGTTGTTTTTTGTTTCTTCGACAAAAGAAACCCCCAGAACTGTAGTGGTGAAGGTGGCGTGGAAAGAGCTCTGTGTTGTCGTTGCAAGGAGAGAAGAGGCGAGACAAAGTTCTTTGGCGAAATAAGCGACAAACGGTATGGCATAGCATTTCGAAAAACTCCCATCAGTGGAAAAAAACGACTTCTCCCTGATCGATTTGTATCATCGCCAATGGCTGAAATAATTGAGCCGTTTTGTGCCTGGAAGCTTCTGGAGTCCGACTGCGTTTCAAACCTCTGCTCTCCCCAAGTTATGTTGTTTGTACAGTAGTTGTTTGCTGTGATTGTTAGTTCACTCTTTTTAGGGAAGCAGCATTAGAAGCTACGGTAGCTAGGGTTTCGGAACATGCTTTCAGCACACACGACGTGTTTTAATTTCTCTCGGAGCGTGCCTGTATTTTCTGCGCAAGTTTTCGTGTAAGCTTTCAAACCCAGTAGAAATGTGTGATGGTATGACTGTGTGTGAACAAGTTGTTAGCGGTGCAGCTGTCATATGTTTTCTGCATTCAAGTGTGTGTGTTTGTGTGTGTATTTAAGGGGGGGAGGGGGGGGGGGGCTTGCTCATGTTCAGCAGTGTAGTCTTATCACTTCTACTGCAGCAGGAAACAGCAACAGAAAATCCTTCGTTCTCAGGGTATAATCGGTTTTAAAAAAGAGGAGGTGGAGGAGGAGGAGGGAAAGTTACAATAGCTCAGGCCTCTAGCTCACTCATATGAATAGTAGGAGTCACTGGATCTGTTCTCCTCCCTTGATGTGTTTTTTTTAAGCTGCCAAAGACCACAGTGGAACAGACCTAACCCAGACACAAGTCTATCTGAAGTGCCCATGTACACACACACTGGTGGGAGGCTGGTCCAGTATTTTTTACCTACTCTACACCTCCTTCTATTCTCTCTTTTTTTTTTCCTTACTCTTTGTGGTTCCACTCCACTCTTGGGGTTTCTTCCCCTGACTACCAGCACTCTGTTGATATATACCATGGACCATACTGTGCTGGACCAGGTAAAATGTCAACATGTCTCGGGAACCGTGGTTGGCGTGAAAAGAGACCAAAGCTGACCCTCTGTGCAAAACTTTGGCCAATGTTGTGTTCGTGGCTGCAACCGATAGAGTGCTACCGGGGATGACTCCTCAAACCCGGAAATTAGTTTAGCATTTCCGGTTCCCTCGTCCTGGAAGCCAATGGGTTTTTAGTTTTAACTTGTTTAAGTTGCTAACTAAGTGGCTAAATGAGACCACTAAACGCCATCGCGCCGACTCGTCCGCCTTTACAGCCTCGTTGTGTACACCGCGGTGAGGTGGGTTTATAGCCCAACGTTCCGCTTTTTACCTCTGGCGATTGCATTCACGCTTCAGAAATCATAAAAGTGCATTTGTGGGGATTATCTTGCTGAACAAAACGTCTAAGTATCGTAAATGTTTGTTCGCCACGGAGCTTATTTTCTGCAATCATCCAAAACCAAATGGAAAAATCCCATTGGCTTTTTATCGAGGGAACCCAGGGCGATGCTAACTTCCCAGTTGGCCTTCAAAAATACGTCATCCCCGGAGCACTCTATGTCCAGAAATGTAGGATTTAACACTAGCCGTATAGAATGTGTGTGTTATGGACATTTATAACCAACAAATAAGCAGCGTTGTTGCACAAATGTGGCCAAATTCCTATCTGTGAATGGCACTAAGGGTCTACACTGCATGTTGCTGATAATAAAGCAAAGCAAGGCCTTTCTAGTCCAGTGCAGTATACCTCTATAGTGTGACGGAAGCTTAAGCAGAGAGGTCTGACCACCATATTCTTCTCTCTCTCTCTCTCTCTCTCTCTCTCTCTCTCTCTCTCTCTCTCTCTCTCTCTCTCTCTCTCTCTCTCTCTCTCTCTCTCTCTCTCTCTCTCTCTCTCTCTCTCTCTCTCTCTCTCTCTCTCTCTCTCTCTCTCTCTCTCTCTCTCTCTCTCTCTCTCTCTCTCTCTCTCTCTCTCTCTCTCTCTCTCTCTCTCTCTCTCTCTCTTTTCCCCCCCCCCCCCATCACCTGTTTCACTGTGAGGAGTGAGTGAATGTACAACTAAAGGCGAGGAGGACGAGGAGTTTGGTTCAATCTCAGAACACGTCAGGGACCAAACACTCCCTCAGATGCTTCCTGAAGCTACTTTCTGATAGGATTGTAGCTTTCCGGCCGGGACTACAGGCCAGCGTGCCTCATCTGATCTGATACGTTGCATGCATGGCTTAGCCTGTGTGGGCCAAGGTCAAATTTGACGGGGAGTGTTTGTAGTCCCAGGCTTTTTTTTTTGGAGCTGTAAGGTGATTTTGCTGCTAGAGAACAGGACATTCCACATGGAGGGTCGCTCAGGCCATCTGACTTGCAAACAGTTTACTACGTAGTGAAAAGTGTCTGCATGAGAATTAGACTCTATATAAATATATACTATATATTTTTTTTAGTTTTAAAATGTTTTCGAAGAGGATCGGAGGGGACGCAGCTATTACCGAGCAGTCACACAAAGATTACCAGCTGGTCTGCGCAGAGCGGAGGTGTGATGCCACGTGGAAGTGGTTATTTAAAAAAAGCGTGTCGCTCTTTCAAAGGTCGACTGTGTTTCCAACGTGTGTGCTTTGCTTTGCACTCTGACGTTTCGGCATCCTGAGGCCGTTTTTGGGGGCAATTTGTGTCCGGTACACAAAAAGGTCACAAGCGCGAAAGCAACTTACACTGACTTGTGTGTGTGCTAAATATAAAGACTAGCTTCTCTTTCCGTGAATTGAGTCGATGTCATCCGTCGGATCAGTCTGCCAGGTGAATGAACATCGCGATACAGTAAGAGGGAAGTTAGTCTGTGTGTTTAGTACACACACATGAATGCACACAGAAAGCCACAGTATAGGCACCTAGAGTCAGGGCTGGACTTATTTATACACCATATGCAGACAGAGGTTTGTGTATGACACAGATGAGATGAGGCGTCAGTTATTCAGGAGACCATTACCAGCAGTTACTGTACATTGATGTGGTCGCAGCCAGTTCAATCTGCCCTTTTGACCTGTTTATGTTTTTTGTTTTGTTTTCCTGTGCTCTTTATATGCATTCATAGAGAAATCCTTGAAGATATCAGGACCCCCTGTGGCCTGATGGGTAATTGAAATCCACAGAGCTGGCCTCTAAAGTCGTCCATCTGAGACAAGTTGGCCTCGACAGCTTATTTAAGAACTGTTGCGATCGCGGAGCTGCAGACGTACAGGGATGTGGGAACATCTGTCCTACCAGGCTCATATATATATATATATCTATTTATATATATATATATACAAAGAGTTGGGTTTGACACTTCTGTGCTAATAGCCAATACTAATACCACTGACATGGACAGATGTGTGTTATTTTAGTACCAAAGCAGCAGACTGTGTCAGATCTGCATCGGGGTCTGAACAGGGCTCGGAGCCACAGAGCAGACCACGACCAGTTTCATTTCCACTTTGATCATTGCTCAGACATCGATGCCAGCTTTTGAGAGTTTGCAATGTCGACTCTCGGGATGTTTGCAATGTTTTGGAAAGTCTACTTTTAAAAATAGCTGTAGAAAAAGAGGTAGTAAAGGGGGCCATGTTTCTGAAAGGATTACCGTTAAGAGACAGGGTTTTCCCTTCATCACAATGTGAGATTTCAGACCTTTCCTGTATTTGCTTTATGTTTTTTACCTAAAATGCTAAGACCATAGACTACTACCAGACTTTGAATAGGCTCTCACATAGGGCTGGACTCGTGCGGGAATGTGAAGAATCTCGTTGACATCCTGATATATGTTTCTGTTACTTGGGAGAAAAAACACTGGATGGTGCATTGCACTGGTATAAAATCAGTCCTGCGTAACAGATATAGATAGATAGATAGATGTGTATGAGGCTAGATGATATAATCTCAGCGGACGGGAGGTTCACACTGAGAGAGCCTTAGAGGGAGTTTGGATTCTCCAGTTTAATTTCAGCCACAGCTGACCTGAAAACTGGTTTTCCAGCCAGCTTATGACGTTGATCTCGGTGACATTAAGGGTATTATCGTACACTTGCCACATTGCATATCTAGAGAAGAAAACCAACAAAAATGGCACTGATAGCATAACCCGGCCAAACTCTGTCAGTATAGCCGCGGCGCGTACACCCTGGAGGTCGGTGTAGCGCCTGCGCTATATCAAGGAACTGATAGATATTCATGCTCCGTGTCAGCCAACTATCTTCATTTAGATCTCGGCTACTGTGGCTCTGATGTTCCTGGCTGCGAAACAAAGTCTTTCTTGTCAAGTCTGGAGAGCCAAAAACCTCCTAATTAGCCAGGCAGGCAGGCCTGCTGCCCAGTCCAGCCGCACAACTATGCAAGAGGAATGCATATAATCCACTCTCTTCTCTCTATTTTTTTTTTTTTTTTTCAGTTTTTTACATTTTCTTTCCGTCAGGCAGTAGAAATGAAGATGTAAACTTAATAAGAACTTGCAATGACAATACTTGGCCTTATGATGATTTATGAAATCTTTATCATTTCGTTTTAAGATCTTTTTTGATTCTGGTCAGCCAGTCCAGCGACAGCAGCGGTGACGGCGGGCTCACTCTTGGTCTCTGTGAGACTGGCTAGACGGCCCCAGTTTTTATCGTGGTACGAATGTTGTGCATTTGTTTAAAATCAGGACAGTTTGCAATAACAGCAGTCTTTACTAGTGGCCACAAAGGGGCACGAGCAGTGCTGACAGCGCCCGGCTGCGTCTTTAGAAAACCATAGAGGAAGAAATATAAACTATATAAATAGATATATATATATATATATATAAACTCACACAGTGCATATTTGTATTAGGTATCAACAATGCATTTCCGTGGTATACTCTTATGCAACACATGTCCGGGGTTCAATTTATGAACATGAAGTATATTATAAAAAATCACACAGACTTTGTAAAATCAGAAGCTATGTTGTTATGTGTGTGTTTTGCGAAAAACGGTTTTACCATCCTTAATGTTGAATATTCTGAGCGTTATGTTCCTGTGTGATTGTGTTTGTTAAAGTGAGCACATAGCAGTGGATTTTACCTTCTTTCTTCTGTAAGCGGGGAACCAGATGTAACCCAAAAACACAGCTGGATCAGATTTCAAATCCTATTTTAAAAGCATTTCGTTAACTTCTTAAGAACTTTCCAGTTCGATCTGTACACGGTTTTTACAAACATCTGAGTGCGAGTAACGGCGTGGATTAAGACTCTGTCCAATAAATGAGAACGTTTTAGTCGAGAACTTGGCTTAATCTACGTCTGAAACCGCTCTTGAGTAAATTTAAGACTGAAATAATCTAAAACTCCGATGAAACGCTTCCAGCTGTTTTTTTTGTTTTAGTCTGCAGGGAAAGAGTCCTCTCCAGCTGAGAGGACAGATTTTATCATAGAGAACATGGTCCTGTTCGGGAGAAACAAACCTCCATGTAAAACCTCTTAACTGACAGATGGCGTACACTTGAGGGGGGGGGTCAACCTGCCGAATGTTGATTTGAATTAATGTTGAATGAATGCTTCTCTTCTTTTAGTCAGTGAATAAAAGCATTAAAAAGTTGTTTGCTTCCGTTGTCTTATTTCACTTCCTGTTTTCAGCTTCAGCAGCATGCTGGGTATACACTGATAATGATAACATTCCCTAATAACCTTCTGGGGTTTAAAGAGGACCTATTGTACTTATTTTCAGGTGCTTACTTGCATTTAGGGTTTCTACTAGAACATGTTTACATGATTTAATGTTAAAAAAAAACACTACTTTTCTCATACCGGCTGTGCTGCAGCACCTCTTTTCACCCTCTGTCTGAAACGCTCCGTTTGAGCTCCTGCACTAAAGGAAAGGGAAAAAGCACAAAAGCATCATTGGTCCTCTTTAAACAATGGTCACTAAGTTGTTTAGAGGCTTATTTAGCATTGAAAATGTATAATACATACGCCATATATTTATATATGGTTATAAAAAAACAGACTCCATCCAAGGGAGGGCGGTTGATGGGGAGAGAACACCGAATATGAGCTCTTCTCAATGGGCCGACACTCCAGAATGAAGTGGTAACCCATCCGTGCACTGCTGGGCTTTCCCTCTAGTGAGAGGGCAACATGAAACACTCGATGCAAATGAGATTCAACCACTGTCACCATGACAACACAGCGATGGGGAAATAGAGGGAAAAGTGCTGGTTAGCGATTAGCAGAGAGAGACGACGTAATTGGAACAGAAAGATACTGAAAGACAGGCAACAAACCAGGAGGAATGATGATTTTTATCCTCTGCTCACACTTCTTTAATCAGTAGAAATAATATAAGACATATAATAGGAAATATTGAAAGAAAACAGCCATCTATAGTACTTACCTTCTTATCTACCCCCTTTCAGTTTTAATAAGAAGTCATTTCGTGATTTACATTTGAGCACCGGTAACAGATAGCAAAATTATGATGTTTCATTCAGGGAAAAAGACATGGAGGCCATAGATAAGAATAACATTGATGCAGCCAAAAGCCACATCTAAAATCTGTGGAACAAGGGTGCAACTCTATCCACTTTCTCTAATATGGCATTTTTGTACGGTTGCTTTTACTAATATTTTATTTTACAAGTAGCCCCGATGATATAAATATGTGCCCATGACCATGTTGACGCAACCGAGAAAAATGCTCCCTGCTAATTTTAGTTTGTTTCCTGCTTTGTTCAGAGCTCAGACAAAGAGCTTGTTCAGGTCTGGGTAATGAGATTATCATGTTGGTGTTATGCAATTAAGTTGAAACAAAAACACACGTTTGTGTGTCCAACAGTCACCATGGAGGTGACAAACAACAACACGCGGGGTGATGTTCAATTATAGCTGCAAAAGCAGGACTCAAAAGGGTTTTATTTTCAAATCTCGGACTCACAATTCAGAGCGGGTGTTCTCGGCTCACTGCTGTTTGTGATGCAGTTTGAAAGAGACGGGCAGGCGAACAGAACCTGGCTGCCAAGAGATGAGAGTACGCCTGTACGCCGCGACTCAGGAGAAATAAAACAACATGAGGAACACTTTGATCTATTCTACTCTAAATATGAGCTAAACACAAACAAATCTCTGAAAACAGAGATAAGTTTCCAGATTAAAGTTCAATATAAAAATGTGTATTCTCTTTGTGGGGGAAAAATCACAATGTAGTGTCACACTATAATTTAATAAACATGTATTTTAGCTTTGTCTAGTAAATGCATGTGCCACAACTACTTTGATTGTTTTTTTACAATCCCCAATTATTACAAGTTGTTGGTAGGTTTGTCTATAGGTAAATAGTCATAAATGATGAGTTGACAGACTGCTATAGTACAAGTTATGGAACTGGGGTGCCTGGCTTTCTGTCAGGGGGTCCACAGAATAATTTGCCATAAATTATAAAATTGTGTTTTATCATTAAAAAGTACATATCTACATATGGGGAACATTTGCACCAATAAAACAAGCATATTGTGTCCATTACTCCCACCCACATTAGCTTTGGGATAATAGAAACTCTGATATGATTGTGACACAAAGCAATAAGTTCATTATTTATAAGTAGAAGCACAAGTTTTAGACTGGTAAGTTTAAATATCTAGATGTATTAGTTTATTTATCATTAGTCTCTGAAACCTTTTAAGATCAGTTACTTGAAATGTAGGCTATACATGCTGTCCAGTTGAGGCAATTTGAATAAATCACCCTCTTGTTTAAAGGTATAAACATTCAATAACATTTCAAATTTCAAATTGAAACTATCACTATGAAACAGGTCTGAAGTATTTAGGTTGAAAAGTTGTAGAATACAAATAGTTCCAATGGCATCTAAGAGTACAAATCGTAGTAAGCATAATGCTTAATCGGTGTATGATTAAGAAAATGTTCTCCTCTGTAAGGGGACCCTGACCCTGGCCCCGAAAAACTTTGAGAAGCCCTGTCCTATATTACCATTTTGCATCAAAGCATTTTTCAGTGCTTTTATTACATTAAAATGATAGATGCTTTGCTTCCCTTTAGTTGTCAGGAATTTTTTTTATATAATAATAAATAAATATTAAATATATAAATAAAAAATAAATATACATATTTTTTTTTATTTTATGTACTATATTTTTTATATGTGGGTGTGATTTCCAGGCAATGGTAACGTGCACAGACGTAAACATTAAGGCAAATGTCATTTTTAAAGAGTAAATTGTCACATTAAAACATGTTTTAGCCATCTCGTTGGTATAAAAACTGAGCAGCAGATGGCGGTAACGCGCTACAACCTCGCATCCAATATGCTGCTTCGGGTAAACCCCGAAGAAGAAGAAAAAAAACGAGCAGGCGAAGATAGAAGATAGAAGAAGAAGAGACAACACGTGATTCGCGCGAACTGGAAGCAAGATGGCGGTGGTGGTGCGGAGCTTGCAAGACCAGCTCGAAAAAGCGAAGGAAAGCCTGAAAAACGTGGACGATAATATTCGCAAATTAACGGGACGTGACCCTAATGAATCCAGGTAAAAAAAAACCCGAGTGGTTATTTAGCTTTTTGGCGTATTTACTAGCGATAAGCTAACTTTGCTAGCATTCAAATGACCAGCGATACGCGCTAGCGTGAGTCGGCTAGCTCGCTAGTTAGCAAACATTACCGCCTCTTGGGTTGTTTTATGCTAGCTGAAGCTACACACGGTCGCCGTAGCTATGCTTAAAATTGATAAATAAGCCACGTAAATGTAATAAATATGCCCCCGGAATGAACAAACCGCTCTTAACATTGGAGGTTTGAATATCAAACCCTAGTAGGCCAACTAACTGCGATGGGCCCTGCAGGCGTCGTCTCTGCAGATGTACTTGTTTTTGCAACCTAGTATCAAATGGCTCTGCTTCTAAACAAATTAACGATATCATTACCGAGAGAACAACACCAACATTTTGTCCTTATTTCTTGTTTCTGTGTTTTCCAGACCGGGTCAGATCCGTCGGCTCGGCGGCCCCATGGCAGGCCCCGGTGGAGGTGGAGGTGGAGGTAGAGGCAGAGGAATGAACCTGCTCAGGTAAAAAGCTGTGCTCCAGATGGTCTATATATCCAACGGTTTAATGTGATAACTATATTAGATAGTGGTAGAATCGGGAGGTGTTCTCAAATGGCGTACAAAGCCATGCAAATTTAAATTATTAAACAAGCTGTGGAATTAGGTCCATGCCTAACCTTAAAATACACGCCTCTTCAAGCCACATTTGTGAATTTGGCTAGTGAATGAGCCACCAACTGGCTTTTGATTGATTGATTGGTTGATTGATAGATGGAGTATTCATCTGTAGAATTGCTTCACGTGATTACTACCATACAACAAGCAGGTGTACTTAGTGGGAAGAGGCTGTGTGGAGTTGAAAAGCACAACAGGTTTCAGATTGTAGATTTAGTTTTTTCTGCTGCCGTTTGGTAGATTTATATGAATTAAAACATGTTTATATGAATGTGAGAGTACACTAAATAGTAAGATGGTAAACCGAACACCTCTTAATATATCACTATATAATTCAACTGCACCACAAACTACAACTTTCAAAATGGACCATGAAATTGAATCATCACCTCTCTAAAACAGTTTAAACGAATTCTTAACATTATTGACGCCTTCAAATGGGGTCGTGTTTACCGTCTTCACATTAACATTAATATCGCCGTTGTTTAGCAGTGGTGTTCTCACGACTTAGCCACTTAAACGCCAAGCATATGTGTACGCGACTTCCAATGTTGTAAACACAAGCTCACGGAGTTTCATTTGAAGGCACCATATAGCCTACATGAAGGTAGGATGTATTGCAGGACTGTTGCTCCATTAGTTTTAGCTTGGTGTACCTAATAAATTGGCCTCTGAGTGTACAATACATTCAGTAAGTATTTGCACAATGATTGCCCGATATTGGTTTGTGAAACAAATAAACTATAATAGAAATAAGAAAATAATATATCTGACAAAACGTCAAAAGACCATTGATTTTGTTCTTACCGGCATGAAAATCAAACAGTTGATTGTTTTAAAGTGCCTGCTTACTGTACGGCTAACCACCGTCCCTGTGTCCTTTCCCAGGCGTAGTCTCTCAGACATGGGAAGCGGCGGCCCCCCTGCCAAGCAAAGGGACATCGAAGGAGCCCTGCTGAGGTGAGATTTGAATTTTTTTAAATGCATATACTAACAGCAGATCTGCACACAATTCGTGATGGTAAAACATCCCAATGTAGATACCATACTCAATTTGGAATCACGACTGTTTAGCTTTTAGAATTGGAGAGTAGATTAGTAACAAATAATAATAATAAATTGTCAACAAAATATTTTAATAATTGAGTTTAATGCTGATATTGGGAAATATACCACTTGCTGATATAACTCAATGGGATCCAACAGTTTTTTTTAACAGTTTAAATTGAACGTTGTCCATAGACGGTTCTTTCAGTTATTTTGTACCTTTTTCTTGTGTTCAGATCACGCCCCCGGAGTAAGTAATTGAATCACTTTGGCCCTGTTCACATCTGGCATTAGAATGCGATCGGATCTCAATGCGTCTTGAGTGCATTCACACCTGTACTTAGAAATGTCCACTAGTGATCACATCACCCAGGACGCATGTTAATGCCAGGTCTGAACAGGGCCTTTGATTCTTTGTGTTCTGACAGATGTGTGAGACTTCAATTAGCAGAGCTTACAGCTGTGAGAACAGCAGTTGCTATATTTACAGACTGTGATATGTCTGTCTCTTACGGGTGTCTTATCTTTTTGTGTGTGTGTGTGTGTGTGTGTGTGTGTGTGTGTGTGTGTGTGTCTCTGCAGGCTGGCGGGGGACCAAAGGGCCAGGAGAGACGCGCGTCACGACAGCGACGCCGAGGATGATGACGATGTCAAAAAGGTAAGAATAGAAGAGTTAATCTCCTCTGTGTTGGTAGCGCTTGTTCATACATGCAGCCTGTGGGGGGGGAAGTTTAGCATTTGATGTGTTTTGGGTGGAACAAAAACCTCTGGTAGGCTGACAGGCAGTATGACAGTATCCTGTCACATATAAATGTCTAATATTAGAAGATGCTAAGACATGCAGTGTTTTGAAAGACAAACACCTAACAATTTGCTCTCTTTCATGTTTTCCCAGCCGGCGTTGCAGTCGTCTGTAGTAGCTACCTCCAAGGAGAGAACACGCAGAGACCTCATTCAAGATCAAACCATGGACGAGAGGGGCAAACAGAGGTAGGCCAACGTGAGCTACGAGCTCGCTGTCGTGATCCTTATGATCACATTTGTTAAATTGCACCGGCAAACAGAAAATGCTGAAAATTTCGGTTTTGTCTGATGGTGGGTTTGTGCCTTCTTGTTCAGGAATCGGCGTATGTTCGGCCTGCTGATGGGGACCCTGCAAAAATTCAAACAAGAGTCCAACGTCTCCACAGAGAAGGTGAGGAAAATCTATCCAATTTATTAGTGAACTGTTGAGCTACAACTGTGTTTATCGTCCTCTCCGTAACCCCCTGTCTCTGCCACCTTCTGCTGTTGCCCCCCCCCACAGCAAAAGCGGCGTACAGAGATTGAGCAGAAGCTCGAGGTTCAGGCTGAGACTGAGAAGAAGAAGGTGGAGAGTGATAAGAGGGAGCTGTTCGAAGAGAGGAGAGCCAAACAGACTGAGCTGAGACTGCTGGAACAGAAAGTGGAATTAGCTCAGCTGGTAAGAAAATACCTCTTGCGGTGCGTTCACACCAAGCGCGAAGCAAACTTTTTTGCGCGGCGCAATTGCATACAAAGTCAATGCAAAGAGGCAAATGAAGCGACGCGAACACACAAAATTTGCGTCATTCGCACAAGTAGAAATTTTTCAACTGGAGCGAGAAATTTGCATGACGCTGGGTCGCGAAACCCTATCAGCGTTGAGATTCTCCTGCTGTCGTCACTGACGTCCTGATGTAGTTTAATCAGAGATGGAGGACAGACTTACTGTGGCCATTTGCAGGCACCCAGAGCTACGGTAGTGCATCATATCTGTACAGAGACCGGACGAAACTGTGAATAAATGTATGTGTATAAACCACCACCACTGTCTGTGGTATAAACAACAACGTCGCTGCCGTATTTATGCCTAGATGACTTTATGCTGAGTCTCGATAGAGCAGCTACAATGTTAGTATAGCCTGGCACTGATCGATCTGAACTCCATTCAGAAAACAAGCATTTTATAAGTTGTTTGCTCGTCGTCTTGCGGACAGAACCTGACAAAGCATGAATTCAGACTTTTTACAAATCAACGTCATTATGTAGTTATTTCGGCTTCATTTTGATCCGTTTATTGCAATTAAATCAAAGCACAATCTGTTTATTTTGGGTTCATACCGCAATAGCGACACGTGGCTTGCTAGGTACTGGCAGTGCAATGGCACTGTATGTGAATACAGCTCGCCCAGATGCGACGGCGTTTGGATTTCTGACATATCTGGGACTTCCACAACATGTACAAAGCAGCAAAAGTGGTTATTTCTTCCATGGTTGGTGGCGGAAATGGCGGAAAGAAAAGTTGTTGGCGAAAATTCGCTTCGCTCTTGGTGCAAATTAACACCGTTTCGGAGCCAGGATCAGAGAGTTTGTACTTTCTTTGCCTGAACTGTATTTAACCTTCTCTTTCCTCCATCGACAGCAAGAGGAGTGGACCAGCCACAATAACCGTCTGGTGAAATACATTCGTACCAAGACCAAGCCTCATATCTTCTACGCCCCTGGAAAAATGTGCTCCGCCACACAGAAACTCCTCGACGAATCCACCAAGAAACTAAATGGTCAGTGGGGGTTCTTCTTTTGTCCATGCTTTTAAGAGATGAAGAAGTTTCTTGTACTTTTGAAAGATCTTAATGCTATCCAGTCATCCAGAGAAAAAACAAGTATGTGTGCGTTTATCGGGTTGTAACCTCTCTGGATCTTTGGTTTTTGTTTTCCGGACAGTTGTGTTTGAGGAGAGGCGTGAGGCTTTTGCCGAACACCTCAGCAAGATGGAGTCTCGCCCCCGGCGACAGCCTAACCGCGACCAGGACAGCAACGCGGCAGCAACAGGGATGGACCACTCGGCGGAGGGTAAGCCAGCAGGTCAGGTAGTTAAGGTGACAGGTAACAAGGGGGATGCAGAGATGAGGGAAGAGGAGGAAGACGAGGAGGAGGAGGAGGAGAGGGAGATGGAAAGGGAAAGGGAAAAGGAAAAGGAGAGGGTTAGAAAGGTGACAGAGAAGGACAAGGGGGAGGAAGGGAAGGAGGTGTTGAAGAAGGTGGAGGAAGAGGTGGAGGGGATGGAGTTGAGTGAGGAGGTGAGCGAGGAGAAGAAGGTGGGAGAGGAGGGGGTTAAAGATGTAGAGGGGAGGGCGGAGAAGGGAGAGAAGGAGGCAAGTCCAGGGCCAGAGGAGATGGAGGTGGCGGGCGGGCCAGAGCAGGGGGACAGCAGTAAGGGGGAGGGGGGAGGAACAGACAGTAAACAGGAGCCCACAGACCTCCAAAATGAAGAGACCCAGGACTACCAGTCCTCTGAACCAGCCGTAACCAGCCAAGAAGCACCAAACACAAGTCACCAGCCTCAGATCAGCCACACTGCAGGGGAACCAGCAGAAAAGACCTCTGAGAATCAAAGATCCTCTCCAACCCCAGAACCCCAGACAGCCTCCACGGCGCCCGGGCAGGATTTCACCATCCCCGGCCTCGAGGTCCAGAACTCGGCGGCCGAGAGCCAGGCCGCGGAAGAGAAACCGGGGGACAAAGCACCCCAAGAACTGAACCCCGATTCCCAGGAGGCCCCCAGCGTCACCCCCGCCGCGCCCTCTAAGGAGGGAGAGAACGGCGGGAGAGGGAGGAAGAAGGCTAAGGAGCCAAAGAAGGGCCGCAAGAGTCACAGCAAGAGCTCCTCCTCGTCCTCCTCGGGCTCCTCCTCCAGCGGAAGCTCGTCCTCTTCCTCCGGATCCAGCCGCTCCTCTTCGTCGTCCTCGTCCTCGTCGTCCTCCTCGTCCAACAGCAGCAGCCGGAGTCGCAGCCGAGACAGCGGCAAGCGCAAGAGGAGGCCGTCGGACAGGGCCAGGGACAGGAAGAAAGGGGAGGAGAAAAGTCACCGCAAGAGAGGAGGGAGCGGCGGAGGAGGAGGAGGAGGAGGGAGGGACTCGAAGGGATCCAAAGAGAGGAAGAAGAGGAGGAGCGAGGAAGGGAGGAGCAGGTCGTCCCGGAGCGACAGGGAGCACAAAGATAGAGACAGGAAGGACAAGAGACGCTAATCTGGTTCTCGTTCTGCCGCTGTGTGGTAAACGCTGAGGGAAAATCAACTATTTACTTCATAAATGACAAAGAGTTTTTAAACTGGCATTTTTTCCCTTAAATCGCCTCATAAAGGCTTTTTGAGGTTTTAACATGTGGCAACATTTTCTCAGTGTAGGGATTTATAAGTCAATGTCAAAGGAATTGAAAACTGTGGATGACTGGTAATAATTTTCTGTTTTACTTGGCAAAAGAAATGTAAACTGGACTTTTAGTCTCTAATTGGAGCCCTTACTAAACAGGTTCGAGACTATCCGAGACTCCCATTTTAGTCCTGCCATTTTATCTTCGGCTTGACAATGTTTTAAAAAAGGTCTTTGTGGCGCTGCGATGAAAAAGCTGGTGTTGAATGTTTGTTTATTCATCCTAATCATAACGCCGTAGGCCGGGGGGTATCTATCGGTGGTTATGGTAGCAGTAACCATTAACGTACAGTAGTTGTGTTTCCAAATCGATGTGACAACGCTGTTGATCCTCATATATTTCCACTATGTTGATCAATGTCAAGGCCCTTGTATCTCACATCACGTGGGCACATGTGTGATTTGCTCAAATGCTGGTTTTGGAACGTTTTTTTCCATTTTTTTTGTACCGACTGAAAATCTGCTTCAAATTAAAGGGGAGGTCTTAGTGAACATGTGTGTTGTGTGGTATCATTTCAGTAAATCGGTTGATTTCCCATTAAGTGTTTGGTCTGTTAAATGCCAAAATACAGAAAAAAAATCCTTAAATGTATTTTAGCCACCTAAAAAAAAAAAAAATCAATATAGGTATAAGTGTGTGCTACATTTAGAATATTTTCATCACTTTACTTTGCCGTCAGACAGCCCTTTCCAACGGGGAACTGAAGCCGTTATCTATGCTCTCTTTAAAGCCACCAGACTCCATTGATACAAACAGTAATTTTACCTCGCAGAACACTGGAGTTGGTCTACCGCTGCATCGATTGGTTAGTTTGTGTTGTGACACCAAAGTCACACAAACATTAACCAATCATTCAGATTCATCCTCTAATATATTAAATCTCATGGTTGGTGATCTGTGCAGGACTTGTTAGACCTTGCCATTTGTCTAGCTAAAAAGTTATTTATATTGGCACTATAAGGGCTGTAACACTTTATGACCAACACAAATATCCACACAAGTATTTATCCTTACAAATCAGTTTAATAGAAAACTTTTGCTTTTCATCCATAAACCTCAGAACTCAATTGACAAAGAAACAAAAACAATAATCATCTTATGCTTGATTGCTGTCCAGTTAAATCGGCAAAGATCCAAATGACTTGAAATAATCCAGGTTGCGAGTTCACGATCCAGTCCCTTTGGTCCTGTCATCGACTTTCATCACGACGTGTAGAATTGCCACAGCTCCCTGCGTGGTTGTTTGCACTGCTGCGTCCCTGGAAAGTCGCTCTCCGCTGATTTTAAGAGTCGCCGTTAAGTGTCTCGTTGCTTCTCTGTACAGCCTGCCGTCTGAACGCTGCATCAGTAACGGGGCATACAACATATTCCTCCTCAATGTCTTAATATTGGTCAACAGTTCAACCCTGTGTTCACTCCGGCTGGTCTGCCAGGTCATTCTGCTCAAAGTATCTGCAAGAAAGATAAAGAAAATTAGCACAATTGCAGGCATACAGTGTTTAGCACACACGTTATATCTGACATGTAATATATAATCATTCAAATTGTAATATGTTGGTATAATCACTCTAAACTAATTAGATACTGGTAGTTGGGACCACAAAACTCTTTAAAACCTCACTCTCTTTGTGTTGGATTTAATACGACCAACCGTGTACACGGCCCTGATATATAAAATGTTATGAGACAAATGTTAACTACTCAGGACTCAGTGGTAGTTACCTGGCAACAAGACAGATGAGCAGGTTGAGGGCAGGCAGCTTCTCATCCTCCTGACTCTCCTGTGGAATCATAAAAGTAAAAAAAAATTAACACTTAAATTGTCCATTTGTACATGGTAAAGTTTATCAGCCTATTTTATCTGTAGTTTGGGATTTATCCAATAGTTATTATTACTGTCAATGTGACCTTATTTTTTAATATTTATTTTATTATTTTCTTTTTCTTTTTTTTCTTTATTTAGTTTTACTTTGTGGGTTTAGGTTTGGGTGGGAGGGGGCTTATGGGGAAAAATACCAAAATATGGAAGAACAATCATTTACATTTGTGCTCTATTTGTATGCTACAAATAGAGCACAAATGTACACCTGATTGTTCTGGGAGGTCGTGACTCGAAAAGGTTGAGAACCACTGCTATAGAGTAACACCTATAAAAAGTGGCAACACTTCTGCAGGGTCGGTTTTAGCACCAAAGATAGACAAAAAAGAAGCAAAAAGATGAAAAGAGGAGCAGGGCAGGCGGTACGAGCTAGAACCTACCAGTGTGCTGCGGAGCTGAGCACATCTCCTGGCCAGCTGTCTGATGGAGGAGTGGGCTTCAGGCAGCAGAGGCTTCTCCAGGCAGGCTAACAGAGCATACAACCAGCGACCCTATGACGTACAAACGCACGAGAAACCAAACAAGTTTGCGATTATTCAGTAAAAGCATATTTGCATTGAGTGCAATATAATCAGTATTCCCCAAATCAGTATTCAAATGCTTTTTTTTTTTTTTTTTTAATATACAAGTATATAATCATAATGAAGACAAAAGGGCTTATTGCTATTTTATCCTGGTTGGAAGAAATAAGCAGGTACACAAAGTGGCTGTATCCCTTAAGATAATATAAAAAATTGATATATTTCTGTCATCATGTTTTGTGAGCAAACTCCTTTGAAAACACTTCAGAAGAATTACAGTCATTCTTGTATTTAAAAACAATGAGCACAGTGAGCAATGTGATTGTAGCACTGGCAACCAGTTGAACGACTTAATGAACTAAAACTCACCAACTGTGGAACAAACTCGTTTTCCTCAAACCAACAGAGGAGAATGTCCAACACCATCAGCACTGTGGACTGCAGACACACAGAGAGAGAGAGATGGGAGAAAACTAATAATGAGACTGCTGAGCTGGTTCAGAGTGAGAGCTGAACGTATGAACGAGGAGTTTATTATTTACCTGGTTCAGTCTGCTGACTATGGTGAGGAAGGGAGGGAAGCCCACCTTAGCACAGACACATGCTTTGATTATTATATCATATTACATGCTCTTATATGATTAAAAGAAACTTGATACGTTTCAATAATTATTACTGGGATCAGTTTAGATTTCACAAGTTGTCGAATACAGTCTGGTACTTTAAAGTGACAGTTGAAATTTTTTTTTAAAATAATAACAATAGCTCATAAATGAGTCTTGATCCTTCACACAAACACACATTCATACCACCTTGCTGTAATCCAGTGCTGGCTCTGGTTCAGCATCTGTTTCGCAGGACGAAGTGCCCAGATAGACCGTCTCTCCTAAACAAAATCTCTTCCAGCCCTCCTCATCTGTTAGCTTTGGCTGTAGGACACACATAATTTTTTTTTATAATTTTTAATTTATAAGAAATGCAAAATCTCTTACTCAGTTTGCCCCGTCTTATATGCATATCTATTATAAATTTCTAGTGATCAGCATTCTGCTCAAACTCAGAAACAGATGCTCTTGAGGTGAAACCTCAAATTTGACGGTAATCAATTTGACACTTTTTAAACTATTGAATGAACTCCACGCCATCTCCTCACCATCAGCACGTTGTCGTCCAGGGTGTGGCTGCTCCAGTGATCCCTGTTCTTTGTGATGCTCTGAAAGTGAAACAGTTTGACTGTGAAAACAGATTATGTAGTGCTCTGGAGTTTGCATGCCTTTACAGAACACAACTGATTTTCAACAGAGAATTGCTGCTTTCCTTTGTTTCATATTCTAAATTGAATAATTTCAGGTTTTTAGCCAGTTAAGACATTGCTTCAGGTTTTGGTCCTTTGTAATGTACATGTGATACATTTTTTTTTTTTATTTTATAGACTCTAGTAGTAAAAAAGAAAGGCCTGGAAATTGTTTTACCTGTCTGATATCTGAGAAGTTACCGACTTGGCGCTGCTGCCAACTCAGGCTGGGGGAGAAACCCACTGGGGCAGCATCGCAACCTGCCACCTGAAACACACAAGACAATGAATGGAATACATTTCTCTCATCCCACCTAATCTCACACATGCTAACATTATCCATGTTTCCCACTGTACAGTAGCTCATTCAAGGCTTTCGAAGCATTCGGGTCAGCCCTAGTCAAGCAGCCTGACTACTAATAAAAAAAAAGTGATTGGATTCGATTTGTATATTTAAAAAAACAAAATACTTCTTCAACAGATGATTAATTCTTACCTTAACTCAAATGCAATTACTCCAATACAACAGTACAAATGGCATCAAAAGTATCATTAAGGTAGATACTGTAAGCACTGTATGTTTAGATAGATAGATAGATAGATAGATAGATAGATAGATAGATAGATAGATAGATAGATAGATAGATAGATTGATACTTTATTGATCCCGAAGGAAATGTAGGCATCAAGTAGCTTAGACAACAAGTCCCTACACCAATACACCTTGAAAAAGATACAATCGAATAGAATAAAGTGAAATAAAATAAAAATAAGATAACATAAGTACAGCAGTGAAGTGACAGTGTGCCAATGGTGCAAATAGTGCAAATAGTAGTGCAAATATAGCAGAGTATATTAATATATAGCAGAGTTTATTATAGAGTATGATATAGTAGTGCAGTATGATATAGTAGTGCAATGTAATAGTATAATGCAGTGCGTCTGTCTTATTGTTAGTCTGTCTTATGTATTCATTTGTGCATTTGAAATGATGACATAGTGTACATTTACTCACAGAGGCATTGACTGTTTGTTTCTTCTTCAGTTTCTTGGGGTCAATCTGAGCGACCACCACCTCTGGACACAGTGAAGCCTCCAACCTGATGGGAAAAACACATAGAATACATCATTCTAAGCACATGACTAACTGGCTCAACTGATATAAGTTACTCATAAGTACAGTTTTACAGTCATGGTATCTTTCTGTGAGTAGAGTTGAGCAAAGCGTGGAAATGATATTTATTGTAATACTTGCTGTCACAGTAAAAGTCTACTTTCTGATATATGAACCTAGCTAGTTGATGAGCCCTCCACTATCCACGGTTTTTGCACTATTTCTGGCGGCAGTCCCCAATACAGTCACACTGTCCAAACGGAGGAAAAAAAAGGGATGTTTGAGTTGAACTTACTGGACTTGTCGGAGGTATTCCCGGGGGTTTCTGGGCGGTCCGTTCAGGTCCAGTTCTTCTGCACCGGCTCCGAACTCAACGGGCAGCAGCCTCGGCATCAACTCCTCCACGTCCGACTTCATTTTCAACCAACCGTATGCTAATTTCTATCAAAGCATATGAGGTAAAGGGTTACCGAGTAAGGCCTGCGAATGAAGCTCCGACTCGCAACGCAAAAAAAGTCCTCTGGCGACCAAAAACAACGATTTATTCACAGCTGGTCACACTACTCACAAACTAGGTAGCCATCTTGATTGGAGTGACGCAGAGTGATGACGTCGTCTTCGTGCGCGGCGTTGGTTGCCAGTTATGGTGCCAGTTGTCATCTTTTTAGATATTGTTTATTTGGTTTTTATTTGTTTTTTTGTTTTTATTCCTCTTTTTCCTTTCTTTACAGTTTTATTTGTTGTACAATTTACAATTTATTTTTATATTATTTTTTATACCGTAAGATATTTTTGCAGAACTGTAATGCAAAGATCTGAACATGTGATTATATTGTATTGAACTTTTGAAATAATAATTAAAAAAAAATCACAAACTAGGTAGCCATCTTGATTGGAAACGCGGAGTGATGACGTCGTCTTCGTGCGCGGCTTGTTATGGTGGCCAGTTGTCATCTTTTTAGATAAAGGCCAAAGTCCATAAAATGTGCACAGTGTAGACTGCCAAAACTATTATCTTTCGCCATATTTGTTTATTCATTTCACAGTGAAACGTCAATTATATAAGCTGGTTTCTAATATTGAAATAAAAAAAAATAAATTAAAAAAAACCTTTGACCAGTCACCAGGCAGATAATGTTTTGTAATGGCAGCAGCTCTTGGATGTTAATGATTATCCTCACACTAGCCTTATATCTAATCTCAGCTCTCTCATTTTCTATTGAGTCTTCATGACAGCGACAGCTTAGAGGCAATGTCCACACGCCAGCACAACTGGCCGGAGGTATTTTGGAGTTATTATGGACTCTTGACACACTGTTAAAACAACGAGAATAATGGCTGTTTCACAGGTTTACACAATCCTGTGGGGTGCGGGCATACTTTTGGGGATTTTACCTCACTTAAATCTAGGATTGTTGTCTGACTACAAGATCTGTGGAGATCCTGAGTGTGAAAGTAAGTTTTAAACCGCTAATATATCATTCTTGGTTATGATATACATACACCTTTTATATATAATTAAGTCTGTTTTCAAAGCTTTCTTTATGATAATGATGATGATTGTTTTTTTTCTGTTTTCATTTATACATTTTATCCATCCATCCATTCATATCTCTTTGCTATGTGTGTGTGTGTGTGTGTGTGTGTGTGTGTGTGTGTGTGTAGGCCTGCTGAGCAGAGTGCAGGCCATCAGGGACCACCGTGGCAAGGACTGCCGTTTCCTGAGCTTCAGACGAGGAGACACCATTTTTGTTTACCACAAACTGACCGGAAAGAGGGAAGACCTCTGGGCAGGCACTGTGAGTGATATCTCCATCTCTTTCCCTGTCTCTCTGTCTCTCTTTCCCTGTCTCTCTCTGTCTCTCTTTCTCTCTTTAAAGCAGAATGTAATGAATAACAAACCCAAAACAGTCCCTCATTTCAGGTTGTTAGTTAAAGAGATTATTGATTATAATACAGATAGTTTAGGTTCTCAGCACCGATTGGCTGACTCATACAACACTGTACCTGACAAACACAAACGTCTGTTAGAGCACTCCAGTTCATTTATATAATGATATAATTATGTGCCATAACAGACAGAATGAGTGAATAAACGTAAACACTGACATATTAATGTGCTGACCAAACATCACCACCACCTGTGTGTCTTTGATTTTGGTAATCACTTTACTTATATAAATATAAAATAACATTTAATTATTGACAGTTCCTCGCAATGATTTTTGAACCTTGGTGATTCAAAATTCTGCTTTGAGTGGCTTTTGGCAAAGCAAAGTGTGTCAAATCAATGTAAATGTCTACCTTATTTCTTTTACTGCGGAGCGTTTAACACAAATGCACACCTGAATACATACAAATGTTTGCTGGGAATCTGGAGAAATATAGGAAGGAGTTGGATAGACTGTAAGTAGTTCTGAAGATGTACAATTGTCAGTATAATGGAGTGCAAGATTATATTTAAATCTAAGGATTTAGGATTTCAAAATGACAGAAATAAAGGTCAACAAAATTGAGTTAAAGTGATTGTGTGTTTTGTGTACAATATATTGGCATAAGATCACATATACAGCAGATGCAATATTTGGTATAATGTTAAACCACTGCGATACAAAATCCACACTGCATCAAGAGTCGCCTTTTTTACAGTCAAATATTGTATTTTTCAAGTATCATATTGAATTCTAAGAGTTCTTGTACAGTTTCTTTGTGCTATGTGTGGTGTGCTCCTTCCTCCCATTCTTCCCCAAAGACAGAACCGTGATGGCTGCTCTGCTTCCTTTTGATTTCAGATTGACAAACAGTTTGGCTATTTCCCAAAGGATGCAGTGCAAGAGGAGCAGGTTTATGCTACGACGGAGAGATCAGTGGAAACACAGGTAACTGGGCTCTCACTTCAGTAGCTCTTCAGATTAGAGGCTTTAAACAAAGCATACTCTTTCATAATAATAACTATCGCAGGTAAATAGCATTGTATGAATGTCAGTTCTTTCAGGAAATTAATTAATTTGTGGAGTGTTTTCAAGTCAAACGGCTCAAGTCCAAGTGAAGTCACGAGTCCAAGTCGAGTTGCGAGTCTTTTTTGATTTTCTCAAGTCAATTCTAAAGTCTAGAGTCTGACTCTCCAAGTCGTGTGACGAGTCCACGCCTCTGGTTATTTACTTCTGAATTAGTATGTGTTGAATCTATTCAAAATAAAAGCCTTATTCCTCATTTCCTCTCTTTATTCAGAAATCTGATTTCTTCTGTATGGATGAGACTGGTTACCCCATTGACTCCAGTCATCTGGACAGTGATGATGATGATGATGATGATGATGATGATAAGAAAATCCAAAACCCGGAGTCAGAAACCACCCAAACCACTCCATACACCGACGACACGAACGTCGAAAGTCCTTCGACATATGAAGATCTCTCTACAGAATCTCCGGTTTCAGCACAGGGTGCTGACCGCACATCGGAAGAAGAGGACGAAAACAAAAACGATGGCGACGCTGCTGCGAACGGGACTCACGAGGAACCACGGGAGACTCCCGGGGCTCTGAACGAACAAGGTGGGTCTGCCCCCTCTTACTGGCTCGGTTCTTCAGTGACAGGATGGTTAGGTCTAGCTAAAGAGGAAGAAGCTGCGGCTGAAGGAGAGAAAAAAGACGATGGAAAAGAGACGCGGGCCGAAGCTTCTGTCGCTTCTTCGGTGACGGGATGGCTGGGGCTGGGAGGAGAAGGAAAACCCGATGATGACGCTGTGAAAACCAGAGAAGGAGACAGAGAAACCGACGATTCTTTTGCTTCAACCGTGACCGGGTGGCTCGGCTTTGGAGGAGAGAAAAAAACAGATGAAGATGAAGAGAGAGAAGATGACGAGGAACCAGCACAGACATTCAGGAGCAGGAGGATGTCTCTGGACCTAGAAGGCAGCCAATTACACGAAGAGGAGAAGAAAGAGACGGGTACATTGGATTGGCTGGGAAACGGACTGTCGAGCACGCTGGGGTTCGGTCTGACCAATCAGGAGACGGGGCACGAGACAACACCTGAAAGAGAGGCCAGGGAGACAATCCAGGAGGAGGAAGGACGGTCGGCGTCTGGTTCTTGGTTGGGGGGGATCGGGGACATTTTAGGCTTCGGGAAAGACAAGAGCGAAGTCGATGAGAGCACAGGAAGTGGTTTCAAGGAGACAGAAGAGGAGAAAAACTTGGAAGAACCGACAGGCTCAGAAAATGTGGATACCAGTCAATCTACACCTGCACTGACAGAGGATGCGGGGACAGAAACTAGCAATGAATCAAAGGTGGAAGAAACTCCAAAAGACCAAAATGCTGACGGTAATAATGGCGATAAAGGTACTTCAGACAGCAGCAAGGATAGCGTCTTACCTGAAGACACAGCATCCGAGGTCGATCTAAAGGATATTTCTCAGGCTGTGGGTGAAATGTCTTCAATGCTCAACGGCAGTAAGGAGGAAGAGGAATATAATGTTTCAGATGATCACAAGAAAGAGAAAAGCGTCCTAGATGAGGGAAGATCTGCTGAAATGGAGGGTCGAGATCATCAGATGCAGAACAAAACAGCAGAAAATGAAGGCGAGGATAATAACGGAGAGCCAGGAGAAGACCAAATTAAAACCGAAAGTGACACCGATCGGGGTTTTTTGACACAATTTGACGACAATTTAGGGCCTGACTTGAGTTCCGTAGGCGAGGTAGAGGAGGACAAAACAGAGGACGTGGTTGAGGAAGGGGCCCGGATCCCAAATCAGATCAATTACACGGAAGAATCCACCGACACATCTGTTGCAACCGGTACTGGTAGTGATGATCATGAAGGTGAAGGGAATAATGCAGAGATGGAAATTTCCACGACTCAGACTGATGACTCAGCAGGAGAGAGCGGTGGAGGCACAGCTGTGGAGAGACATGAACCGATCTCCAGCGAGGATGACACTTTACCTGCTCAAAGTCTAGAAACCAGTGTTGATCATTCCGATTCACTAGCTGTGATTGACAATAACACGGAAACAGAGACGCATCAGGGACAGTTAAGACAGCGTGGGGAGGTGCACCCTGTTGAGAGCAGCTCTCGGGAGTTTGGAGCATCCCATCCCAACAGAAGTACTGAAACTCTCGCCTCAGAGGAGGACAGAAGAACGTTTTCTACTAGTGAGAGCGCAACACAGACGGAAAACAACGCAGATCAGGACCCAACAGTGTCTAAACAGGGGGCCACACAAAGTGATGGCGATGCACACGAGCTAAAGGAAGCTGTTAAAGAAACAGAGAAAGATGGCGACAAAATCAACCTGCAGCCAGCTCAAAGTGAGACAACAGGGTTTGAGAAATACATCTTGAATGAAAGTGGTCTAAAGTCTGCTGTAGGTTTTGAAACGGAGACTGATACTGAGGAGGTGGAGGTGGAGGTGGAGGAGTCAAGGGAAGAGGAAAAGCAGGGTGAGGTCAAAAAGTTAAAGGAAGAGGAGAAACAGCAGGAGGTGGAGGAGTTAAAAGAGGGGAAGAAACAGGAGGAGATGGAAGAGGAGAAACGGCAGCAAATGAGGGAGATAAATGAAGAGGGGAAACAGGAGGAGGTGCGGAGGTTAAAGGAGGAGGAGAAGAAGCAGGAGGAGATGGAAAAGTTAAAGGAAGAGGAGATAAAAGAGGAGATGGAGGAGGTAAAGGAGGAGACAAAACAGCAGGAAGAGTTAAAGGAAGAGGAGAAACAGGAGGAAGTGAAGGAGTTAAAGGAAGAGGAGAAACAAGAGGAAGTGAAGGAGTTAAAGGAAGAGGAGAAACAGGGGGAAGTGAAGGAGTTAAAGGAAGAGGAGATAAAGGATGAGATGGAGGAGATAAAGGAGGAGAAGAAGCAGCTGGATGAGTTAAAGGAAGAGGAGAAACAGGAGGTAGTGAAGGAGTTAAAGGAAGAGGAGAAACAGGAGGAAGTGAAGGAGTTAAAGGAAGAGGAGAAACAGGGGGAAGTGAAGGAGTTAAAGGAAGAGGAGATAAAGGATGAGATGGAGGAGGTAGAGGAGGAGACGAAACAGCAGGAAGAGTTAAAGGAAGAGGAGAAACAGGAGGTAGTGAAGGAGTTAAAGGAAGAGGAGAAACAGGGGGAAGTGAAGGAGTTAAAGGAAGAGGAGATAAAGGATGAGATGGAGGAGATAAAGGAGGAGAAGAAGCAGCTGGATGAGTTAGAGGAAGAGGAGAAACAGGAGGAAGAGAAGGAGTTAAAGGAAGAGGAGAAACAGGAGGAAGTGAAGGAGTTAAAGGAAGAGGAGAAACAGGGGGAAGTGAAGGAGTTAAAGGAAGAGGAGATAAAGGATGAGATGGAGGAGATAAAGGAGGAGAAGAAGCAGCCGGATGAGTTAAAGGAAGAGGAGAAACAGGAGGAAGTGAAGGAGTTAAAGGAAGAGGAGATAAAGGATGAGATGGAGGAGATAAAGGAGGAGAAGAAGCAACCAGATGGGTTAAAGGAAGAGGAGAAACAGGAGGAAGTGAAGGAGTTAAAGGAAGAGGAGATACAGGATGAGATGGAGGAGATAAAGGAAGAGGAGAAACAGGAGGAAGTGAAGGAGTTAAAGGAAGAGGAGAAGCAGGAGGAGATAGAAGAGTTTAAAGAGGAAAACAGCCTCCACTCTTTATCTCAGAAAGACGCTGACAGTCCAGAGTCAGAGAGTAACGAGACAGAGACACAAGATGAGAAAAGCTCGGAATCTGTGTTCTCCGAAACGTCCGCGCGGACTCAAGAGAGTCAGACGGAAAACCCACAAATGGGAGAAGAGGAAGGAGAGGAAGAAAACGAGAAACAGGAGGAGGTGGAAGAGGTGAAGGATGAAATGAAACAGGAGGATGTTGAGGAAAAGCGGGAGATGGAGAATGTGGAGGGTGAGAGGGGGAACAAAGAGGTCGAGGTGAGCATTAACAAATGTTCAAACGAGCTCTGTCCTCAAGCTAGCGAAGACGGACTTGAGAGGGACAGAGAGGTTGCCGATAGGTTGAGCTCAACATATGAAGGGACAGCGGAGGTAGGAAAGCAAAATGCAGTGGCTGACGATGATCAAGTATTAGCAGATAGGACAGGAGCGGGTCAGACAGTACCAGTCGAAGGCACGGAGAAAGATGAGGATGGAATACAGGAGGAAGAAAAAGATGAAGGAGGGACAGAGGGAGGAATGGAGGTTTCAGTTTCCTCTAGTGACCCCGTTGAAAGCCAGGCTGTGGTATCTGAACAAACTGTTCTGTCTGATGGGAGAGCAGAGAGTGGAAGCGGAGGAGCATTCGGCCTTTTCCAAAACGCCTTTGGCTTTTTCGGATCATCCGTCACCGAAACCGAGGCATCCACAGAATCCGCCCCAAGTTTGGATTCTGACACAGGCGAGACATCCCAGGCCTCTCTCCCTCCTGAACAAGAACCGGATTCAACCAATGATTCAAGTCAGGTTTACGTGCAAGATTTGCACACAGACTCTCCCATCACCGCGTCACAGCAACAGCAGCCTCCCTTTACAGACACCCAGACATCATCTCCGTCCCGAACGCAGGCCCTTTCAGAAACAAAAACCCTCATCAAACATTACAAGAACCTCCTCGCCCACATGACCGGGGACGAGGCGACTACTTTGACGGAGCTCTTTGGGCGACACAAGCTGCAGTTTTTGGATTACATGTTGGGAAGCTCAGAAACCACGACTCACGACCCCGATGACGACGAGTCGATATTGTTTGACATAGAAAGACTCATGCATTATCACAGGGAGATGCTGATCGCTCCCAGCGCGAGGCTCTCGGACGCACAGCGGGAGGACAAAGACAAGACCAGAGCGCTCATCGCACTCCAGAAGTTAGAAATTCTGCTGGAAAGCGCGAGAGAGACGTTCAACGCAGGTGAATCAGACACCGGCAAACACAACTGTCTGCATGGCCTCAAAGATCATTCATTTGATATTCCAATATTTGGTTTGACTTGATCTCAATCAGAGTGCATGTGTTTCCCTGTTAAATACAGCTGAGGCCGGCTGTGTTGGCGAATCCTGTTCGACTCGCGCCAAAGATCAGGGAACAGCCGCTGAGGAAGATTCCTCTGTAGGCAACAACACTCCAAGAGATGAATGGATGGGGCTGGATAAAGAGAAACACAGGGCGACTGAGGATGAGGGAAAAGGAGAGAAGGGAAAAAGAAGTGAAGAAGAAGAAGAGAGAGCGTCCTCTGAGTCCCGTCCTCACATTCAGCCAGGATCACCACAGCCACTGGAAGGTATGAAGTATAATCAAGAAGGATTACAAGATGATTCAAAGATATTAAGATGTGAGAAGGAGAGCTACTCGGCCTGCTGCATCCTCATTCCTGCTGCGACACACACAAACTGGAACATTATGGCATGGCCACAACATGATTTACATTTTTGTTTAACACTTAACACATTAAAGATAAAAGCGTTGTGTTGAACTTTAATAATATATCATTGTGGTAAAGGTGGAAAGCTAACATTTTAAATTCCATTATGTTTGTGACTCTAATTCCAGGGGTAGTGAAGCAGACTCTGGACTTCGTTCATCAGATCGCTGAAGAGTCGACCCCTCATGTTCATGCAGTGAGAAACCTCCTCGTATGGCTTACTGTACAGGTAAGATCTATCTCCATTGAAGCTGAATGTTGATTAAATTATTGAACAAAAAAATGTTCGAAGCTATAAGTGCAATTCATTTGTCATATGACATCCAACTACACAGCTGCAACTCATTTTATTTTTTCTTCGACCTGCGTCACCTTTCGGGTACGTTCCTAAACCTGCGGTAGGCAGAATGTTATAACACACTAAAGGAAAGGGGAAAAAGCACAAAGCAAAATAGGTCCTTTTTTAATATGTTTTGTCAGATAATTTTGTACAGGGCATCTTGGGTCCCTCTGGAATTGACCAAAGGACCCTCTGACACACCATCAGAGGTCCATACAGCTGTTATTTCAGTGTCACACATACTGTGGAGTGGAGTGTGGTTCTTTAAGACACTGAACTTGTGACATGTTGATCTGACTTACTGTCCCCCTGGACATTCACGTCTCAGCTGTCAAGCTGGCTTGGCTCCTTCACCATATCACTCACATTCCTGTGAGTGCTGCTGGTGGGTCCATTACACAAGTTGAGCCAGCTGGCAACCCACCTGCTCTAAAGGCAAACTGTATGTAATGTTTTGAGAGAACTAGGCTGGTTATGATCTAGTTTTAAATGGACAAAAATGAAGCCAGCTCGGTGAGTAGGCTACTTTTTTTTTTAAACATTTGGTGACTGAGTCGAGTCTTCACCTATGTCCTACATACTTTGACCAGCTTGTTATTACCCTGCTGCTGTAAGTCAACACAGGTCAACACATGGTAGTGAGCTGCTTGAGAAAGATGGCTTTTTGTGTACAAACAGTTACGTGTTAAATTTTAAATAATCATGTTAGTTATTCAGGAGATTATTAAAGACGACATTGAGATTTCTCCGTTTCGTTTAGTGGCACCTGTTTCTTTCGGTGTCACTTTAAAAGCGCTCCGATGTGCCAGTGTGGCATTTCACTATTTGATGACGTTGCGGAGTGAACCATTTACACTTCACTGGCGGGGGTGTACTTATATCTGCATGAGCCTGTGGGCGCTCAAATAAATGTATACGTGCTAATTAATTCTTCAGGTATATAATACTATTACTTTTTATCATATTCTGAAGCAATACCGGTTTAGTAGAATCTCGACGAAGAAGTTTGAAGAGATAATCCAACATCCTGACACCCCTACGACGTGCAACGTGACGCGGTTGGTCCACTCTGGAGCGTCGGTGTTGTGAATAGGATGTGTGAATCGCCGCTAGCCCGGTTGACGGCTTCAGCTTCTGTTTCCCTAATGTCAGTTGTTTTTAGATGACAGATATCACTAAGGTAACAACCAAATGAGATAATTCGGGAATGGCGGAACAAACGGCGAGCGACCCGTTGGCCGGCAAAGCGGTCGACTTCCAGGCAAAGGCGGAGGTTTACTACAGTATCGCCGTGGAGAAAGTGAAGGATGTACGTTATATGTGGCAGGTTTTCGTTAGCATTTTTCCCTAACTAGCCGACGCAGCTGACCTAACGTAACGGGGTTGTCAAGCTGTCGCAAAAAACAGCTCGGTACTATTGCTGAGTGCATCTTTTGAGTTTGTACAGCTCAGGTTTGACTGCTCGTGTGTCGTGTGAGTGCTGTTAACCAGCTGTCAAGTCTAAAATTGAGATTTTAAGTCGCTTTTCAGACGTGTTTGTAATTCTCCACATAGTTAGCTAGCTAATTGATAGCAACGTTAGTACGTTTATCCGGTGTTGTTGTGCTTTCCGGCTGTTTGTAATATTTTAGCTAAAATATTGTAGTTTTTTTTTATTTTTACATGAAGCAGATAACTATGTTACTGCTCTCTATAAGTTACTATCTAACTTACTTCGTTTCTTTAACAGCTGTGTAGTAAACTGTTAAGGATGCTTACTACTTGCAATGCCAGCTAACATGACATAACTTACATTCAGTGGTCAATTGTAAGAACAGTAAAACTACTTAAAGGTGAAATAAGCCTGTTGTTTGACTCCTTTTACAATTGTAAGAAGCCCTACCTACTGAAGCACAACAGCTGCATTGTTGGTCTCTGACTACCAGGCTGCATGAAACCATCTCCTAATGTTAATTGCATTCACCCACAATTGGTTGAAAACTAGTTTGCAAGGCAGTCACACAGCACTTAAGAAGCTGATCCTTATGTCCACAATAGTGTACCATTGTGTATGTGTACAATCTATTAAGTTAAATAGAGGGAACCAAATATTGTTCCCCGGTCTTACAAGGAGCCCATTCATTAAAAACCCGGATCCTAAAATAAACAGATCTCTCCTCTTGGTTTCAGGTCGTGTTGTCACTGCCTGATGACATCAGACCCGGGCCGGACCTGTACGGCGTGCCGTGGGAACCGGTCATCTTCTCCGGCGTGGTGGGGCTCGTGACGATGCTGTTGTTCACCTGTAGATGTTACAGCTCGGTGAGTACACAGCCGTGTATATTATACACACCAACAACACAAAGATTTTATATGGAATATATGAATTTGGTTCAAACATAGACACAAAGAGACCACACTTGTTCCTTTGGCAGTCGGCAACATTTATCAACCGATAAATCCCTTTATTGCTTGCTCATCGGTGTTTTCTTTTTATTTCTTCACAGGTCAAAAGCAGAATGTATAGAAGTAAGTTCTCACTAATCCTTAACATCACATTTTTATGACTTGGCAGAAATAAATCTAATACATCACTAATCGCTGCCAATTTAACCTCTCTCTCTCTCTGACCACTGCATATTAACCCATTAAGTAGAAATATGTTAGAAATAACTGAACAAATAATTTGAATGTGTTTGTAAACTTTGTTTTCCCTGTTTTCAGGTAAAGAGCGGGGGATGGCTGAGCAGGTTACGCAGCTGCTGGATGAGAAGTGTAAAGTTCTTGAGACTCTCAGCAAATGTCAACAAGAGGTTGGTCCTGCTGACTGACTGGTGGCAGAGCTTGTCAGACACACAACACAGTTTTTCAACTGAGGCCAAATTCATATAATATGTTTTGATTTCCATGGCGTGTAAAACGTCTGAATCGGAAGATGGAGAGTCTCACGCATGTTGTCTGAGGCGCAATCAAAAAGCAGAAAGTTTCTCATTGCAAAATCATTGCAGACAATTATGTACACAAGTTTAAATCCTGATTAATTGTATTTTTGTCATGGCTACCTTGCCCATATTTACTCATATAAACTTTATTTCCTCACTATGTTTCATTTGCAGTATGATGACCTGGAGAGCTCGCTGAGGGACAGTGGTGTCTTGGCCCGAACTCAAAAGACAGAACAACTGGAGGTAAGGCAGTGGGGGAAAAAAGAATTAAAGGGAGATTAAGAAATGGCGAACTACTAGGAAACCAAAGCCAGACTGTTAAACTACAGACTTCTGCATAGTGTTTTGCTAAAAAAAAAGTCTGTTGCTGTTCATAAGATTTAACTTCAGTGACTTATACATCTTGTAAACCCTTGGAATGTTTTAAATGGTTTACCCAACAAAAGGTATTTTATTGTGTGTGCATTTTCCGCAGTTGGCCATATGATGTAATTGAAGTTGAACCTGCAATAACTGATTTTTTTTTTTTGGCCTCAGTGGAAACCAGTTGTGAACACAACATTGATATATTGCGAACTTGTTAGCAAACAGTTGCTTATTTACACATCCAGCAGTTAAGGAGCAATATTATCTTTTTTTTTTAGATGTTTTTAGTTGTTTCTGGCAACCACCTTGCTAATGTAATGGTGTGTTTTTGACCTCCACCAACTCCTGAGGGAAATAACTGTCTCTTTAGCTGCTAAATGCTCCACTATGTTCAACAGCTAGTCTCAAACTGTATCCTTCTGCTGTTTGATTCTGAGCAGGTGGTGAACAGTGGAGTTTTTGGCACTTTTTTTGCTGAAAACAGCGGCCTGCTCCGTCCGTAAACGTCACTGTGAGAGTAGTGAGAGTGAACCAAATCAGTTAAGTTGTTGACCGAACAGCTAAACAATGAGCTGAAACTCACTATAAAGCTCTGTAAAGCAGAGGGGAGCTGCAGATTCAGCTGATAAATTATCTGTAGGTACATCACTACGAGCGACCCCATTTTGACACTGTGATCTGACTCTTCATGTTCACCCCACACTCTCTCACTCTTTTGCTCTCACTTGACCACATGTTGTTTTCTTGCTCCTCCAGGTCAAAGGCAGACAGTTGGGACATGATAAAAGAGAGATGGATAGGGATCTGGAACAACTGAAGGATCAGCTGGACCAGCAGAGAGAACACAGGATAGAGCAGGAAAGAAGGGTAGGAGTAAACACACTACTCCCAACAATACCAAACAGTTGAATTCTAGTTCACTGTGTAACATCAATAAGACTGACATTTGAATTGGAATGGGAATCCATGATAGCATCAGTGTGATATTGATAGAGTGGATTTATTTTTTGTTATCCTTCCAGATAGCGGTGTTTGAAGAGAGCATAAAAACATTTGAAGAAGAAGCCAAAGACCTCCAGTCACAAGAAGAGCAGGTACCATTACCTAACGTCTCATCTCTGCACCTTTACGTTCCTGTCCTCTCTTCTTTGCTGCTTCATCTTTCCCTCCTCTGCTCTGTCCTTCCATATTTCACATGACATGATCTCTGCCCGTTTGTCTCTAGGCACAAACCACTCTGAAAGTGTACAATATGAACTGTGACAGACTACAGAGGAATCTGGAAACGGCTGGAGAGGAGAACGCACTGCTGCAGGAGAGCAATGCTCAGGTAGGATGCTGTACAAACACACACACACACACACACACACACACACACACCTACAATTACTGTGCATGGTAGTAAGTGAGGTGGTTTTGCTTTTGCATGGTTGAAATGAAAGTTTTTAAGTTCTACTTAAGCCAGTTTGTTCCACTCAGTCCATGCAATCACATGCTGTACTAGATTCATGGTTTTCTAAGTAAACTCTTTACAACCCGTGTACACAAAATTATCAAAAATCTGATCTGTTCTTAGCATATATTTTGTATCTTTGTCCTCCCCTTTCCGTCTCTGTTCCCCCCCCCCTTGTTCCATGTCTTTCTCTCTGTAGCTGAGGCAGCAGGTGGAGGGTTGGGCAGAAAGAGTGACTGAGTTGGAGGCGGAAATGAGCCGGTGTGAAGTCGCCCACAGCGGGATGCAGCAGGATGCGGCCAACAAGGATGAGCGTATAACGGTATGGTTCGTTCTAGCATTAATTATAGTATATTGTAGCTAGTTACTGTGTAATATACCTTGAATTTTTCGATTAGAAACTGTGTTTCAATTCATGAAAAATCTCAGATCAACTTAAGTTAATGGATTCAGTTACATTACTTTGGCTGGGATGCACCAACAAGGATTCATTTTTAGTCACGACTAAATCATGGTTTAAACTGACATAATCATGTTGCACCAAACTTTAAAAACTAGCTTAAAATAAGAAAGATTACATTTAAACCTCTCTTTAAATGTCAGCTTAGTTTTTACTCTGAACCTAGATTCAATTTAATTCTTTTGCATCCAAACTTTAAACTCCAATTTAAAAAATTTGATCTAGTATTAACTTCCACTTGAGGAGGTTTAATGGCTGCCTTTTTGAGATGGATTGAGCAAAATAATCAAGTTCCTCAGAGAAAGTTAAGGGACAGAATCAACCCAGCTGAGTTTTATGAGATTTTCCTGTGATAAATAACTCCCGTCTTACACTTGCTGCATTCTTTTTTTGCCTTTGTTTTTCTGTTTTTCCAACAATCTTTAAGTTGAGCAAAGCCTGTTCTTCCTTTCCATTTGATCCACTTTGCAACTGTCTGCCAGTTTCTGCCAGGCAGTCTCTTTTTTTTCTTTACTGTGCTGTTGTTCGTTGTTTTCTCTGCTAATATTTGGCCATATTGCGCCATTGATTCGGCCAACAAGTTTTTCTCAAAGGAGGAGAAATTAGAGCTTCTCTGCCGATTATTATTATTTTAATTTTGATAAGCGAGCATCTCCATACTGATTAAACTCTATTTAATTTTGGTTTACATCAATAAACTTGGATTTACTAAACAGAGATTCGTTTTCAATTGTGCAACAGAGCTCTGCATAATTTTAAATATTGGTTTACTCATTTTAAACCTAGTTTACGGATTAGAACTAATCTTAGATTAAATTAATCCTTTGTTGGTGCAACCCAGCCTCAGTGTTGTTAGAAATGAATTTGACACTAAATGATGTGTATGCTTCCAGTCCTTGACAGACCGGCTGCTGAGGATGAAAGCTTGGGATTCAGACCTGCAGGAGGAGGGAGGAGGTGACGAAGGAGGAGAGAAGGAGACGTCTAATGGTACAACAGGGAGAGGAGAGGCGAATGGAAGAGGAGACATCATGGACACACAAGGCCATCTCCAGAAAGTCCAGAAACTTATCTATGCTGCTAAGGTATTTGACTAACATGGACACGGGCTCGCAGCGTTAAAGGGATAGTTCGGGTGTTTTGAAGTGGGGAAGTGTTTTTGTATGAGTCTGCTTATCCATAGTAGGTGTATTACTTAAAGTAGATGATGGTTGACGCGGCCCCCAGCATCGAGAAACAGACAACAGCACCGACATCGGAGCAAAGCAATACAGTGCAGCCGTCCCGAACTATCCCTTTGAATGACATTGAAATGTTCGGAAACTCTCTGGAGAGCTAAAAACAAGCCTCTCTGTACACTTTACTGAACGCCTGCAGAAATGTTGAGTTTGTATTTGTGTGCAGCTGAATGCAGACCTCAAATCAGTAGACGAAGACAAGGACAGACTGTTTGCCAAACTGAACGATGAAGTCAAAGCTAAAGAAGACCTGCAAGGTGAGTCAGCCGTACACTGATCCCTGTTTTTACCAAGGTTGTCATTAAGATGTCTGATACAGAACAAACTAGTTAGACAAAGTTATTATTATTGACACTCAATTATATCAATGTAGAGACTAGACATATCACTGATGTAACTGCGTGTGTGCGCTTTTGTTTTGCCCTCTAGAGAGCATTAAGGAGCTGGATAATGAGAAGTTATCTCTGAAGTCAGACACTGAGCAGTATGCAGATCAGGTAGCTGCCCTCAACCATTACAACATTAGTGTGATATTTCATTCATATTTTTGTTCCTCATTCATTTGCTTTTGGATTTAATTTCTCTTCTTCATGTGTACAGGTCCAAAGATTACAACAGAAACTCCAGATAATGACAGAAATGTACCAGGAGAATGAGCTCAAGCTACACAGGTATATAGACACAAGGATAAATGTTGGAAGAGCAAATGCGAGTTCTAGTAGTCGTGCGGGGTGTTGACGGAACGTGTGCGTTCGCAGGCTGCTGACAGTGGAGGAGAAGGAGCGCATGCAGAAAGAAGAGAAGTTAAATAAAGCAGACAGAAACATTGCGTTGGCCATGGAAGAACTCAGCAACTATAGGTGAGCCGCTCCCTCGAAGTATCACCAAACACATTATGACAGTATGCAATATGCAGGGGACATTTGTGAGCCTCCTGTGACACACCTGTAGAGTCTCACCTGTACATCACTTTTTTTTTCCTCAGACAACGATCAGGAGAGATGGAGGAAGAGCTGGAGAAAACCAAACAGTCTTACCAGACTCAAATATCTGCACATGAGAAGAAAGCACATAATAATTGGGTTAGTAAAACACCTCAAAAACATGCGAAAAATATTGATTTTTTTTTACAGCCAAATAGATGTCAGTTGGTGTGGCTGTGATGGTTTGCTCCTATTTTCCTGTCACTGCAGCACACATCTACTCATTATACGTTAGATCTGGGACTGGACTAGTGCTGTATTCAAATGAATAATCTTAACAGTGTTCACTGCTCTTGCCTGTATCTGTATCTATGTGCATATGTCAGGTCATGTTACTGATAATTGGCTTGATTTTCCAGCTGGCAGCCCGAGCAGCAGAAAGAGACCTAGCAGACATCAGGAGAGAGAACGGCCTCTTCAGACAGAAGTAAGCATACAGTAACTGAACTTAAATTAACAAAATGTTAAAGGGATAGTTTGATGTTTTGAAGTGAGTTTCATGAGGTGCTTATCCATAGTCAGTGTATTACATACAGTGGTTGACAGTCAGCACCCCAGTTTTGGAGAAGCAGACAGGAGTTACCGGCACGGGAGCAAAACACATTTTAGCCACCTGAAAAAATCTATATCAGTTTAAATGTACTCTATATTTAGAATATTTTTACACTGCTTTACCGTGCCGTCAGACAGCCCTTTCCGACGGGGAACTGAAGCTGTTACACCCATTTATGCTCTCTTCAAAGTCACCAGACTCCTTTGACAAAACCAGTAATTTTACCTTGCAGAACACAGACAAGTTGCTGGTCTACCGCTGCCTCGATTGGTTAGTTGGTTTGTGTTATTGTGTGACTTCGGTGAATCTGAATTAACCCTTTAAAACACAAAAAGTCACACAATAACACAAACAAGCTAACCGATCGAAACAGCAGTAGACCAGCAACTCCTGTGTTCTGCGAGGTAAAATTACAGTTTTTGTAAATGGTGTCTGGTGGCTTTGAAGAGAGCATAGATGGATATAACAGCTTGAGTTCCCCGTCGGAAAGAGCTGTGAAAATATTCTAAATATAGCGTACACTCAAACTGATATTGATTTTTTTTAGATAAGCCTTTCTTTTAAGTGTTTTAAGTACATTGCTTCGCTTCCGTTCCTGTACTGCTGTCTGTTTCTCCAAGCTGGGTGCGTGCGTGCCGGCCGCCCTTTACTGTATGTAATACTGTAGGTAATACACTGACTATGGATAAGTACCTCATACAGCCCCACTTCAAAAAATCCAAACCATCCAATTAAGTTGTACTCATTTTTAGGAGCACTAAGAACATATTTATCTTCGTGGCTCGCGAATCTAACTGTGGTACAATTTCAAAAAATATACTGTATTCTGAATTCCATAGAAATGTTTGAGATATTTTCATCTGTTGTTTTTATATACTGTATACATTACATTACATAGTCAGGTCCGGAAACTGTTTGTCATTATGTTGACTCCAGTTGTGTTTGTTAACAGGCTGACAGACACGCAGTTTAAACTAGACGCCCTGGACAAAGATCCCTACGCCTTGGACAGCCTGGCTAGACCACTGCCTTTCAGAGGTTAGCACACGCATATAAACCAAAACATGCGTTATTGAGCTTTCATCCAGATTCTGTGGCTAATAGCCCCCCAGCCTGGAAGCAGTAGGCCACAGATTTCCTTGACTTTGCACTCACCAAACTGTCCTTCACCTCCAGCTGAAAGGTCGCCATACGGTCCATCTCCTCTGGGTCGACCTACATCTGAAACCAGAGCCTTTCTGTCTCCTCCTACATTAATGGATGGACCACCTGCGAGACTGTCTCCTAGAGGTACACACACACACACACACACACACACACACACACACACACACACTAACACCTGCAGCTGCACACCAATCCAGATAAGACCCCCTAGAATTATGCACAAACGCAACCACTACAAACATGAATATAGTAGATTTGCAACAATTAATCGATTAGTTGTCAACTATTAAATTGATCGCCAACAATTCTGATAACTGATTAATCGGTTTGAGTAATTTTTTTAAGAAAAAAAGTCAAAATTCTCTGATTCCAGCTTCTTAAATGTGAATATTTTCTGGTTTCTTTACTCCTCTATGACAGTAAACTGAATATATTTGAGTTGTGAAAAAAACAAGCCATTTGAGGATGTCATCTTGACATTTTTCACCATTTTCTGACATTTTATAGGCCAAACAACTAATTAATCGAGAAAGCAATCGACAGATTAAACGACAATGAAAATGATCATTAGTTGCAGCCCTAGAATATAGCTTTCCTCATTTTCATTCATGTACTTTCAGGACACTCTCCTAATATCTTCTAATGTTGTAGTTGCGAGTTGAGTTATCTTTAGTACAGCCGTGTCCTCTGTTATTATTCATAACCCCTTTTCTCTATCACTAGGTTTTGCAGATTTGAATTACAAAACTTACTCATCTTACTTTACATATAGAACATTTTTAATTCAGTCTCACACTTTCATCACAAAAAACACTTGCAGCATGTTGGAGATGACCAGCTGGCTGTATCATGATCAACTGTAGATGCTTAAACATGTGCAGTAGCATGGTCTGTATGCTAGCACGCTGTTAGCGCTCTGAAAAGTTAACGGGGAAAAATAGTGTGATGTGATGATATGTCTTAAATCTTATCAGTTCATTCTGATTGATATAACACTTTCTTTTTTTCTCTGGCTTGCAGTCACACTTATTCTGGCCCTAATTGTCTGATATTTTGTCTGTGGCCGATCCTGGTTCTGCTTCTTCCCTTCCCTCTTTCCCCCTCTCTCTCTTTCTCTCTCTCTTTCTCTCACGCTCATCAACATCTTCAATTATCTCTCCTTCCTTCCTTTTCTCTCTCGTACCGTCTGTCTCTTTCCTCCGGTCCTTTCCTCCACAGTGTCTCGTGGTCCAATGGAGCCCCCAGGTGGCCAAGGAGAGCTGGACCGGAGTGGAGGTCCTCATTCAGACAGTGGCTCAATCTCTCCAACGTGGGAGAGAGATCGCAGGGGCCCTCCACCAGGACCCCCCGGGCCCCAAGGGCCCCTAGGACCTCCAGGTGTGTGTGTGTGTGTGTGTACGAGAGCCACAAAGAGAGAGTGAATCATTAATGTCCAGTGGGTCGTCAACCTGTAATAGTACGCATCTGCTCGACTCGACTCACTTTTGGTAGCAGGTGCTTTTCTCTAGCCGTGTTTCCACTGCAGATAGTACCCCCTCAGTGTAGGCGGGATTTTCAGCTGATCGTCGTAGCGACTGCGCATGAAACTGCTGTGACTAGGGATGGGTATCGTTAACATTTTTTACGGTACTACTACTCTTACCGATACTGCTTATCAATCTGGTACTTTAACGGTTCTTTTTGTTGTTTTTTAAGAGAACAAATTATAATATATATATATATATAATTCATAACAGAATTAACATTGCTTTATTTTGTCATATATATACTGTATGTAAATTAACATTCAAGTAGCAACTGCAACAGCATTGTTTTGAACAATGAACAACATTTATGTAGCCTAAATGAATAGGAAATCAATTTTCTTCATTTTTCCAATACCGAGAGCAGAACCGTTAAAGTCGGAGCTTATCGATACGACGGTCTTGGAAAAAATTTGCCCCGGGGCTCTTTTTTTACCAGGTTTTTGGTACCCATCCTTAGCCGTGACACCATCTTCAACGGGACACTCACTGAATCATTTCAACGGCAACCAAACAGAGGATCTGCACTTTGTCAATTGTACGACGTAGTTTATACATAGTGTATGGCGTAGTTTTGCGAGCTGCCATTTTTAAAAAAATATGGGTCGAGTGAATTAAAAATTGCGTTGGCTATTTAAAAATGAGGGGTTTGTGCAGGATGTCTTGTGTCGCGCCAGTGACGATTCTCTCTGACCAATCAGTGGTCTGCAGTGTTTTAACTCCACCTTCTAGTATCGACTCAGCTCACTTGGAACCTCGACTGAGGTGGTGCCAACTTTTGCTCATGGAAACGTAAAAATAACCGTTCTAATGTGTAACAAACTGAACTGACCTGGACTGCTTGGTGGAAACGTGGCTATAGAAAGGCCTGGTGACGCTCACGCAACCTGACCAGCCCTCACCTGCCTCTGATTTATTTTACTGTGGTGCAATGTTGGAAAAAAAAAAACATCTTGTCCACTCAAATGTGACCTGAATGAAATACATTTGTATTGTGTTCTGTTCCTGCTCCTGCATATCAAAGTGAGAATCAAGTCTTCAGGCTCGAGCAAGGAACATTTCGTTTTATATGTCCTCACTCTCACGGAGAGATATTTGCACGCGGCACTGCTGCATTTCTGCTGTGTCATCAAACATTCATTCATAACTGCATTATTCATACATGTGTAAAAGCTCAGCCCGAGGCAACACGTGCACATGGATTTTACTCAGGCCCAATATTTCACGTCTGTTCTGAAGGCATCGCGGTGTCGTGTCTGCACAAATTTTGATCACAGCAGTCGATGCACAGGTGTAGCTCGTAACGCGAATTAAAAATGGAATGCGGCCATCCATCGTTGAGGTTATTAGTCGCACCTGTGTTTGGAAAGTCAACAGCAAAAGTGTGCACGTGCACGCCAAATGCATGTTGACAGTGAATGTGTGTTGTGTTTAATGCATTTTGAGTTTTGTCACTGGAAGAATACAGTTGTCTCTGAAGCTCTGTGATCAAAGTGTTTACATCGGATCATTAATCACATGATCCTGAGAGGGAAAGCAACCGTCAGAAATATCAACACGACGCTACAGATTAGAGCTTATCTACAGCAGCTTTGGAAGTAGAGAGCTGTTGATATAATATTGAGAAATCTTTACATATCTTTCTCTCTCGCTGTGTGTCTGTCTCTTAGGCTACATGTTCCCAGAGCCAGGAGGTCCGATGTACAGGAGACCTCCTCCTGGACCTCCGGGCCATTTGCCTCCTCCTGGCTCCTTCCCGCCCGGCCCTCTCCATCCTAGGGGTCTCCCCCCCCCGGGACCCCCTCACCCTGCAGACATGGCGGGTGAGTCTGTATAGATGCTTGTCATGTTCTCACCTATACCGTCTTGCTATCTTTAACTCTGGACTATAAATAGGTGAACATGTGGAAATAGGAAAGCGGAATGCAAACTTTTGTGAATATCTAGATGTGTTGGAATGCAACACATAAACAAAAAAAAACACATGAATCATCTAGTTCAGGATTGCTCTTTTACTCCATTCATTCATTCATTCATTTCAATGCAGATGGCTCATATAGAGAAAACAACCTTGGGCCTGGTGAACAGGAACTCAGAGAGGTAAGAGATGTATTTGTGTGTGTGTTTGAGTCGCATTTGTGTGTGTGTTTGGATCTGCGGTCCAGCCTCTGTAACCTTTCTGTGTCACCAGTCTGGGCCTGGTGATCGAAGGACTCCCCCTGAATCTGATCCGAGGATGGGGGGCGCACCCCCGATGGGCCCAATGGGCCCCATGGGCCCCATGGATGGTCCCTTTCCTCGTAGAGGCCCCTATGGACCACCACATCCTGATTTCTACCCTCCCAGGGGACCTGGGGGCCCTCCCATGATGCCTAGTAAGCATTGTCACATCTATCTTCACAACTTTTAAGAACCATATTATCTCTAAATGTCATCAGAGTTAAAGGAGCAATGTGTAACATTTCGGGGGATCTATTAGCAGGAATGGAATATGTAAGGGATAATGCACGGCGAGCCGATGCTCCGCGTTGGGGTCCTGCATCGCCCTGTCGGGGGTTTATTTCTCAACAATGACCCGCTAGCTGTACATTATCCCGCTCATTACATGCTTACTTAAGTAATCAATAATTTGACACAAAAAACGGTCCTCCAGAGTCCGACAACAGAACTGCGTCCATAGCAACGGGCTGTTACGCATAGCAACGGGCTGTTATAAAGAAATAACAGACCGTAAAATGCCGTAATTGACCAATCAGGATTGAGCATTCAACAAAGCCGTGTAATAAAATATTCATAACTGTGTTTTCATTAGTGTATTATCACCTGAAACTAAGAATCGTTGTGTTTTCGTTAGCTTAGAATGAGCCCTTCATATCTGCAGAGGGAACGGGTCCTCTTCACGGAGTCCGCCATGTTGCCCCGCCATGTTTCTACAGTAGCCCAGAACGGACAAACTAAACACTGGCTCTAGAGAGAGAGAGAGAGAGAGTTTTGGAAAAGGGAGGAGTGAGCGGAGGGGGACTCGGTGGGTTGCGATCTGCAACCACGCCGCTTGATGCCGCCACTGTACTGTACCTTTAACCTAACGCTTCTCTTTCCATTTCCTCTTTCTCCAGTGTGGGCCCCTCCGCCTCCAGGGATGATGTTCCCTCCTCGTTTCCCTTCCGGCGGACCTCCTCTTCATCTTCACTACGCTCCCCCCATGCGACCCCCCCTGCCCGACGGCCACCCACATCGTCCCATGGGTCCTCCTCAGCAGTCCCTCCCCTTCCCACCACACAGCCAGTCGCCAGAGGAGCACACGCCCTCGCCCGAGGACGCCATTTGACCAGGTTTTCCCACTTGAGCTGTGAGATGACGGGGTTTCTAAAGTTTAACTCGGTGGCAGATGGATGGTTATGCGGTACGATTTTCTGTAACATCTACATATTAACCGGGAGGATGTATTTTAATGAAGGGGGAAACCATACATACGCCACTTTGTTCCCGTCTGTCTGCTTCTGCTCGGTCTGCTCTCCCCTCTCTCTCTCTCTCTCTCTCTCTCTCCTCTCTTTTTCCTTTTTTTTTCTTTCTCTCTGTTACTCTCGCTCCGCCCTATCATCATCCAGCTATATTCCCTGTGAAGTAGTTCCCTGTTGTTATGGAGTCGCGGTGACAGCGGTTATGTTCTGTTGTGTAATTTCACAGGCGGGAGCTTAATCTGTACATCTGTGTTTGTGAGCGGGGGGGGGGGGGGATGTTTCCACGTGAACCAGAAACAGTTGCTTGTTTGCTTGACAATGCCAGAAAGGGTTTTAATGGCACTTAGGTTGAAATGTGTGCATGCAGAAAGTGTTTTACGCATGGCATCAATCAATATTCTATCCCGATGGCACAGAAAGAGAAATCCAAAAGATCAGACTATCAGGGAAGAAATGCACCTTTTAGGCCTAATATAATACATTTTATTATACCAACGCTCTTGCTACTGTCACCATCATTTAAAATAGCCAAATTGTAACACCTGCGTTGTTGTTGTTGACCTGGATTCGACTACAAAAGAGACAGTTTCTTCAATATGATTAAAGTTGCATAACTGGATTTCACTGGCTTCCCTGTGGGATTTGTAAAGACTTCGCCTTCATCGACAAAGCTGTTATTTCAAAAAGCAATCGAGCGAACAATGCTTTCGATTATGTTACGTGTGGCCTATAAGCTTGAAAAAAAGGGGCTCATAGTAGCCGCTTGTATTTCCCCGAAGTAAGCTGCCTGTGACTCATCCCGGGAGTTGAAGGGCGGCGAGATAAATGCACGGACTGGCAGAGAGGGCTTCCTTTCACAGCCAGAGAGATGAAACCCATGTGAATTTTGTAAAAAAGTGATTATTAATAGGTGAATAAAGAGTATCAAATTGTCAACGTCTCCATATTTCTCTAACGTATTAACGTTCAATTTCGTGTCGTGCGTGGAGCGAACTCATCGGTGGCCGCCGAGAGGAACGGAGCATTGGGATTTAATTGGCCAATTATCAGTGTTTTCTATAATACTGTACATGTCGCATGCAACGGCAATGTTTAAATATGTAATTACAAAATATTCCAAAATAGACTTTAAGTTATTGTAACCTCGATTGCACAGCACAATTCGTATGTAATGATGATCTCTAACTATCTCTAACCAAACTCTTGCCGTGCGTCATTTTAAACATTTACAGAACTTTTACTCGAAGGTGAACAAAACATTCAGAAAATAAATTAGCATATCTGCAATTTAAATCACAAGATTGTACACTGTATAGAATTTTTTGAAGTAACATTCAGAGCAAATACTCAGCTGTTGATTTGCCTAATCCATGGAAATACAAATAATATATATTGTCTTGGAGAATATCTACTACTACTACTACTACTACTTCATGCCATACGTGTTAGTAGCATTTTTATTATGGTAAGGCTAATTAGCAGATAATATACCTTTCATAGAAATTTGTCCTGATGTCCTGAGACCTTTTTTTTTCACAGCAGACATGTCAAAGCAGGAAAAACCATGGGTGTAACTAATAACAATAATGATGGCTCCATTCTACTTGGGTAAACCAGTTCCTGGGTCCTGGTATTCTTACATGCTGGCGAACAGTTGGACGCTTAACATCATTAATGTCATTAGTTACACACAAACACAAAGTCTGCTGTGAGGCGGGTCTATTAACACCTCTGCCTCACCGAGTTCTTTTTTCTTACGTCCTTTTCTTCCAGTGTGATCTCTTTTATATTTGCAAGGCCGGGCCTCTAGACAAGGAGCGGCTACAGTAGAAAATGAGACACACCTGTGCTTTCTCATGCATATTATAGAAACTTGTATGCACATGACATTAACATACTTGGAAGTACTTGCAACTGTCATTTCAGTTCACTGACGTGGTGGAAAATCCTCCTAATTATTCTTCAGAGGTCAAATGAGGCCATTAGTCAAAGTGATTGTTGTAGTTTTCACCGCTCGGTGGATCGTGACTTAATTTCGCTAGCGTTCCTGTGGACTTTGCGAGGTTCTCATCGTTAAAGCTATTAATTTAAACCAAGAGCAACAAGCAAATTCTGTTTTTGATCTTATATTTGGCTCTGACTTAAAAAAAAAACAGTAGCTTATTATAGCCACTTGTGTTCTGTCTCGATGGACTGTGCAAACTAATTTAGAGAGAAATTCAGTAGACTTTTTTTTACTACAGACTGCTGATGGTTGAAGAGAACAGAGGTCAAATTAGGCAATATGTTGTGGCTGTGTGGCATTAACTAACCAAGCACAGAGTTTTTTTTGGTGTGTTATATAGTTTTTAAAAAAAAAACAGCTCCCTGACCCAAGGGAGGGGGCCTGTTTATCGAGGATGGACAGTCATGTGATTTGGATGTGAAAAGGAGGAATAGGGTGACCCATATAACGGCCTTATATGATTAAGAGATTTACCCGAGACTAAACTAAAAGGACTCGGTTACGTTGTTGGTTACGGTGTGTGCAAAGATTAAGTGATTATTCATTTTTTTAAGTTGGCTCTTTCATGCATTTATGCACCTGTCATCTCTTAAATAGTTCTGTTTTACTAGGGAGAGTGGAAAAGGCGGTGAAGGTGCAAACTATACTTCCTACAGCCTTGAGTGCACTAATGAGATGATGAGTGATATGCCATTACATCATTTATCGCTGCTGAGTGATTTTATATACACACTGTGGTCAGTGAGATGTGCAGTGCTAAAGCAAAAAAATGCTCTTAAGTGTGATCAATAGTAATTTTATTAGGAGAATATAGACTAGGTGTTAAGTCCTCTCACATCCAGGCGAATTTGGCCTCCTCATTAGTTCCTGCATCAGCCACTACCTCCTTTATAAATGTTGTCTTTAGGCCCTGTAAAGCACTCTGTAAACACCGTTATGGAAAGCTGTTAAATATTTCATTCTTATTAGTGAGGTTATCGCTTGTAAAAAAAAAAATAATAGAGGCTCCCCTTGGTCTGGCAGCATTTTTACTGTAATGTAAACCATCAAAATGCTCACCTAAGCCTTTCTCTCTTTACCGCTAAGAATACAGTAAACAGAGACACCACAAAGTACTTATAAAACAACTTTTAATTGTAAAACCAGTCCACACCATCAACAAGAAAGACACAACTATACCTGACACAGTATTTAACATTAACTGTCAAAAAAATATTGATTTGAATCTTTGACATCCCCACCACCTTTATCTTCAATAACCTCTGTTTATAAAAAATCAATACTATTAAAATGGCAGTTTGTTCGTCATCCTTTATAAACAGAAGAAGATTCAATGGTGGGGTTTGATTAGAAGGACCTGTTTTTGGTTCCTTCGCCATCTATACAATTACGTCATCGCAGTAGACTTTTAAAAAAAAATAAAAATCTGCATATAAACCAGTAAAAGACCGAATCAACTCTTGTCGGGATGGTCGTAAAGATGGAAGCATTTTCATATTCATGAGTAATGATGCAAACTTTGTATTGTACCTTAAAGAGTGAGCGACAGACAGAAGAGGTAGATGCGTAAAAAGAGAATGTAACAGTGATACCTGCCTTAAAGGGATACCTTGGTATTTTAACTTTTCACATGCCGTTACTCAGTTATTATAAAATAAATTTGTTATTGTGGGTTACCATGACTCATTGCATTATTGACGCCGGTGTGCAATTGCCGTGATGTAGTGGTAATTTAAGACTGATCCACATGAAAATAACCTGCTTTGTTAACAAAAATATAGGTTTTTATAAAAGACTTTGGTGAGGAAAATAAGCCCCCGGTATCCCATAAACACTGTAAATGGTCTAGAAGAGGATCTACTGAAAAATCCCCATTTTTGCTACGCTCTTCCTCATACCACCAACAGAGCTGGTGGCATGAGGAAGTCCACTGGTGGTTTGAAAGGGGTGAGTTAAAGCCTAAAATGTCAGTGTCCACCTCCTTGAATTTGGATTATAGATTATATTTAGATTTCTGAGGAAAATTTAAGTATTATTCCTTTCTGAATGTGCTGACCAGGTCTGTCTTATATACACACACAATTTTGAAATAACTTTTGCCTTATCTTGCATTTTTAATCACTGCAACCAAACTGTAACTCTTAAAAATGCAAGATGCACCACTAAAATGGCAGAATGTGACAATGAAATTACTTCAAAAGTACAGTAGGCACTGTGGATGCTCTCTGAAACAACAAAACTGTCATATGATCACCACCTAACTATTAAAAAACACCATAACAAAAAGTAATTATTAGCCTCATACAAGACATTTAAACCAATCCACATAAAAAAAAAAGTACAACAATTTAAAATATTTCATGGCACAATCGACCAGGTTCATATATAAACCAGTATTTCCCCATATGTCATTGGAAGCTTATAATTTACTTATAATTACACACAATAATGTGTTCTCCTTGACCTTGTCACTGAGCATGTAACTTCCTGGTTTTGAATACTCCATGAAAGAGAACCTCTAAAAGCTCCAGTATCGCCACATAAAACTCAAATGTAAATATTCACGAAGGCTCTTGAACGGTTGGTGAATACAGCGCTGCTAAGAATTGCTAAAAAATCTCCATGTGACTTCGTTAAATGGTGTCCATGTCAGATAACGTAGCTTGCTAGTTGTAAAACGTGTAAAAATAAAAATCTAGGCAACAGTGTACTTTGCGTGTTGTTAACTAGGTCGTACAAAAATGTAAAGTTCAGCTGGAAGTCCTGCCGACACTGCCAAAATCAAAGCCAAACACAATGCTTGATGTTGGTCACATTCACGCTCATTTAAGCTTTGTGAACACATCAAATAAATCCAGTTAGACCACGCTGTCGGACTACCTTAATGTATAAAGACAATGGCACTCTCACCAAATACTACATTCTGGGAGGCGATCATTTCAAGCGTTTCAATCCAAAATGTGACACCCGTAGTACACATGTTAACGGGATTTAAAGGTCCAGTGTGTAGGATCTGGCGGTATCTAGCGGTGAGGAGAGGAGATTGCAACCAACTGAAGCCTCTCCCGTGTTGGAGAGCTACGGTGGCCAACGCGAAAACGCTAATGGCCCTCTCTAGAGCCATTTGGATCAGAGCCAGTGCGTAGAGTGTGTGTGTACGTGGGAAGTGAGCGATGAAGCAAGAGAGAGAGAGAGTGGCGGCGACGAGAGCGAGTAACGTTATCGACTTTGGTGCAAGCAGGAAAAGTTAACAGAGTTGGGTAAGTCCGTTCTGGGCTACTGTAGAAACACGGCGCAGCAACATGGCGGACTCTGTGAAGAGGACCCGCTCTCTATGTAGATATAAACGGCTCATTCTAAGGTAACGAAAACACGAATCTTATTTTCAAGTGATTATCCACTAAGGAAAACATACTTATATAGATATATATATTCCATTTCTGCCAATAGATCCCCCTAATTGTTACACACTGGTCCTTTAAGTCATGTTTCGACACTTTCATTTTCAAGCCAGGAGTAATTTCGTGTGCCACTAGGAGTATTAGACTTCTATTGATAAGATATTATGATACATATGCCAGTTTGTGTCACCCACTGAACAATTCCAAGACATCAGTCAATAAAACCCTCATTTCATTCGTTTTAGTATCCAGTAGGGCTGGGCAATATATCGATATTATATCGATATCGTGATATGAGACTAGATATTGTCTTGATTTTGGATACCGGAATATCGTAGTATTGCATAAGTGTGGTGTTTTCCTGGTTTTAAAAAGGCTGCTTTACAGTAACGTGATGCAAATTTCTGAACTTACCAGACTGTTCTTGCTTAGTCATTATATCCACATTACTGATGACTATTTTTTTTTAAATCTCATTTTGTAAATATTTTGTGAAAATAGTTAACCCTACAATATCGTCTCGATATCAATATTGAGGTATTTGGTCAAAAATATCATGATTTTCTCCATATCGCCCAGCCCTAGTGTCCAGTGATACATTTGTGTTTTTACACAACACAAATCTGAGGGCACGCAGTAATTTCTAAAAATAACTTCTAACAAGGAAATGAAATGTAATGAATACTGGAATAAGTTTCAGTGGTTTCAGCAGACATCAGTCTTGGTATCATTTTTCCTCCATAGAAAGTACCTGTAACTAACATGTGAGAGGAAATTATGCTTCTATTCCTGTTTTCCTTTAAAGGGATTCAAACCCGCGAGTCCTTATGGTGTGTGCCTGCTGGCACGAGAGGCAGCTTACCAACTGGTGTCGCCGTTAGCAGAGGAGTGTAGTGGATAGCGGGAAGATTCAGAGAAATGTTTGTGCTTGCGGAAGTGAATGCTACCATGTGTGTCAATATATGGGTTTGCGGTCCTTGTGTGTGTGTGTTTTGAGTGTGCTTCGTAATGTGCGACTGTGTGTGTGTGTGTGTGTGTGTTTTCCTCAGCAGTTGAGAATGGGCCTGCTTCTGTCTTGTCTGAATGGGAACACGGGGCTGTCAGAGTCTGCCTTCCCTCTGTGAGGACCCAGTGTGGCCACGGCCTGGAAGACAACACACACGTATGGTTGTTAAAAGATGCCTACACACACACCAAGGGGACAAAGACACAGCTCTGAATATCGACGGACACATTTGCACACCTTTCTGATAGCTGTCCAGTCCTCCAGGATGTCCAGGTCAGGCAGCATGTAAACAATATATGGACGTGAGACGGAGTTAAGGACGGTGCCACAGGGAGAGACGCATCTAGATAGCAGCATTTGGGATTTATAGAATCAGCAGTTTAAATACTAAGTAGTATCCATGTGCAACCGAGGTATTAACAGCAAGAAGGATATCAGACACCACCGAAGGTCGTCTCCTCTTCTTATCTGGACTTAAAGCGTCTCTCCTCTTCTTCCTTCCCGATAACTCATCGTTCCACAGCTCTGATAGAGAGACACAGAGAGGCACAGATTCAAATATTTTTGCGCATGCACTGAATATAATAGAAATGCTCGATGTGTGTAGTGTGCTCTTATTACTGTAATTAAAATGTATTTAGTTGTAATTTATCGACTGTGTTCTGTGTTGCGTCACCTGATGTAATATCTATGCTGTGTCTGTCTTCTTCCAGTCTTCTAATTTTCTCCTCCAGTTCGCTCTGTACTGTGTCAAACAGCAGCAGCTTCTCACTCTGCACACACATGCACACACAAACACACGCACACACACACACACACATACAAAAGCAAAGACACAATATTAGAAAAAAAAAATCGAATCAAACACACAAGTATACATCCGAATATGTACATAAACCACCAAGCACTTAGATTAAATAACACTCACTTAAATTCAAATCAAATTCTGAATTCTTAATGACTCGAAGAGCCAAGGACTCAAAAGAAAATGCAACGCCTCTTTATACTTTTTTATAAAACAGAAGGTAATTAAAGTGTGTGTGTGTCTGACCTCCCAGTGCTGGCATGCTGCCTGGATCTCACACTCATACTTGTTCTTCACAGACTCCAGACACAACTCTCTGTAGATACCTGACAAAGGCGAAGGGAAACACACAATGAGAGAGCGAATAAGGAGACCAGAGTGTGTGTTAAGACTTCATGAGTGTGTCTGTGTGTTGTTGATGTTTACCTGCCACCTTGGTGCGGACCTGCATGTTCTCCAGCAGCACAGCCAGAGGCTCCAGGTACTCTGCTGCCCGGCCAGCCTCCACCTCTGTCAGCTTGCTGTTCACCTGACTGAGACGCTCGCGATACAGCCTGCACACAAACACAGGTGGAACTATGGCCATAACTAATTCCTATGAATGACTTTTTAATAAACATTTTTAAATTTCAAAATCACACGATAAACTTGACAAAAATCTATTTCAGTCACTCACTGGTCTTTGAGATCCGTGAACTGTTTCTCCAGGTTGGTCATTTCATCCAGACACTCCATCCTCCTCCGCTCACAGTCCTCCTCATCCATTTCTGGAACACGATAAAGACAGACACACAAACACCTCTAGATTATAAAGTGGAGTTGCGATGGAAGAAGGAAGCTGTCTCAGGAGCTGATATGGAAGCAAAACCTGGCAGACGTATTTCTGCTAGGTTGTGTGTCTGCCGGCTATAAAAGATTTGCAAATATGCAGTGTCTCAAGGATGGACAACTCATTGAGTGGGGATGTCCAGTCAACATTTGACAGCAACTACTTTTATCACATTGTGTCTTTTAATTGAATAATAATGTTTTGCTCATTTTTCCAGCTCAGGCTTTCTCACCAGAGCTGTCTCCATCCTCGGAGACGGAGGAGGTGTCAGAATCCTCCTCCTCTGAGCTGGACGCCTCTTGCTCCTGCTCCTCCACCTCCATCTCCTCCGCTGTGCTCTCCTTCTTCTCCCGGTCACGGTGCACCGGCATGGTGGCGAGTCAGCTCCAGACTGGTAGTGTCGGATAGAGAGACAATGTCAGGCTCTTTCGGCAGTTTTACCTACAACAGATACAGCTGCGATATGCTTGATTCCATTTGTTTAGATTCAGGCATGACAAACTGAAACGACTTGGTAGTTCAAAGTAATTAAAAATAATTACAAATGACTTGCTGAACACACTAATTTAGTTTCTTTCCCCCGAATATGATTATATAATTTCTGAAAAATAATCTAAGGGTTGTAGGATGACTTCAGTAGCAACAAACAAAAAGGAAAAAAACCCATCCTTCAAGTATCAGTTTATCACTTAGATTCGTTATTCATAAATATTTCTACATTTCTGTTTTTCCATCCATTTGATTTGTGTAATATCCCTATTGTCATTTATCAAATGCCCCTGAAATTCTATTCCTACTGAACGATGTTTTAATACATATTTATTTCTTCACTCATCTATATTTTGATGATGGTTCAATTTGGAAAATTATAACTGAAATGCTGTGGGAAATACTATGTTACGTCACAACAAGACTGAACCCCTCTTGGTAGATGGCTTTATTATAACGTTATTGCTTGAGATTAGCTATTGACTATTATATGCTATTATTTAGTTATTCAAGCAAACCAATTTAAAAAAATTAGAAGATCTAGTTGTTTACATTTATAATCACTGTACAAGAAAAATAAACAATAACAAACAACAACACATCAAGTTAGCATAACGTTAGCATGTTAGCAAGCCAGCATAGTTAGATAGCAAGCGACATTAGCACGACTTTTTACAAAATGTATTAACAAGAAAGCTTAAAATTAAACCATAACTCACAAGACGGGGAGGTACGAGACGTTTGCGGGAATGTTTAAAGAAAAGCAAAAGAAGTTTGAACTTATTTTTTCCCTCGGTTACAATAATACTCGTGTGTCCCAGCTAAGCTAAAAACAAATCTGAGTAGGGCGCTCTTATTTGTGTATTTGGGAGCTGTAGTTTTCTACATCGCCGGTGTTTACGGGATAAAGGTCTAACAACCGGCTGTAAACTACATTACCCGTCAGCCCTGTAGGTCGAGGTTGATAGCTCGAGCAGAACTGTCGAAACGCGTTCTAGAACTTTAACGGCAGTAAAAATTGTAAACGCAGTTGGAGTCAGAAGTATATTACAGTTTTGTAACAGTCGTATATGATATATTTCAAACTGGATAACCAAACTTTGCTTATTGTTGAACTATGTTGAATTTCTCTGGTATCCATTACTTTGTTTTCCCTCCTCCCCCCTCCGCCATGATGTTTTCTAGTGAGCAGCGGAGCTACCAGCTAGCCTAGCCGTCAGGCTGCGGACTGTTGTGGAAGAAGGGAGGTGCGATGGATGGATGCTCCGCTCCGCTACGTTTTACATATTTATCTTAGTTTAAACAGAATGCTCCGACTAAATTTTAACCCATTGATATAGTCCGCGCTGTTGCGGAGGGCTGCTAATTCGCAGCGCAGCGTTAATAAATGATCCAAGAGCAGCGGCGGTCTTTCGTTATAGATTGAAGATTAACGTTGAGCTGAGGCTGTTTAAAAAGAGGCAGCTAACACGCTAGCTCCTCCTCGCCCGTCTACCATCGCATTCTTGTGTCTCCCGCCCCAGGAATGTTCTCCAAAAAGCCTCATGGGGACGTTAAAAAATCAACACAGAAAGTGTTGGACCCGAAGAAGGACGTGTTGACGAGGTTGAAGCATCTCAGAATAGTCATAGGTGAGTTAAACAATAATTATTAAGCAGCTAACAAGGTTAGCTTCTATGTGCCAGTCTGTGGATACAGGGAATGTTACACCAAACTCCCCTCGAAAATCACGAATTTCATAGTTTTTTCCTTGCACGTAAACAGAGAAGCAGCCTTTTTTTATAACAAACTTTAAGACAATTTCAGATTTTTTTGTATCTACTCATCAATTCGGCACCTCACCTGTATAGTCCACTGCACAGCATTCGATCAGTTGTTCTGATTTGTCACCTTTATTATCACTATTGCTTTTTTTCTTTCTCCATCAGAATGACTATGATGGGCAGTAATAAGCCTTGTGTGTATATAGGCTAAAGTGAAAGCTGTTTAAGAGTAAATGAGGCCAGCTGTAGCCGCTGTCATCATAATCTATCGAGGTAGAAAAGGGTTTTAAAGGCGTGCTTTGCACTGTGTAAGTGACAGTTCCATCACATTGACAGGTTTTTGCATAGAGGAGAATCGGATGTAGGTTCATGTTTTTATCGCCGTGTGATAACATGTGTATGAAGCAGTATGCATAACATTTAGGGTAATGATGTTCTCTGTTAGTGAGGCTGTTGTGATTTCTGCAGGGGTGTGTCTGAGTGCTGGATAAAGACTTGGTGTGTGAGAAATGCCGAGTGTTTTTTTTTTTAAACATGTGTTACATACAAAATAGCAGCTTTAGGGTTTTGAATGTGTTGGAGAATAGGGAGGATGGTTGGGTGATGGGTATGAATAAGTGATGGATTTGTGAGTGCCTCTGTGATTTGTGCGTGCGTGTGTGTATGTGTGTGTATTTTTCACTGGCACACACTTGCTCTCACACATGTACACACCCACAAACACACAAAGGACACTGACCTCAGAGGGAAACAGCCTCTACTATTTCCTCTCTATGTCCAGTACAGTAGCTCAACTTCCTGTTTCTATTGTAAGAGCTACCTACTGGTCTCTCTGTGTGTGTGTGTGTGTGTGTGTGTGTGGGTGTGTGTGTGGGTGTGGGTGTGGGTGTGTGTGTGTGTGTGTGTCTGCGCCAGACATAGAGAGAGAAGGGGTGTGCCCCTCTCTGCTCTCTATGGGGAATACAGGACCTTGATAACAATCACAGAGACAAACACACTTGCAGTCACATTGTTTGAGAAGGAATACTCAGACAGACCCACACAGTTTTAACAATCATGGTGCCAGACCACCACTTGAAGAAAATCCATATGGGCACTATTAGTTGCAGCACTGATAAGAATTGGAGCGATGCCACTAACTTTAGAGAGCAAGCAGGCTAAATAACGTACCCCACACAACAAGAATCGCTTGTTGCTGATGTTGTTCGTGTAGTAGTCATTCTCATGAAAACTGACTGACCAGCTTTCTTTACCCTACAACAAGACTCTCCCCTCAAAAATGTTTACCTTTGCCATAGTAGGAAACAGAGAGTGAACATGAAGAGTGTTGGATACTTTTTTTAAAGTTTCGTAATAGAATAGTTCACAACTTATCTTGAAGAATGATTCAACAAGAAGCTATTTCATCGCTTTGCAATCCCTTTGATGCAATCAGGTTATTAAGTAACTGATTCCGAGGCCTGTTTGGCCCTGTTGTTGATGCTGGAACAAATAGCTGGCCCCACAGTTATGTTTAGGGGTAATAACTAAACCTTGACTCAACTCAATTATGTCAAACTTATGTCAAATAATGGGTTTTGTAGAAAAATAGCTCCTGTGCATCAGCTATCGAGGTGGCATGTGCAATCAGGTAGTGAGATATGTTGCGTTAAAAAATGTCAGTGCCCTGAGGCAAAGATAGAAAACCACTCAGCTAGGCCACCAGGACCTTACAAGGGCAACCACTATGGCATCGAACACAGACCGCCTCAGTGTGTGTGTGTGAGTGTGAGTGTGAGTGTGTGTGTGTGTGTGTGAGTGTGAGTGTGAGTGTGTGTGTGTGTGTGAGGAGTTCAGCTTTCAGACTTCATATAAACAAAGCCAGAGGCTCTTCTGAGTGTATGTGTACTTGTTGCATGTGCGAAGCACAATGCCTAATGTCCTTCATGCGTGTGTATTTTCTTTCACTTTTGACCCAGAACTAAAGCGGCGGTTGTATTCTCATTGTGAGCGTGTGTTTTATCTCTGTGTCTGAGTCAGCGTGTGTCCTTCCTAATGACAGGCAGGGGTGTTGACGTAGAGATTCAGTCCAGGACACATAAAGGTAAACTTCCCATCCTTCAGAGCAGTATATCTGAAGCTGTAGCTGGGAGCCAGACTGTGGCCGTGAGTCTGTTTTACTGCAGCATGACATGACACAAGTGTATTTAGAGAACCTAGATGCTGCGGTGAGGTTGCTCACATACATTTCCTGTGATGAAAAGTCAGAAATGTGGGGTCTTCACAACACTCTTATAGATGTGTTAAGACTTCTAACTCGAAAACATCTTGACTAAAGATGAATAGAGAAGAGCCTATAGCTGGTTTAATTGTTTATTTCAGATTACTTAGATATTTATTGTGAAGTTGTCTCCCTTTCCTCTGATGTTTTTATTGCTATATTTGATTGAATTTTTCTGTTTTTCTTTGACTATGAGAGTGAACAGAGTGACATGTGGGGGGTCAAGTTCAGAAGCATATTTGAATTTTTCTGATGGCTAATGGGGGCTGCTAGCTTAGGGAGATGTCCAAGTTTTATGAACGTGTGACGTGACGAATGAAAATGATGAAGATGGTCATGGAACCGAGTGTTGAACGCTGTTGTCAGGACTGGGATCGTTTAAATTTCTGGAGGAATCGAGGACAATTTTGTGGACAGTTTTGAGTTAACCTTTGTGTTCTTCTCCTGAGTGTGTTTGTGTTGTCAAGAATATCGAAGCATTGATACATATCGATACTGAATAAACAGTTTCACCCCTTTTATAAACTTTTTGTCCTGCCATCAGGCAAAAGATTCCAGAGTATCAGAGTGAGAACAACTAGACTGCTTAACAGCTTCATCCCCCAAGCTGTCAGGATGCTAAACAGCTAGTCACCTGTACCCGAAGGCATTTTTGCACATGTGCTGGACACTTTTAACGCTTTTGACACTTTTAACTGGATCTTAACATTCTTATTCTTAATTTATATTTTAACCATTACTCTGAGCTCGAGAGTGTGTTTGTGGCCAATGTTCATTTCATTTGTTGTGATAAGTGTTCTATTTTATTTTATTGTTTTGTACTATATATAGTAGTGTGTGTCAGCTATTTATTATTTATATTGCACTTTGTATTTATTATTGTATTGCACTGATCCTGGGAAACGCACTTTCTTTCTGCCTGGCAGAATGACAATAAATGGAATTGAATTGAATTGAATTGAATTGAATTGAATTGATTACACATTTCCTGCAGTATCGATACACAAGTACCGGCTGAGTTTTCTGCTCTCTCAGCGAGTTGACACACACACACGCTGCTATTCATCTTTTAATAAATAACTAAAATTCTATGCCCTCAATGTTGTGTAAATTTATCCCTGTGGTATCGAAAATGGTATCCAATATTTTCAAGGTGTTGAATCAGAGTTAGAAATTTCAGTATAGTGACATCACTCGTGAGTATGTTAGTTAATTGTCGGCTTCATTTCCCGTCTCATTTTCCAGAAAACGCAGAGCCGTCTGAGCTGAAACAGTTTTTCGACCTGAACTACTCCCATATCTACTATGTTTTCTTTGAGAACTTCGTCACCATTGAGGTCAGCCTCAAGCAAAAAGGTAAGTTTTACTCACTGTCATCCGAACACTTAAGATGATCTCTGATTGGTCAACTTTCACAGGGTAGAAATAAAGCGATGTATCGTTGCTGTTTAGCCGTATCATTGTGCTTTTTTTTCAAGCTACTCTGTGTGTTTCAGGTCACAAGTCTCAGAGGGAGGAGCTGGACTCGATTCTCTTCATCTTCGAGGTAATAAAATACCATTGCAAATTTCCAATTCGCAGAGAAAACTCTTACTAAAAAGCTTGATGCAACATGACTTCAGATTGAAGCTCTGACATTATGTGAAGCTAAACACTGTGTTTGCGATTCCATGAGCTCTAACTTTCTGTAGGTGGTCTTGGTCAGTACCAAAGCACCAGCTGGCATTGACGTCAGAGTCAGATCACTGACATTTAGCAACACTGAACTGCGATGCGGTGTTTAAAGGAGCCAGGATAAGATAGCAGAGTCAGTATGTGTGTGTGTTACTGACCTCCATTTGGCCCCACACACTCAAAATAATGACTTAGTATCCCCAAATAATGAGAATGAGATAGTAAGTCATTATTTTGAGAAAATTTCTCAATATTTTGAGATACTAAGTCATTATTTTGAGATTCTAGGTCATTATTTTGAGATTCTAGGTCATTATTTTGAGATTCTAAGTCATTATTTATAGATACTAAGTCATTATTTATAGATACTAAGTTATTATTTTGTGATATTAAGTCAATATTTCGAGATACTAAGGCATTATATTGCGATCCTAAGTCATTATTTATAGATACTAAGTCATTATTTTGTGATATTAAGTCATTATTTTGCCATACTAAGTCAATATTTGGACATACTAAGTCATAAGTCATTATTATAACCATACTAAGTCATTATTATAACCATACTAAGTCATTATTATAACCATACTAAGTGATCATATTGCGATCCTAAGTCATTATTTATATATACTAAGTCATTATTTTGTGATATTAAGTCAATATTTTGAGATACTAAGTCATTATTTTGAGATACTAAGGCATCATTTAGATATATTCAGTCATTATTTGGAGATACTAAGTCTTTATTTTTTTTATTCTAACTCATCATTTCGAGAAAGTTTATCATTATAATGACTTACAAGATATTTTTTTTTTCATCACAAGGCTAAGTTTTCATCTTATTTTTTCTTTTTTTCTTTTACTGGCGTAAATAGGCTTCCATAGAATCCGGTGAACCAACCAACCAGTGACATCTTAATCATTAATTGTTATAAAGATAAATGGGACAGTGGCAAATATATACAGTAAAACCCGCTCATAACCCGTAACATACCGTAACAATTCTTATGGCGAAAAAAATGGTCCTGAATATCTGAATCTTTTTTTTTTTTTTTTTTTTATCTCCAGAAAATCCTCCAGCTCCTGCCAGAGAGAATCCAGAGCCGATGGCAGTTCCACAGCATCGGTAACTCACACAAAACCACGCTCAACAAAGCAGATCAGATCGTCCCAGCAAACCACGTGTTGAATCAAGTTCAAATAGTTTTGGACTCATTTTTTTAACCATTACAAAAGTATCTAAAATCAACTTTTAATGTTATTGGAGCTGGCTAACCTTACGTCACACTGTGCACTGTTGGTTTGAAACGACTAGGCTGACACGTGTTTCTCTCTCTTAGGGTTGATCCTCAAAAAGCTGTTGCACACTGGGAATTCTCTGAAGGTACCTGCTCTGATCCTAATCCTCCTCCGTCCGCCTCCTAAGAGGACATGTACAGCCTTCTTCTTAATTTTAGGTCTTACTTAAATGCTGCAGGTTAACACGTACTAATTTGGATTTTCTCCTCATTCCTCTTCTCCATCTCTCATCTACTACATCGTAGATCCGTCGCGAAGGCGTGCGCTTGTTCTTGCTGTGGATGCAGGCGTTGCAGAGTAAAGCGGAGCGCGAGCAGCTCTGCATGTTTGCCTGTTTGATTCCCGGCTTCCCAGCTCCGCTCTGCCACGGGACCCCACGCACCCTGGACACTCTGATCAACCCACCGCTGAGTTTAACAGAGAGTTAGTAGAAAAAAACACTCACAAACACAGTCTGTCGCACTGATAAATGAGCTCAACATTCATCTATTATTCAAAAACGAGCCGTTCACTGCACCTGACAATATCTAAAACCTTGGATAAGATTTGTAACCCTATACATTTTTTTTTACAATGTATACAGAGATCAGACAAATGGCAACATATTTTGCAGTATTCATTGTAATATAAACATGACCCTGCTTTCCCCCCTTACAGCTCAGGTTACCCCAGAAGAGATCACTCCACTGGTTCCTCCCCAGTCAGGTGACAAGAACCAGGAAGACCTCACTGCTTACTTTTTAGAAGCACTACTCAAATACATGGTAAACCAGGTATTATCATCATTCCTTACTAACACTTTTGCACATGTTGTGATGCCTCACTAATGCCACTAATGCATAAACAAACATATGTGGGAGAAACCAGGTAATAGGTCTGTTATTTACTGACATTTATCATATATAGGAACTAGGGCCATCAAAGTTAACGCGATAACGCGTTGACGCAAATTCGTTTTAACACCACTAATTTCTTTAACACATTAATGCAAACTTGTGATTTTTAGGTTTTAGCGGGCTCGGTTTTAAAGCTAGAGTGAAGATACTGACATCATATGGAACTAGATAACCTAAGGACTCCATTGGTACCAACCATGTCATACCAGACTAAATAACGCTCCAAACCTATGCTAAATTTTGGTGAGGAAAAACCGGCATGGCCATTTTCAAAGGGGTTCCTTGACCTCTGACCTCAAGATATGTGAATGAAAATGGGTTCGAGTTTGCCATGTTATGATTTGAGCATATTTTTTATGTTAAATTCAGTACCTGTGAGAGTTTCTGGACAATATCCGTCATTGTTTTGTGTTGTTAACTGATGTCCAATTATAAATATATACATACATTTGCATAAAGCAAGCATATTTGCCCTCTCCCATGTTGATATGAGTATTAAATACTTGACAAATCTCCCTTTTTAAGGTACATTTTGAACAGAAAAAATATGCGAAATTCATTAATTTGGGATTAATCAAAAATAAACTATGGGCAATCATGCGATTAATTGCGATTAAATATTTTAATCGATTGACAGTCCTTATAGAAACTTGATGGGAGGTGAAGTATTCATCTAATCCCTTACTGGTATCACTGACAAATACAAATGTCATCCCGTATTGACAAATACAGACTCGGTTCTTGTATTTCCTCTTCTTGCTGCTATCGCACACACAAACACACACATGCAGTCATCCGCACACTGATAACATTCTCCCCTAAAACAATGGTGCTCTTCTCCATTTTACCCTATTTTGTGTGCGTCACGCTCTCTTTATAACACAAGCTTGTTTGTCTTTGTGTGTGTGTGTGTGTGTGTGTGTGTGTGTGTGTGTGTGTGTGTGTGTGTGTGTGTGTGTGTGTGTGTGTGTGTGTGTGTGTGTGTCCACCAGGCCAAGTCCCTTGAGTGGCGTTATAAAGACAACCATGAACGCGGCTTCAGCTTCCTCTTCGGTCACTTCAGGAAGTTTTACCTTCCTCACATCTTTCCCAACTTCGCCATGGAAACCAGCCTCTACAGCCCAATACTGGGTCAGTTACTATTCGATCTTATATAGCTACTGGTGATGTCGTAGACCGCACATAGATAAAGATTTTCCTCCTCTCCCCCCGCAGACGTGCCTCCGATGCGTTCTAAGCCCTACTACAGCGTGGTGCGCAGGGAGCAAGACGGGGGCGAGACCGTGTACTGCACCAAGGAGAGCTTCCTTCAGGCCCGAGTCATCTTCATCCGCTGGCTGGTTTCCTTCTGGCTCGAGCCGCGGCCCAACACGCACACAAACATCCCAGGAACAGAGGGGGAGAACGTCCCCAAGAACATACAGGTTAACACATACATAGTTTGCTAATAGACCGGGTGTGCCGAGTATGGTTCAAGTCACTGGAAAGTTCCTTTTTACTTAATTATATTGACATCACCAAGGTGGTAATATGTAGGGATGGAAATTTTCATTATTGATTAACCTGCAGATTTTCTTGATTAATTAAGTCTTTTTTTTTTTTTCCATAAAATGTCAGAAAAAAGTCCAAGAGTCCAAGATGACATAATGTGATGTCTTGTTTTGTCCAACCAACTGTCCAAAATCCGAAAATATTCTGTTTTTTAAATTGTAGATGACAAAGGAAAACAGGGAATAGTCACATTGGAGAAGCTGGAACCAGAGAGACCCGAGATTAATCGAATATTCCAAATATTTACGAATCGATTTTCTGTCGATTGACTAATCATCGGAGCTCTAGTAACATGTGAGCTCCTGCTTTTTAACAAGGCATCAAAATCTTGTTTTTTTAGAGGGTTTATCCTGACAAAAGCCTTCTAGACTTTAAGTGTTCCAAACAGCAAATGTAGAAAATCGATTGGATGTTAGCAAAAAAGGATATTAAATACCATGAAAATGTTCCATAACACCGGATTTGTGCATAGCAGAAATGACAAAATGTTACTCAGGAACTCTCCACAAATATTTATATGGGATATTATTTTTCTGATTTCTATTTGGCTTCTCACCACATTGTAAAACCCCTTAAATTCCCCCCCTCCAGCGAGCAGCAGCCGGACTGGCCGCTCGCTCTGCAGGCAGCTCGGACGACAGCGGCGGAGGCGGGATTCGGTCCGACAGCCACCTCGAAGGCAGCGGGTGCTCGTCCGGATCGGGCGGAGGCAGCCTTGGGATATCTGGGGGTCCGGGGGCCGGGAGTGAGCCTGAACAAAGCCACTCCAACACGTCCACGCTGACCGAGAGGGAGCCCAGCTCCTCCTCGCTCTGCTCCATGGATGAAGAGCAGCTCACGGACATGGAGGTGGTGAGGAGAGTACTGACCAGCTCCAGGACCAACGTCAACTTCATCACTGAGATCTTTAGACAGGTGAAGGAGAAATAGCTTTTTTTAGGGAGTGGAGTGGGGGCGTTCTGTAAGTTCTGACAGTTCCAGTGTGTTAAACCTTTAATGTAAGAGTTGTGTCTGCAGTTTGTGTGGATCTAGGTGGTATTTTTCTAATATTAGATTTCATGTGTCATTAGTCCACCTGTTTTTCTGTTCTTAATACAATATGTCCATGTACAAGTCGCTTGATCTTTTACGACTAGCTTTCTATCTATCTATCTACAGGCTTTTCTCCTTCCCATGTGCGAAGCTGCCGCGATGCGTAAAGTGGTGCGTGTTTACCAGGAGTGGTTCGCCATGGAGGACAGGCCAGTGTTTATGAAGGAGCCAGAGGAGGGACCCTATCCCACAACCAGCAGCCTGGATTCAGGCTCTCAGCTCGGAGACAATGAGGATGAGGTGAGGGATTACCCGGAGTCAGTAATATAATCCTGAAATGTTTAAAGTAAAGGTAGGCCAGACAGATCAGAACAGATCTATCATGTAGGGACTTACTATGTCTGACCTGCCCTCTAACAGAGGGAGTTTGACTTTTGTCTCCAAAAAAAAGAAAGGGTGATTTAATTTACTAGATGGGGCTTCATATTATGAATCCTGGGCTTGGAAAACCGTAGTCTGTGTCTGTGGCTGTGCTGTTTCAAATATCAAATTTTTTCTCAAAAATTTATATTGATTAGAAACAGCAAATACTCAATTTGTTTCAGCCTAGTTTTAAGAGAGGAGAACGTGTGCATTTGTCTGTATATGTTTAGGTTATTTTTAGGGCTGTCAATCGATTTAAAATATTGAATTGTGATTAGTTGCATGATTGTCTATGGTTAATCGCAAATTAATCGCACATTTTTTATCTGTTCAAAATGCACCTTTAAAGGGAGATTTGTCAAGTATTTAATACTCTTATCAACATGGGAGTGGACAAATATGCTTGCTTTATGAAAACCTTTTATATATATTATTTGAAATCCATTACCAACACAATCAATGACAAATATTGTCCAGAAACCCTCACAGGTAGTGCATTTAGCATAACAAATGTGCTCAAATCATAACATGGTAAACTCAAGCCCAACAGGCAACAACAGCTGTCAGTGTGTCAGTGTGCTGACTTTACTATAACTTGCCCAAAACTGCATGTGATTGTCATAAAGTGGGCATGTCTGTAAAGGGGAGACTCATGTACCCATAGAACCCTAAGTTTGGAATGTTATTTAGGCTCTTTTGCGACAAGCTAGTATGACATGGTTGGTACCAATGAATTCTTTTGGTTTTCTAGTTTCATAAGATATCAGGATTGTCACTCTCTACTCTTTAAAACTGAACCCGCTACAACCTCTGAAAGATTGATTGCGTTAAAGAAATTAGCCCTAGTTTACTTAACTCTAACTGTGTGTTTCTTCTCTCTTCGTCAGGGAATGAACAAGGGGGTTGACAGTGAATTGCTGGAGTACAGCGTTCATGCCGGAGTTCAGACGACACTACAGGTAATGCTCCTCACGCGCTGTCTGTCCATTTCATAAATACACTAACAATCGTCTCATTTTTGCAGTCGTTAAAGTAGTTACTGTTTTTACTTCACCTTCTAGCGTCGTCCAGAAGAAATAGCTTGCGGACCCATTTTTAGATTCTAACTTCTTTTCTCCTTTTCAGGTATTTATCACCCACTCCTCCAACGTCTTCCTGTTGGAGCCGGCCAACGACATCAAGATCCTTTTGGAGGAGCACGTCGACATGTGCAAGCGAGTCCTGAACATCTACCGCAGCCTCGTCATGCACGAGACCATGGACCAGAAAACATGGTAAAAAATCTATCTAAATCTATAAAATCTATCCATCTAAATACATTTCAGTAGAATCGGGTCGTTGAATGTTCCGTCACATCTGCCTGCTTTTTAATGTGTTTGTTTTGTAGGGAGCAGGTCTTGCTTGTTCTGCTGAGGGTGACGGAGTCGGTGATGAAAAGACCTCCATCCATCATGCCCCAGGGCAAGAAGAACAACACGCTGTCAGGCAGACTGGCTGGACCTATCTTTCAGGTACATTAGTATCACTATATCAAACTGGTCAGATATTTCTTCCTGCTTACCAAACATACAGTTTTTTTTTTTTTTTTTTTTTAATTATCTGTGGGGTAGATGGAGACAGAGTTGTCTCTGTCGTACATAAAAAAATGAATGAATGAATGAATAGGAACACTGTTGCAGTCATGAGAACATTGTTTACAGCAGCACAGCTTCTGGGAGACAGACTGGCATGTGGTGCTCTAAATACTTAACAAAGACAGATTTAATACAGATGTACTTTGTCTATTATCAGTCTGAATTATGTAAAAGCCACAGGATGCCTTCATGCAGATGTTGTAATCACCTAAGGAAGGAGTAGTTTATATGATCTTGGGCTCTCAAGTATTCAGCTGCCTTCATCTTTTCAATTTTTTATGTCTAACATGCTTGGGATTGTATTATTTACCAAAAATGATTTTCTGAACACCTTAAAGGGATAGTTTGGATGTTTTGAATTGAGTTGGGTTGTATGAGGTACTTATCCATACTGTTTCTCCAAACTGGGGCCAAAGGTAATACACTGACTATGGATAAGCACCTCATACAACCCCATTTAACTATCCCTTTATTGAAGTTTAATAATGTCCAGGTATGACCCAGCTGAATAGTATTTAGTTTCAATGAGAAGAGAGCTTCTAATATAGCTGTCTGTCATGTCTCATTCCCCTCTTTCTGCACAGACGCTGATAGTAGCCTGGATTAAGGGGAACTTAAACGTCTACATCAGCAGAGAACTGTGGGACGACCTCCTCTGCGTCCTCTCCTCTCTTACCTGCTGGGACGAACTGGTCACCGAGTGGTCACTCACCATGGAGACCCTCACCAAGGTACTGGAAGTTATTTTTAATCATTCTATTTTCTCCAGGCATTATATCCCCACTGTGTATAGATATGAATTAGTCGACTTCATTTAATGTTTTAAGTTAACGCAAATTATTTCATTTAATTTGAGCATTTATGAACATTTTGTTATTAATCAATTCTCTTTAAAATGAGTTCAAATGAGTGTTTGTCAATTCAGTTACTGACTATGACATCAAAAATGGTCATTAGAGAAGTAGAGGAGGACTATAAATGAAGGAAGCAGAAGTTTAATTCAGCCATGCATGTTAATGTTTCCTCTTTGTTCACTTTAATTCCGTTTCTCACATGCTCATCGTTAATGTTGACTTGGATTACGTTGAGGCTTAACGTATATTCATTCTCGCTCTGCATATGAACATTCAGCTGAAGAATTTCATCTTAAACACTCGTTTAAGTCCTAACAGTTATGTTGCTGTCATCTTAATCAGTCTAGTAAAAGCAGTGTGTTTGTCTTTGTGTCTCATCAGGTGTTGGCCAGGAACCTGTACAGTGTTGATCTGAACGAACTGCCTCTGGACAAACTCAGTGAACAAAAACAGAAGAAACATAAAGGAAAAGGTTGGTCAGTCACGAGAGACTCGTATATAAAAACATATCCTGCCAGCGGATCTGAAAGACAGACATACGTTTTTGACGTTTTGTGATCCGGAGCCAACTGCAACTATTGAAGATAATTACATTCTATCTACACAACATAAGCCTTGGTTTCATATCTAATGCGCTAAAAGTGCATTGAAGACACTCCAGCCTACACTTTCTACAGTGTCTTACTTTGGCTTTCAGCAATCGACCATAAGGAAAGTTATACGGATATAAATGTAAAGTTGGAGAATATAAAAATGCACACAATATTAACATGTCCAGAAATATGAAATATTGCCAAAATGAAAGGAACTTGAGAACAAGAAGAACTGGGATATTTAAAAAATATGCCCAATTACATAATGAGACAGAAAAGAGAAATGTTCATTTGTACACTAGACCTTTTCTTTACACATAATGTGCATTGAGAACTGATGTCCCACTCCATCCATCCACACCAGGTATAGGTTCGGAGGGCCAGCGGCAGATTGTGGATCGTTCCTTCTCTAAAGGCTGGAGCAGAGACCAACCGGTCCAGGCGGCAGCCATGAGGCAGCGAAGCGCCACCACCGCTGGCTCGCCGGGCATCGAAAAGGCCAGGAGTATTGTCCGCCAGAAGACTGTAGGTCAGTTATCCCTCCTCTTACACGACTTGCACTCCTCCTGAGTGTGTGTGTGTGTCGGTTACAAGTTTAAAGGGCCAGAAAATGCTACCATTAGTCATGTCGATAGCACAAACTCCCAGGTACAGTTCTGTGTATTTGTTTTAAACTGGCTGGTGTATGTGAGGGTTGAAGAGGAAAAAACGAGTGCCCTGTTTGTCCTCAGCGTAGGTAAGACGGCTTCTCTGTCTTCTCAAGTCATTTTTTATTGATCTTCACCTCTGTTCCCTTCCTGCCCGTCTGTCTGACAGGAAGTTGTGGTGTATGCTTACTGTCATTCCTCCTCCTCAGTACAGTCTTGTTTATGCGAAGCCTTCAACTGTGGCCATTGGGGTGAAAGAAATGATCATAACATCACTATATATCTCACATGCTTGGCCGTCATGTTAGCTTAGCTGTCCAATAGGAATTTTTGCCAGATCGCGGTCCGCTTTGATACCCAAAACCAAACTAAGGTCCCTCCATGAATCGGAGGCCCGGCCGATGTTGATCCTAGTTTTCCCCCCGATGTCGGTCACATTCCTGTTTCGCAAGACGGGCTTCGCTAGATATAACTTTTGTTTTTTTTTGTGCTTCCGTTTGTGGTGGGGGCTGGACGTTTGTTGGCGTTAGCGGACTCCATTTCTAACCGAACGTTAGCTGTCGTTGCACACTGTTGGCCTTGTAGTGGAGCTGAAGAGCGTAAAGGCACTCGCTAGTGTGCATGGCGTCACATCCGTTACAATTTCCCAGACAAAAACGTCCCGCATTCTTCATATTAAAAGCAGTCTACAGGCTGATAGAGGAAAACCAGAAAGTCGCGGAAAGTCTCATTTTTTTTTTTAGGTTAGGTTACAACCTGTTCACACATTGGCAATAAAAAAAATGATTAAAGCACGTTTATACGTGTACAAATTTACATACATTCCCAACCACATAAAGGAATACATCTGTAGGATGTAGAAGGTCTAAAAATGTCCACATAATCTATTTTAATACCCCTAAATAAAAAAGACCATTGCTGAGATTAGCAGCTCTTCTGGGCCTGTAAGCTGCACTTTTTATGTGGTTTAGCAGCACCACCTGTACAAGTTGTAAAATGTCTAACTGTACCTTTGTGAGAAGTGAGTCCACACGTGCTAACCAACATTCTTGCAGTTGTTTTGTCACTTTTTTTTCAGCTGCATATTCAACTGCTAACGTATGCATAAAAGTCACGGACAGGGTCAAACGTGCAGACAACTTGTTGTGACTGCAAGTAAACAGTGGATCTGACTAGCATCGACAAATGTAGTGCTCCTGTGTGTCGGGGTCTTAAGAGGAGATTTGAGCTGTTGAGTGCCAAGCAGCCGCCGCCGGCCTCTCACTGTCTTTCCTCCAGAGCTGCTAACCCTGTCTCACTCCTCCTTAACCTTCCCTGTCTCTTTCCCTCTACGTCCGACCTTTTAACCTTCCTCTTTTCTACGCTGTCCTGTCGTCTCTCCGTGCTTTGCCTCTACCCCCATTAATCGCTTTTCTTAATCTCTATTTTTTCCGGCCTTACTTTTTGACACTTCAACAATACCCTCTTTTACCCTCCTGCCTCCTTCTTTCCTTTCCTTCCTTTTCTGTCTCACACTCTTGCCCCCCCTTTATTCTGTCTCTCTTCTATCTGTTCTTCCCACCTTCTTCAGCCCTGCGTAGCTGCTCTACGGGGGACTCTCTGCTGTCCTCAGCCTTTATCCGCAGTGCTAAGAGTGCTCCCGCTCTGGCTCCGCCTCTTCCTGTCCTCCTCCACCACCACCACCACCCTTTACTACCCCCCCTTGCCGACCAGCTGGCAGGTACACACTCTTTGCACCTACCTGTCTGCCTGCCTGCCTGCCTGCCTGCCTGCCTGCCTGCCTGGAAACTTTACTTGTCTCTACTTCCGTCAGAAACCGGAACTTTATGCCCGTCATCTCGTCTCCATCAATTTTTCCTATTTGCAACGGTTTGCATGCGGTCCATCAGGAATCACACAGCCCTTCCCCCTTTTAGACCTGTAACTGGGGACGGTCAGTGTGATTTTTGAGAAAGGCTTGAACATCAAAGATGCATCATTCTTCCGAAGCCGTGCGATAATCTGATCGGCATTGCTTGACATTTTGCATGTGACAAATGGATGATCAAAGTTGAATTAGTTTTCCAAGTTGACCCTCTCAACACTGTCTATTTCCTCCACAGTCTCCCAAAAAATATTATGTTTATTGTTTTTAACACTTGGTGGTTTGTTTGAATTTTGCCTAGTGAGAGAATGAACGTTGCCTAGCCGATACCAAAGAACGACATCTGTAATTTTTTACTTTGTTCCACAAATATTTCACTAACTATTTGTTGTAAATTAGAGGTCTTTTTACAGGTAGTTGGAGACAGCTCGTGTGTCTCTGTTGACAGGTCTGCATGAAACTTGACCTACCAGTTTTCCTGCGTGCTTGCCTGTTTCTCTGCCTGTTAACTTGCATCTGTTACTCGTCTACCTGCCTGCACGCATGCATGTCCCTCTGTCATTTCTTTAACTCCTTCTGCCTGCACTATTTCCTGACTATTACAAGCATTTATTGTTTCTGTGCCCTTCTCGTTGACCTCCCTATCTCCGATGTCGTTCGATGTTTCATTTGTGTGTTCTTGATGGCATTTACTTTGACTCCTCCGCTTCTTTTTCGTAGGCGGTGGTGATGATTTTACTTCATCACAGCCTCCGCTAGAGTGAATTTCCTTACTATTGTTTACTCGTGTGTTTACTTTTGGAGTGTGTTTTGTGGTGGTCCCTTTCTAAAAGTTGCCATTTATTTACAATTTGACAACTGGACAAATGGACATAACAAATGTCCCTACGAATGGGGGAAAATACCAAGTGTAACAGATTTGGCTTTCATACACTTAGAAAATATGTGATGGAGGCTAGCCTCTATCAACAAGGAGTTAGTGCACGCCCTTTGTGGTATGACTTTGCCTGCTTAGCCTAATCTGTCTTTTCAGAGGATTATTGTTACTCATTATGTAAACACAATTCAGTTGTTATTAGAATGACCTCACCCCTGAATGATCTCCAGTTGTGAATACTGTGAAAGCAGACATTTAAAAGGGGAGGTGGTCTTGGTAGATGGCGTTTGCTGGTTGAGGTTGATGTAGCTGTTACAAACCGTCTCAGCCACCTGCTCTGAATTTTGGTTTATATTTTATTTCACTAGGCTCAAGTCAAATAATGACCAGGATGTGGTGACTTGATTAAGGGGCACAGATTAGATTACTTCAGCACACAGCACTTAGGCACAAGTAATAAAATAAATAATATAATAATATCAGTGTATTTTTATTTTATTTTTCAGAACTTTGGAAAATTTGTTTAGTAAAACCGTGGATGTATAATAAGACCTGGATACGCCACCACTCGTGGTATTGCAACAAAAAAATCCCCCTTCAGCCCAAAAAGCATTTTCCCCATAGACCACAATTGTAAAAGAGACTTCTGTAAAACTGTTGTCAGGACACCTCGAACTGCCAACAAGGTAAATTATGACTCTCTCTATTAGAAATTTTTAATCCATGGAGGTTTTATATGTGTAAAACTTTCCTCGAGCCAAGAAAAGATATTTAAACATCTGTGACGTCATCACAATATAAAGTCTAAGGGCTGAGCGGGAACTCGGGGGCGGGGCCAGCAGAAGACAACACTGCTGCCCATATTCAGTCGGCCGCATACCCAAGAAGTAAACCCAGAAGCTAGAAAACTTTTTGCCGTATGCGCCCAAGCCCCTAGGAAGAGCGCCGGCAATGAAGCAAATTTTTGTAGTGGCCAAACGACAGTACTACAACTTCCGTGTCCATCACGTGATGCAATTGGGCCCAAAAATACTTTTTCCCATTGACTTACATTGGGAAAGAGACGTCCGTAAATCAGCGGATAATGGTTTTTTTGAGGTAAATCAACTTCCCAGTACGAACACTTCAATCACCCTTATTTAAATCATTACGTCCTAAAAGTTGTAAAATGCACTAATAGCCGAATCCAGAGTTATTTCCCTTCCTCCGTTCATGTGAATGAGACCCAGACCGAGGCTGGACCGTGGGCTGGGAGGCGCGGTTAAAGGAAACGCCACTGCGTCTGCTCTATGGGCCCGATGGATGCGGATGATCCGGGTACTTTTATCACTCGGCAGTCGAGCCATTTTAGCTTCATGCGCCACTGAGCAACTCTCGTAGGAATGAACGGGCGCCCGCCTCCAACGCTGTATCCAGTTCTCTTTGTACATCCATATATGCGCCATGCGAGCAATTCTCATTGGAATGAATAGGTCTTGGGGTCCGGTATCCAGGTATCTTATTATACATCAATGAGTAAACCTTCTATAATGCAAATGAAAATATATAATGCAAATCTCTTGTCCACCACGTTGTAGTCGTGTCTTAGCACTTTGCTGCTGTGGTGCTTAAGATAATCAATAGAATATTGATCATATTTGTAATACTTTGCTTTTTACTCTATGCGTTTGCAGAATTGTTTTTTTTGGGGGGGGGGTATCTTTTTGTGTCTTTGTTCATTTAGAAGTGTGTCTATGTCTGTATATGTGCGTTTACTTGTATCCGCTCCCATTTACCCCTCCACTAACCTCACTCCCCCTGCCTTAATCTTCCCCCACTCACCAGACCTGGAGGACCCGCCAATCACACTGACTACCCGCAACTCTCGGATGCGCCACTCTTCCCAGAGCGACGAGGCCCCCCCCACCTCCTGCTCTGAGGTCTTCCAGGGAGGGACGTGTGACCTGGATGCCCCCGCCCTTTCCTCCCTCGCACGGAGCAGCAGCGCCTCTGACATCATGGAGCCTTTCATCGCTGAGCGGGTCAAAGGTGAAGACCCCCAGAGGGATCCCGCTTCCATCCCGAACCCCCCACACCACCACCACCACCACCAATACTCCACATCTTCTTCCTTACTTGCAGCCAGTAGCCACGCAGCTCAACCACTCCCACACCCCCTCACCTCCTCCTCTCCCACCCCTTTAACCGTCTCCAATGGTGTTGCGTCCTCGTCCTCAGAGGGACAAGGTGACGGTCGCGTTTACGACCAGTTCTGGCACCAGATTGGCTCTCGAAGCCGGGTGTCTAGTTCGGATTGGGTGAGCGACTGGGATTCCGCGTTCGCCGTGGCGTCTGAAAAGGAAATCGATGTAGAGGAGGGCGAAACGGGGGCTGGGGCAGAGGAGGATGATTTGTTCTCCTCCATTAGGGACTACCTCACTAACAAAGGAGGCGAGAGGAAGGAGGACGCAGGAGAGAGAGATAGTCCCGGTCATGTACTAGAAAACAGTGTCGCACCTGTCGCTGTGCAAACGGGGATAGCGAGAACACAAATGGAATACACAGGACAGGTAGGAGAGGCAAGACAGGTGGTGAGAGAGGACAGGCAGACGTGTAAAGAGGACAGACAGGTAAGTAAAGCGGTGAGACACAGCAGTGTGGATTCAGCAGAGGAGAGTGAAGCAGAGCAGCGGAGCATCTACGAGTGCCTGGAGTTGCAGTGCGAGTGGCCGTCACCCAATGCAAGGGGGAGCTTAGAAAGACACGCTGGGGAGAAAAAGGGAGGTACAGGAAGTACAGGAAAGGGAGAAGGACGGGAAGGGACATGTGATGCACGAAGGGAAATAGGAGACGAGAAACAGGGTGATAAAGAAGCAGCAGCAGCAAATGAGAGGTCCATTTTAGTTAAACAAGAGACTAATTCAGTAGAATCTAGCACTGAATCGAATCAAACTTCAGACCCGGCTAAAGCCAAGATGTCCCGTAGTGGCGCCAAGAGGCTTCATTCTGGGGGCGTCCACGTCAGCTTCCGGCCCTCGACCGAGTCGGTGCAGTTCCACAACCCCCTCGAGAGTAAAGAGGCCCACTGGAAAGCCAGGCTGCGGCGCCTCAGTCACTTCCACACACACAGCCACTCGGCTGGGGAGAGGCCTGGGGCCGGAGCTGGAGCGGGCTCAGGGGCGAAGCCGGGAGCGGGAGGCGCAGGTAAGTTTGCCTCCGCCGCCGGGATCAGCCACAGAGCGGGGGCTCACGAGAGATCGGCCTCGGGGACTGTTACGGACGGCGGCGGGGCAGGGAACGCAGCGACCGCTGGAGGAGGCCTGGAAAACAGGGCCGGGACCGGAGGGGACAAGGACAAGCAGGACCCGGGCTCCGAGGCTCACTCGGAGGGGTTGCCGAGCGGCTCAGGATTCGCCGGCGTGTCGTCGGGCGTGCGCGGCCGCCTGGGACGCTCCGCCCTGCGGTCCCGAGCCTCCCGCTCGCGGTCCCAGGAGCCCGGCAGCACCGCCTCGCGACACCACCAGGGGGCCCTCCTCGGCGGCGTCTACAAGACCGTCGTTCACGCTCTGTCTTCGAAGCCGCGGCCCCGGGGCCAGGGGTCGTCCCAGGGCTCGTCGCCGCAGCGGCAGGGCCGGGCCGCCATGGGCGACGCGTCGCTCAGAGACCTCTACTCCCACGTCCTGGGCTACTTTGGGCGAAAGACGACGACGCCAGGTGAGGATGGCAGCGAACGAAGCGCTCACAAAAGGACACAACAGATAAAGCAACAACTTTGGAAAGAAATACTCATCAACACACAAACACCAACAACTCTCTTTTCCTTTTTTGGCTGTTTTTTTTAACTGGTTTGTTTATGATGGAATGATATTTTTTGGCTGACACTCATCATCTTGCTGCTGGACTGAAATTCAAACTCCCTGTTGATGTGTTTCCTCTTGAACGTAGCCCCTCCTCCAGCCTGCCTCCTGTCAAGGACCCCCCCCCCCCCATCCTCCCATACATTCCCACCCAACTGTTCCTCTATCTCGGAAGCCCCCCTCCCTCCTCTTCCTGTCCTCTTCCCTCTAAGGGCTTTGGGATTTTAACCTCCTCTCCTCCTTCCCCTCTTCTCCACCTCCTCCTCCTCCCTCTCCTCGATGTTGCATGCGGCCTCCTCGTGCCTCCTTCGCCTCCTCCTCGGACTCCAGGCCCCTCTTCAGCTGCACAGGAGGAAACAACAATCCACCGAAAAAAAACACAATAGCAGCACAGATAAAAAAAAGAAAACCGACTATGATTTTACGTAATACCTCACAGAAAGCCCGCAAATGTTTTTTGTGGCATTTTCCATCAGAGCTTTGTTACATTTAGATTTACATGTTTAGATATGGAAGTTTGAGTTTATATAGGTAAATCAATTACTACTAGTTTATATGTAAAAAAAAAAATATATATTGCTGTAGTTCATTCTCAGACCACTAGAATGCAGCATAAGACCTTATGTGAGAAAAGCCACCTTGATAATACACAGAATTTGAATGGATATGAAAAGGTCTGCACTCTCAAATCAACAATCTTGAATGGTTATTTGCCTTGCACACTGCCATAAGATAAAATCAAACATGATAACTGCACATTTGAATCAGCAGTACAAATTTTTTTTCTATTCATTCTAATTCTCAGGCTGTATAACTGGGTTTAAATGATTTTGTCCTGAGGATCAGATGTTTGATACGAGCGCAGTGATTCATCACATGAATCTGTCTTGATGTGGAATTACTGTCGCGCAGCCAAGTTTGTTTTTTTCTTATTTTATTCAGGTGTGTTGCTTGCCAACTTGTGCCAAATGGTACCTACTAACTGTAAGTTTGGCTCGTCTAATTGTGCCAGATGTGCGGAATTTGCCAGATACGATAATACAGTAGAGGCCAGAATTATTTTGACATGGTAGTTCATTTTTTAAAATAACTTTCTTCCCTGGATCAACAATATATATATATATATATATATATTTTTAAAGCTTTTTTAGGGGGGCTTTTTGCCTTTTATTAGATAAAAGCAAAGGGCCGTGGGTCGGCTTTGAACCCGGGCCGCTGCAGTAAGGACTTAAAGGAATTAAGTCAACCCTGATCATCTGGTACTCCATGCAGACTAAAACCAGATATCATGTGCCGTGGCTGTCTGGTTGTCTCGTCTGGCTGTGTGTTGAACTACTCGAACTGGATGATTGCTGATGGTTATGCCCTAATCATTGTTCTATGAACACAGGTGGAGTCCTCTTATCAGGGCTTTGTGAGCTCGTAGCACTTAAAATGTGCACGTCTACTATGCTCAGCCAATTAGAATGAGCTTGCACAACCACATGGGTTGTAGCCCCTGTGAAAGGAAGCCCTGTACCTATCGGAGAGCGTTGAGGAGTCGTCGTCGAGCACGCGACTCCATAGGGGGACTGGCTGAGCACATGCCGAACATGCACAGTTCTGCAGAGCCAGTCTGTAAAATCTGTAAAGCCATGTTGGAGGGAAATAGAACTAGCGTCAGCTAACGTCCCAGCCTAGCATTTCTGTAGTGCTGCTTTTTTTACTTTAACTGCAACGTCAACCCTTTCATGCTGTAGTGTGAAATATAATGTATATGTAGGCATGTGAGTATTTATTTATCAGGCTTTTATTGGTACAATAATGTAATTGAGAAAGGGATTATTTTATTGTACCGTATACAAGTCTCATTCCTGTTGTGGGTGATGTCATGGCAAATAACCATAACAGTCGAATAGTCTAGCGGAAGACACCGTTATTTTCATGGTATTTAACATCCAGGCTAGAAGAGGTATCTGAATAACATACGAACTGTAAGCGGGGATATACAGTAATGTTATAAGGTTAGTAATAGAAGTCAGAACAATATTCGATTTTGTTAGTTTAGTTAAGTTGGTTTGCTGCTAACTTCTGGTGCCTCCGTATGATTACCACAGCAAGAGACTGATTCTTCTAAAGCGCAGCTAAAACTAAAATGACAGAAAGAAATTTTTTGCACTGACCTCTGTGATTTGAAAATTTCAACTTTGTCGCACATCTGACCAACATCTGGGACAGACGACGTCCCGCCCCGAGTGATGTAAAAATGCACTCGCGGGACTTTACTTTAAAAATGTGCAGCAAGGGGTGAAACTTTCATCAGCTAGGTGGCGGCAACGTGAAGATTTTCATTCTGTTTTGAATAACTCTTAAAGCTTTATTGATCAAAGTGTCCTGGTGTGTTGGGTCTGGATGAGACCAGGATCTGTCAGCTCTTATCAGCCCACAAGTTCAGAAATTACAGATCAGTTGGCAGCGTATTTGCTCCCACCTGATTTGGGACTGATGGACGCTCTCTGCTCTCCCGAGTTCACAAACTCACACTGACTCACGCTGTCATTGCTACCAAGCTAACAGCAACATAGTAACATAACTGCCTAACATAACATAGGCCTCTGACATGCTGCCTGTTTGGACCTAACAAGGTGATACTCGCTCTCTGTGCATGGTGTGAATTAACTCCTGCATTGCTTTTCTGGTGGGTTTGCCTTGCTGTGTTGTGGCTTTTGTTTTAACGATCAGTCTTTTTGCTAACTTCAGGGCCTGTACAGTACATACACATCAGGATGTCTCTAACAATTCAAGACAGGAGCTCCAGTTTGTTGTATGGATATTGTAACATTTTAATTATCAGTATCAGCAGCAATAACGTAGATACTCCAAGGCTGCTTATGGTGCTACAGGAGTTCTCTGACTGCTCAGAGAAGCTAGATTGAAAAAAAATGTCACCATATCCCTAATAGACTATTACAAATAATCTACTTTATTACACTTAGTCAGCAAGTCAGACTTGATTATATTATGTATTACAAACTCCTAAAGGTTATTACTCACTTAGTTTTGTGTCTCTGAGGTGTTTGTGGAGGTATGGATCTACCACCATCTATCATTGTTTGTTCGTTCGTCTCATCCGTCTGCGTGTCCACCTGTGAATCTTCATCCCTTTTTCCATCATTTCGTGTGTGTGTGTGTGTGTGTGTGTGTGTGTGTGTGTGTGGGTGTGGGTACTCCACTCTTGGTATTTGACTATCATCATATATCTGCCTCCAGCCAACAAAGAGGAGGTGGTCCAGAAGGCTCGTCCGGTCTCCAGCGACGTGGGAAGCACCAACCCGAACTTCTCTGACCTCATGGATGAGTTTATCCAGGAGAGGCTGAGGGCCAAAGGCACAGCGGTGAGTATGACACACGTGTACGCACACACAGACGCACACCGATTTAAAGATCCCGTGTCAGAAAAAGAGCTACGGGTTGGTGGCCGATCACTGATGACGAATGAACACGGAAAGAAAGAATTACTGAAGCTCCACGCCTCGATACACAGGGCCGCCGTGGCAGCAGCCCGGGAAGTCTGGAGGTCCCCAGGGACCTGCCGGAGCTCCTGGAGACGGGTCAGTGTCCTGGATCACGACCCTCAGATGACCCCCGTCCCATCGATGATCCGGGGGTTCCCTCTGAATGGACGTCACCTGCAAGTGCCAGCGGTTCTGACGTCATCAGCTCAGACAGCCAGTCGGACTCCTTTAATGCCTTTCAGTACTCCACCTGCAAGTTTGATAGTAAGGAACGAAACACCATTGGTTTTTTTACCCTAATACTTTATATACAAACTGCTGCAGAATTTATGACACATTTTTACATAACGATTACCATAATTTGAATTTGCTGCACATTATTTTATCTTGTCAAAATGAAAATAAATGATCCTTGTAAGTTGATGTTATCCATGATTTTCCTTGATTTGGAAACTTTGCAAGTATGTTAGCCCTGAAAAATGTATAATGGTCAACATTTTTTTTTTTTTGTAGATTTTACTTTCAGTTCAGAAGCTTGTGGAGGAGGAGCTGGGTCTGGGGGAGGAGGTCGAGGCAGCTCACTGGACCAGGACAGCCTGGGAGGGGGCGTGGCCTGTGATGAACACGAAGTAGCCAGTTTGACAACTCTTCACATCGACTCAGAGACCAGCAGCCTCAGCCACACTGTCACCGTTACTGGTATGCACTTAACATAAAGATCTCTACTAGCTACTGTATTATTTCAGCCAGCAGATCTAAATATCCAAACCAACAGCCTAAATATGACATATTATACCACATAGATAGTGACATACTAATAATGTCAGTTTTTCTGCATAGCGAATATAATTGGATCGTAACTTTGTACATGATTTTTCAAACATTTGTACACATCTAAACACATTTCTTAATGGTCTTTTAAATATGTGTGCTGGTAAACGGCCTATACATATTATTATTATTACTTTTCTTCTTCATCAGCTATGGCGGCGTATTAGGGTCATTGTAGTTTAAAAAAAAATTTCCAAGAAAGAAAATCTATTTTCGAGATTAAAGTGATATATTTACGAGAGTATTCTCTGATATTATAAAGTCATAAATTTGCAATAAAAAAAAGTCAGAAATTCTCTGAGATTAAAGTCACAAATTTACGGGAAAAAAACTTTAAATTTATCACTTTTTTATACTTTGTAGTCGGATTTAGCAATAAGAAAATACTCGTGATTTTAGCCTAGAATCACCATATTATCATAAGCATCTGGACTTGAAGAGTCATTGCCATGAATTGGGCTCATTCAGAAGAAAACAACATATTGATCTGAGATTTTCTCTCTTAAATTTACCACTTAAATCTCAGAGAATATCCGAGTTGCATGGTGTTACTTCAACAAGCAGCTTTACATTTTGGCTGATAACTCCTGAACTCTTTGAACTAGCAAAAAAATTCCGGCTCCTGGACCACCAAGTTTTCATTGAGTTTTTCAAATGTCTTTTTTTCTCCTCCTTTCTCCCGTACTGTATACATCTTTTGTCCAGGTTCTGAGAGTGCATCTCCTATGCATTCCCTAGGGGGCTCTCGCTCCCAGACACCCTCCCCTGCCACACTGACAGCAGAGCACACAGATCACACACACTCACACACACAACTACAGCTGGACCAGAAGCTCCACAACTCTGTCCTGCAGACTCCAGATGACCTGGGTAGTACAAAACATGTAACTTTTATGTTATTTATTTTTTTTTCTCAGCTGTGAATGAGAGGCAAGAGTTACTGATTGACTCATTGATTGATTCTAGAAACCAGCGAGTTCCCCAGCGAGGACTGCAGTGTCATGGCGGGTGGCTCTCTAACTGGATGGCACGCAGATGTTGCCACGGTAATGTGGCGGAGGATGCTGGGTATCCTGGGGGATGTCAATAGCATCAAAGACCCGGAGATCCATGCTCAGGTCTTCGACTATCTGTGTGAACTGTGGCAAAACCTGGCCAAGGTGTGTACTAACACACATACATATTACATTGCTAACTAGGAGATGACACTTTCTATAAAGATTGTTGAGGTTTGTCTAAAAATGACACTTTTCTTTTCAGATAAGAGATAATTTAGGCATTTCTCTGGACAACCAGTCGTCTCCCCCGCCACCTGTTCTGATCCCACCCCTAAGAATCCTCACCCCCTGGCTTTTTAAGGTAGGTGTAGCTGAGGGATCATTGTAGGACCTCTGATGTTCATTACATTGAGATCTAGTTACACATGAGAATAAGAACCATCTGTTTTTCACTTGTAGCTAATAATATATTCATCTTATTCAGGAATTGCCATGTTTTGATTGATTTCCTTTAAAAAAAATCATCACACAGAGACAGGGATACCTCCACAAAACAGGCCACCTAACACCTCAACGTGCTTGTATATGTATGTTTATTCTCATATGTACATATATAATAATAATAATAATAATTTTATTCGTAGAGCACTTTTCAAGCACAAAGCACAAAGTGCTTTCCAAAGAAGTTCACATCATAGACAGCAGAATACAATGAACCATAAATAATGAAATAAAAACAGTAAAAAATAGGTAAATAAAGAAATAAGCATATACATATTCATACAATTACATGTGCACATTCATATACATCAGCACACAAGCATACAAAGGACTCAAAATTCAGCTGATTGGAAAAGCCATTTTATAAAAGTGAGTTTTAAGACTGGATTTAAAAGTGGTGACAGAGTCAGCTGATCTGATGCTCAGTGGGAGACTATTCCAGAGTCTGGGTGCCAGTACTGCAAAAAATATGTGCGTGTTTTCCTCCAGGCCACCATGCTGACGGAGCGTTACAAGCAGGGGAAGCTTCACGCCTACAAGCTGATCTGCAGGATCATGAAGAGACGGCAAGATGTTTCCCCAAACTCCGACTTTCTCACACACTTCTACAACATCATGCACCAAGGACTGCTGCACCAAGACCAGGTAGAGTGTGTGTAGGTGTCTTGAGTGTATGCAAGTATGGAAGCCCACAAAGGCAAGTGAGAAAAAATATTTGGTGATCCATTTTTCTAAGTCTGATCTAAATTGTTTTCTCTCCTGAGTTTATGACTTAAGAACAGGTGAAAAAAGTCAAAGTTCCTTACATTTTTTTTCATCTGTGAAAAGTTTTGGCAGGTGAAAACAATTTAGATCAGACTTGCCTCTCAAGGCCTCCATATGCAAGTGTTTTGAAGGTGACAAAAATAATAATGTAGAGCTGTCTTTATTATTCAGATTAAAGGATGCAATATGGGATTTTTTACAAATGCGCTCTAAAGTAGCTGTGACTGCTATAGCTATAGTGAGTGTGTTTAAAAATCTTTGTGGTGTCTACAGGACATTGTGAACACCATCATAAAACACTGCAGTCCCAGGTTCTTCAGTATCGGTCTCCCCGGAGCCACCATGTTGATCCTGGACTTCATCATTGCAGCTTCTAGAGTCACCGCCTGCTCATCACTCAACGTAAGAAACACAGAAACACACTTGTGTTATTTGCAATTATTGAGACACACCTGTACAGTACAAACAGGCACATACATGCAGATGTGCTGTTTTTTAAATTTCATTTGAATTTCCTCTGTCCTTCTCTGCACTTTCTTTTTTTCTCTATCCCTCCCCCCCCTCCTCTTGTCCAGGCTCCAAGAGTGGAGGCCCAGATCCTACTGGGGTCTCTGGTGTGTTTTCCCAACTTATACGAGGAGCTTCCAGCCCTCCATCCCACCACAGCCGACGTGGTGCTCACCAAGTTCCCTGATGTCAAGGTAGATGGAAGCCATAATAGTTTGAGTTTGAGGGCCTGAGACAAGTCATCATGCCCCCATGCTTGGGCAGAATCATTATTCTTTTTATGATAGTATAAGAGAAAACCACAGTAGAACAGGGAGACGTACGGAAGCCCTGAGAGGCAAGTGAGAGAAAATACATTTTTCATGGCTTTAATATTCCTATTAGTGTTCTCAATGTTGAGAAGGGTTAGACTGTACCATACAACTGTCATCTCTGTCACAGACACACTACTAGTGCGGAATCCACCAAAGCATTGGGTCAAACACTTAAACAAAGCTCTGTCTACTCTGTGGGTCAGGTCGGTCCAAACCTTGTTACGCACATGTCTGCTGTCCACAGGGGGGGGGTCTCAGAACCAAACTAATAGGTTAATGTCTCATTGGTCATTCCTGTAACAGTACAGAGCTATAATGGGAGTAATGTTGTTGTTGTTGTTGCTGCCGTGTAAACAGTTAATGCCATGCGTGGCAGCACCTCAGGCTCGCTCACCGGTTCCTTACGAAACAGAAACTCGTTTTGAATCACTAAGCGGTCATTAACGCTGACCGGAGGGACGGGACCGGTGAGTGTGTGAAGGTGTCTGGGTGTGTGTGTGTGTGTGTGTGTGGATAAGTCTGGACTGTGCCTGTGTGTCCAGATTGCAGCATGTGTGTGTGGTTGTGTGTATGATATATATTAACACCGACCTCATTATGTAATCCCATGAATCACTTTTCTGGAAAAACTAGAAAAAGTTAGAGTAGTAGAGTAGAAGAGTGTGTGTGAATGTCTTTGTTATACACACCTGGAGGAAAGGTTAACTTGGTGTGTGGGACCTGAACAAGATGTAGTTATTTATGCAACACATAACTAATGCCTGTATTGTGTTCGGCTAATGAACTGTCCTTGTCTGGATGCTTTGGTTTTTAGGAGCACATTGTCAAAACCATCCTGACCTCCGCCAGGGACGAACCCTCTGCTCCTGCCAGGTAAGTTCACACATTTTTGAGATCATAGCTTGTGGTGGTGGTGGTCATAGGTGTAGGGGACACGTACTCTTCATTGTTTAGAACATGTGCATAATACATTTGACTGCAGTGTGAAGTCTTTCCTCTGACCGGTAGCTCTGTGCCATTCTAGTATCCATTATATTTTTCTATTTTGAATTTTCACCTGGCACCTGAATTTTCCTTTACATGATAAAATTCATTTTAAAATGATTCATTGTCCATGTATTCATAACCTCATATTTGCACAGGTGCAACACCGTACGTCAAGAGTCAATTGATTAAGTAATTGTTAACCTGTGTAAGAAATGAGTTAATTACCTCTAGGTTATGTTAGTGTACCAGCAGGACATTTGACTATTTGTGTTCAGTGCTTGCCAATGTGGTTTTATTTTCTGTGAGTTGGTGTGTTTATAAATACATGTGTAAAGTGTGTGCTTGTCCAATATACAGAATTTGTGTGGATCTTTTGCATGTGTATCTATTTCTACACATGTACGTGTATAACAGCTGCTCTTGCTATATTTGCTTCGTTAGGTGTGTGGCTCTGTGTAGTCTGGGTATCTGGATGTGCGAGGAGTTGGCTCACGGGACTCAACATCCACAGATTAAAGATGCTCTCAACGTCATCTGTGTTACTCTGAAGGTCAGTGACAACTCTGTGCTGGTTTATGTTGATTTGTCCTTGAAAGGGTCACATGTCCACCCAGCAGAATGAGATCATCTCATACAGCCTTTGGCCTTTGGCCGTTCTCAAACGTTGTCCCTGCTGACCATGGTCCTCTCTCTGCCTCTGACCACGATCCAGTCCGATCAGACCAAAGCAGTGAATCTGCATCAAACAGGCTGCTGATTGGCTGCCTGTAACACTGTAGTGTCTAAACATCTGTTCCTCTTCTCTCTGGATGTTTGATTAGGCCTGCTTTAAGTTTAAAAGAACACATTAAACCCATAAGGCAAAAGAACTAGATTAACTATAATAATATGACCCATTTGAATAAATAAACGAGTTTAAAGTAGTAAATTCAGCATGTTTCTGTTTGGACATTTTCACAGCAAGTGTTTTATGCCTGCGAAAGCCTCCGTGGCCGGAGGCTTTACGTTTTCGGATTGTCTTTCCGTCCATACGTACGTCCGGTCCGGTCCGTTCTCGTGAACGTGATATCTCAGGAACGCCTGGAAAGAATTTCTTGAAATTCGGCACAAACGTCCACTTGGACTCAAGGATTAGCTGATTAGATTTTAGTAGTTAAAGGTCAAGGTCATTGGAACCTCACGTCAGCCCCGTTCTCGTGATATCTCAGGAACGCCTTGATTGAATTTCTTCGAATTCGGCGCATACGTCCACTCGGACTCAAGGACGAACTGATTTGAATTTGGTGGTCAAAGGTCAAGGTCACTGTGACCTCACATTTCTGGCCATATGCTATGCTAGTATGACAAATTCACAGAAATGTCTAACAGGATAAAACGATGAAGTGATGACATTTTGGACAGGACATGGATGTAAACTGCAACTCGACTGGTTGACGGAGGCTAACAACAGCGAGGCGGTAATTCTAGTTTAAATGTAATCCACTGTTCTCCTTTTGCATATTTATATGGAGTTTGATATCGCACAATGAGACCTGAATTGTTGTGTGGTTTCCCTAACATGGCGGGCTCCAAAGTGTGGTGGAAAACATTGTTGGAGATGATTGTTGGTGTTGGGGAAATTGCCTCAGTTGGTATTGTCTGTTTCAGGCCACTAGACTGGGAGGCCTGTGGATCAGAATTATACTGTCCAACATTTACTGTCTCATCTATAGCCAAGTGGCTCTAGACGGACACAAACACACACACACACACACACACACACACATACACACACTGACAGACATACCTTTTCCACCTTGGAATCCCTAGCTTGTGTATCGGCAGCCAATGGCCTGCTAAGACATTACAGCAACACACACACACACTTGCATTCACTTACTCCTGGGAGCAAACCCTGGACAGTCAATATGTTTGGTCCTCCTTCAGATAGGAGACTAATCCAGGGGGAATGCTGCAAGCTGTGACACACACACACACACACACACACACACACACACACACACACACACACACACACACACACAGTATCACACATTTATACACACATCTTGTCCACTTGGATCTCTTGCCTTCATACCAGCAGCCAGTAGCCTCAGACATGGGCCCTGTGATATGCACACACAATCTCACACACACACAATCACACACACACACACACACACACACACACACAAAGCTTTAGGGATCGGCATATTTCCATGCAGAGCCACTTCTTCCTGTTGTCCTCCTCATCCCTCTACTCCTCCTATCTAGAAGCATTTTTTTTGTTAAGAGGTGGTGATCCACATTAGATCCTGGCTTTTTTTTTTTAATGATATACGAGAAAAAAGAAAGAAAAATAAATTTAAATTAAATTAAAATTAAAAATGTAATTAAAAAAGAGAGTGAAAAATATTTAATTAAATAATAGATTTAGCTAAAAAAAAAAGGAAATAAAATTAAGTTAAGCGTAACGTTAAGTAAGAGCAAGAAGCAAAGACAATAGTATTGGTTGGAATTAAGGTAAGTGAGCTGGAGAGAGACATATTAGTATTAGTAATAGGCCATAATTACAGAGTAGGAAAGGAGTAGTGAAGATCCCTCTCTCCTCTCTCTCCCCGCCCCGCAAGCTCCACTCAACAACTACGGTATTTTGATAATCGATTAATCGTTAAAAAGTCATTTTTCGCGAACAAAATGCTGTTTTCAGCCTCTCGAATATGGAGATTTCCTGCTTTTCTCTGTTTTATATAATATTAAACTGAATATCTTTGGGTTTTTCTTTGAGAAACTGGAATGGACAGAACTTGTGAATTAACACAAATACTTTGTTGTAACCAGTACTCCAATAAGAACGTAGCACTGGTGGCGTCAGACATCCTTCACCTCCTGATCAGTCACGTGGATCATCTTCAGAAATTCCCCCCTGACACTCCAAAGAAGATCGTAGAGGTGAGACATACTTACTGTACACTTCTGAAATATTTGGTTTCATTTGTCATTCATCAAGTCACCGTCAGCATGTTCACACGACCTGATGGATTAAATCGTATCGTGTAAAGCTATTTAAATACATAAACATATCACTGTAAAAATTTCCATTCAGAGGTCTAAAAAATGTTGCTGGTGGGTAGATTTTCTGGTGAGACATCAACTCAGATGCTCTCACTCTTTATCGCTTACCATGGTGTTCTTAAGTCTTGTTTCATTTACAAATATAATGTCATATTTTCCTCTAATTGGCCTTAATTTTCTTTTTATATCTCTACTTTTTTCAAGTTTTAACATAGACAACAATTTTGTCTGATTTGATTTTTCTTAGATTTTGATCGCCACCATCACACACTTGCTGCCTACTACCGAGTCTTCTCTTCATGAACTGGATAAGAGGGTAACACACACACACACACACACACACACGCACCTTATTTCAAACAGGATCAAAATATATTTTTCTCTCGTCGTTGACTACCGTACATATTTTTTCCCGAAATAAGGTACCACGAGGGACACCAGAAGGGGGAGGAACTTCGCCTCTCTATATTACTCATTTTGCTTAGAATGTAACCTTATCCCTGTGCATGCCTGTGTGTGTGTGTGTGTCACAGCTGGTAGTGTCCCTCCTGCTGTGTCTGTTGGACTGGGTGATGGCTCTGCCTCCAACGACTCTTCTTCAACCCGTTCAAACACGAAGCCCTCCAGACAGGGACCAGCCTACCAAGACTCTGCTCAGCTGTATTTATAAGGTATTCGTGTGTGATTGTGTCATCATTACACAGCCCTTAACACACACACACACACACGCACACACACACACACACACACACACACACACACACACACACACACACACACACACACAGAGTCACTTATTCACTCAAGTGTTTTATTCCCCCAAAACATGTCCCATATTGAAAATACGTGCTTTTTTTATCATATGAAGCATCAGTGCAGTAAAGCTGAACGTGGGCTATAAATGAGGCAGAATGGAATTCAATCTGAAATCCCCCTTTTCTTTTTAACTTGTCCAGGTGCTACATGGTTGCGTGTATGGAGCCCAGTCTTTCAACAGTCCCAAGTATTACCCGCTGCAGCTGTCCGACCTGCTGAGTGCAGACTACGACCCGTTCCTGCCGTTGGAGAGCCTCCGAGAACCAGAACCACTGCACAGTCCGGACTCCGAGCGCTCCAGCAAACTGCAGCCCGTCACTGAAGGTATTTTATCCGACATCAGGGACGCACTACATCACTGTTAGGCCCATCGTTTGGTGTCTTTACTGATTTTCAAGAGATAGAAATCTGAGTCTGAGCATGTGAATATGTACATATTTTGCTGTTCATACGGTCAGAAATATATTACAGACATACAAGACCGCACCCAGTACATGTCTACATCTAGTCCGTAATTCTCCTATGCATGTAAAGTGGTGCATTCACACCCACACACATACACACACACACACACACACGCGCTCAGTGACCCCGTCCTGTCCGTACCTGTCTGCATCCGTGTGAGAGTGTGTATTGTCCCCTGCTGTGGCCCACCAGGACACAGTGTCTAGTCTAATGACCGGAGCACCACGATAGACCATGCTCGTCTCCTCTCCTCTCCTCCCGTTATTTGTATCTTCACTGTTTCGCTTCCTTTCTTCTATTATTGTTTTAACATTACTCTCAGCTAATATTACTTTTACTTCTATTTTTTTCTTCTATTTTCATTTGTCTTTTTTCTTTTCCTCCCCTTTTTTCCCCCCATCCCCCTTCCTCCTCCTGAGCTCTCCTGAGGTCTAGGGAGTCGTCGAGAATGTCTGGTCAATACATATCTGTACTCTACACACAGCCCCTGTCAATAAGGAGCTGCTGGAAAGTGTCGCAGTGTGTGTGTAATGATGTTGATTAGCCAGGATCTGCTGGCAGCACAGTGTGTGTGATGGCATTGGCTTCTGCTCAGCATGGGGCAAACTATGTACAAGCTGAACGTGCGTTTGGACCTCATCCTTAGTTTTCACCGAAGTTTTCTTGTAACTTGGAACCTAAAGCCGGGTTTCCACCAAAAGTTCCTGGGACTTTTTAGTCCCTGGAAGTACTTTTCGAGGAACTGAAAGGTTCCTTCAGCCCGCTGTTGTCTGCGTTTCCACCGCGGTCTGAAGACCTGCGAAGATTAGGCAAATTGGTCCGCTGATGAAAAACATTTCACTGCTATTCACTGATATTTACTGCTGCATATATTTACTGATGCACGTCGGATGTAATGAATGAAATGCAGCAGAGGAAAATGAAACCAAGAGCGTCCACAGTAAATCATCTGTTGAGTATTTGATAGTTATTTATTCGTACTTTAGAACGTAAACGCCATGAAAAAAATCCGAAAATATCTTATTTCTCTCATTCACAGCACCGCCGTGCGCTTCTAACGTTACCGCTCACCTTCGAGATCTCTTTCTCTCTGTCGGAAGGTCGACGGCAAAGCCTAACTTTACTTTCAATATTATCAAACAAAGAAACACGTTCTCCCCTCGTCCTAAAATGGTCCTAAATCGATATTTTGAGCACTTCCTTGTTTATGAGTGAGGCAGCACGCGAGTCGAAGCCGTTGAAGCAGAGGCACTGTGTGTGTTTTACCAATCAGCGACGGTCATCCGTGCAAAATCCTACCCCGAAACTTCCGGTACTTTCAGAAAGTACTACCCCCCACCAGGGCCTTTTTTGGGGGGTTAAAAAGGTCCCATGAAATGTCCCGGGAACTTAATTTAGACCCTGGTCCCTGCAGTCGAAACGCAAGTTCCTCAAAAGGTTCTTAGCTCCCGGGGGAAAGTTCCCGTGGTGGAAACGGGGCATAAATATCAAGTAGCAGTAACAGTTGCACCTTTTAGCCCACTAAACAATAACATCTATAAATGGATTGTAAACTTAATATCTGGTACCCTAAATGTATTGTTCTGTATGTCCTCTGTGTGTGTTTTCTCTCTCTGCAGTCCGTAGCCGTATTCAGCATGGCCTGGTTTCCATCGCAGCCAGAACAGTTATCACGCACTTGGTCAACCATCTAGGACATTATCCGATGTCTGGAGGGCCTGCTACTCTGTCTAGTCAGGTACTGTGTTTGGTGGTAATAATGGCAGTATATGATGTACTGTATATGGTGATGTTTACTTGTTTGTGCATGGGGGGAATACAATACATTTAATAGTTTTCAATACTTTTATTTAGATCTTTGTTATTTTGCTATGGCCCTTGTTTTCTAGGTGTGTGAAAACCAAGACAACCCCTTCTGTGAGAGTGCAGATCTTGGACCAGAGCTTTTCCATTCACCAAACCTGCAGTTTCTGGTTCTGAACGGCTCCACGCTGCTCTCTGTGTATCAGGTAATCGCAATTGAAAGAAAGTTGCCCCGACAAAATTGTACGCTTCATATGTTTCTTACTATAACCAAGGTCACACTACATGACTTTTAGACCAGTTTGTAATATATAAACTGGTCTAAATATATAACATATATATAGTTTATGTATTTGTCATCGTGACTGATGATGACCAGCTGTTCTCAAACCTAAAAGGAACTAGTTTGTCTAGTTTTATCTAAAAGGACCAGTGTGTAACAATTAGGGGGATCTATTGGCAGAAATGGAATGTTATATTAATAAGTATGATTTCTCTAGTGTATAATCACCTGAAAATAAGAACCGTTGTGTTTTCGTTACCCTAGAATGAGCTGTTTATATCTACATAAGTAGCGGGTCCCCTCTCCACGTAGTCCGCCATGTTGCACTGCCATGTTTCAACAGTAACCCAGAAAAAGACAATGCAATGGTATCATTAAGTATGGCTCAGGTGCTTTGCAGTGTAACTTGAGTTAGAATATATGTAATTATTTAATACTAAGCACACTTACTTTTCTACCAGTTGCAAAGGAGAAGCTGTAGCTAAAAGGAAGCAAATAAGTGAATAAAAGGTTTTTAAGAAGGTTTGAGTTTAAGGCAGTTGAGATGTGGATTGTGTGAAAGATGCTGCAACTCAGCATCAGAATGATTTCTTTAATATTTGGTACATTTAGAGTTTAACCATTGTCCCCGGTCCTCCTCTATTTCCCAGATCCGATCAGAGTCTGGTGTACCGGGAGGCGGAATGACAGCCGGTCTGTCCTCTGCTCCCGCGTGCGTTCGCGTCATCATCCGAGACGTAGCCGGAAAACACTCCTGGGACTCCGCCGTTCTCTACGGGCCTCCGCCGTGCTCCCCGAACAGCCCGGCGAACGCATTCATGTCGCACACGCAATCACCTCACAGCGGGAATCTCCATTTACGCACTCCACCAGGAGGTCCGCCGAAAAAGATGGGAGAGAAGCGAGAAGACAGCGAAGAGGAGGGGCAGGAGGAGAACGAGGCAGAAGAAGAAGAGGAGGGGGGAGGAGGGATGGAGGGTGAAGGGCAAGGGTTTCAGGGAGAGGGGGAGGAGGAGGAGGAGGAGGCGGAGGAAGAGGAGGAGAGGAAAGCCGCCGAGGAGGGGACGGGAGACGAGGAGGAGCAGGAGGATGAGGAGAGGAACAAGCATAGGATGGATGGGGAGGAGGATCGAGGGGAGTCGGGCTTGGAGCAGCTCCTAGCTCCTCCATTGGCTAAACGTGTGTGTCGGGAGGCGGTGCCGGCCTGGAATTCGCTGAGAGAGGGAGACGACTCACTGGATGAAATGCTGCAGTACCTCGGATACTCGAGTCCTGAGTGTCTACAGAGAGCAGGTATACACACACTGCGAGTACCTATTGTATTTGTGTCCTGAATTGTCATTATGGTCATAACGCTCCAAACTTAGGCAAAATTTTGGCGAAGAAAAACTGCCATGGCCATTTTCAAAGGGGTCCCTTGACCTCAAGATATGTGAATGAAAATGAGTTCAATGGGTACCCACGAGTCTCCCCTTTACAGACATGCCCACTTTATGATAATCACATGCAGTTTTGGGGCAAGTCATAGTCAAGCAGACTGACACACTGACAGCTGTTGTTGCCTGTTGGGCTCGAGTTTTGCCATGTTATGATTTGAGCATATTTTGCATCTCTTTCCAACTTTCATAACTATCTCTGTCACTATCAATAAAGGCAATAAAAAAAATAATAATCTTTAAAAAAAAAAAAAATCAAAGGTGGACACTTACTAACCAAGGTTTCCCTGAAGCTCTAAGGAGAACAAAATACAATTTCTGACAACAACGCAGCTGACTCTTTCTCCTGATTGGTCCCCTCAGGCATGCCGCTCAACATCCCGGCCGCTCCTCCAGCCTGTGTTTCAGAAAAGCAGGAGAACGACGTGATCAATGCCATCCTGAAGCAGAGCGCTGCTGAAAGAGAGTTCGTCCTTCATGTACGTAGTGTCCAGATTCGTCTGAATAAAATTAGTTTTGAATCGTTGAATCCATAACTCCCAAATGAGGTGGATACTCAAATACTGGTGGCTCATAAGTGCAGCACTAGGCATTATATACAGTAGTTTGGCTAATACTGCTTCACAATAATATTAGGTTTCAGGAAGTAAAAGATAAATCACAAGCTATTATCCTGAAGGTCTGGTTGTTGTGATATTTTGAAAATGATCACAAAAACAGCTTTCTGTTGTTGGTTTCTCTGTCCTGATCATAATTTTATATGATTTGTTCATATTGGCATGTAAATGTTTTAATTTAATGTAACTAAAATCACTGAAAAAGAACCACCCAATCTTTTTCTCAGTCATGGCTCTCACACAATATTGATTTCTGTTTAATTTCCATGATATATATATGTATTTTTTTCCCCTTTACATTTTTTTGCATGACACTGAATTGTTGATTGTTCCAGAGAGGCGAGGATCTGAACATGAGGGCTGTGCAGCAGACTGAACCAGAGACGGAGACACCGCAGTCGGCCTTCTACTACTGCAGACTACTGATCAACATACTGGGGCTCAACTCCTGGGAGAAGAGGTGAGACCAGACACAGACATGCGTATACGAGAAACCGTATTCAAGTGGGGTTATGTTGTCTGTGAGTCTCACAGGAGTTTTTTCTCGTGTCTTGTTTCTTGTATGTTTGTGATGTATGGTAATGTTACGTCACTCTTTTGGGCGATGCTTTGTTGAGCCTACGGAGTGCGAGCACGAGCGAGAGGATGCTGACTGCAGTTCCCTTAACGGCCACCGGTGTCGTTGATAACAAGGATTTTCTGATAGTTCCACAAAGTACCTTTTAAAGGGACTCTATGTAAGAATCAGAAATTGCTTGTTAACAGCGACACCTGTGGCCGTTAAGTCAACGAAAGTCAGCGTCCTGTTGCTCGCGCTCGTGCTCGCTCTACATAGACGTGAACGAGCATCGATCAAAACAGCGAGGCGACACACGTCAGCTAAAACCATATTATAACACTCTATATTTCCGCAGCAAGAGCCAACACTGTTTTGCAAGACGGGTTTCCCTAGATATAACTTTGCGGTTTTGGTGCTTCCTTGTAGTTTGTGTTGGAGTATGAGTCTGAAAAGCGTAGCCACACCGACCCGCAATGATTTATACGTGTAAGAAGCTACAAACAGTACCTTTTTAAACTAAGAATAATAATAATAGTGAAATAACACATTTATGCTACCACTAAGAGGCTGTTTTTCAGGTTGCTCTAATACATGCGTGTAAAGTCTTTTATAATTTTTTGCCTCCTTTAGAACAAACCAAATGCCGGTTGAATGCTAATGAGACAAAGAATTCACATTCAAAAAAAGTATTTTGTGCTAATTAGACACCACGTTTTTCCCCCCACTCACATGGCCGAGCATTTCATCTTCTCAATGACTCTGGGCTAAAATACACAATGTCAAGGTATCACTTTAAATGTATCTGGCCAGCTAATGGACACTCATCACTCTTTATACTTCATCCAGGGAATTACACCGTCTGCATTCAGCCTGCACAATAGACTTCTTCTTAACACACTGCGCGTGTGCGCATACGAGTGTGTGTTTTTGTGTGTGTGTGTGTGTGTGTGTGTGTGTGTGTGTGGAAGAGAGTGTGATAATGAGTATAGTACTCTATTGATCAAACTCAACCCATTTGGAGTTAGAATAAAAGGCGGTAGTTGAAGAAGAGAATGATGGCGGGAGAAGTGGCAAATCAGGCAAACAGGAACGTGTAGATGAAGAGCGAAAATATAAAACCGAAAAAAAAGAAATGGAGCCAAAATAAGTGAATATGGAAAAGAATGAGGAAATAAGGAGGCTAAAGAAGCTTGGATATTGGGAGGGGAGGGGGAAGAGGTTAGACAGATGAGAAAAATAATAAGACCGTCTAATCATGCGTTATTGTCCTCTTATGTCTCTCCAGGTATTCATATGGGACATCACAGACACTAAGATACTGACAGTCACCCGTGTGTGTGCGTGCGCGCGCGTGTCCCCTTTTATGCTTTTCCCTATAATCCAGGGTGTAAATGGAGTCTTTGAGAGCAGAGAATGAGGCCATTACCAAGTATCAGTTTAATAAAGAGCAAATTGCTGTCTCCCTCTCTCTCTCTTTATCTCCCGCTCTTTCACTCTTTTTCTCTCTCTCTCTCTCTCTAAGAGTGAAAAGAATGACGTGTCATTATCAGTCCACTCCGAGCCTCACCGCTCAAAGTCTTGGTTTTATATCAGCGGTGCGGAGGTTGGTGGCTGGGACATTTCGAACGGTCCCCGGACTTGTCAGTTGGTATAAAAGGCTTTTGTTTTGATGAAAGAATACGGTCCTGTCCTTTTTCTATGCGGAGCCTGAAAGTGGTGATGTCACTAGCTGTGGTCAGCATGAGATACTTTTGCGTTTTGCTCGTTTATAGCAAAGTAATAATTATGCGCAGTGATCTACATTTTGAGGGTTTTGAGGCGCCAGTATACAAACAGAGGTGTATGTCGGATGGTCAAACAGCATCTAGGAAGGAAGAGTAATGGTGCGTGAAGAGCTACATCTTCTTGTTGCAATACAACTTTTTTTTAAATTAGTATTTTATTGATTTTTTTTTTAAATGAAAATTGTCACATTTTGGTCAACAAATCAAATGACTCCTATATGCAAAATAATAATATGAATATAAAATATCTACAAAATCATAATAAAATACAAAAAGAAACACAAATCAAATACACATTCCTACATTAATCTGCACCATGATCTAATCTAATTTACAAGCAGCCAATTCATTTTCAGACACATAAAGAGTATGTGTGTGTGTGTGCTGCTGAGTATTGTGTGATGGTGTGTGCTTTACTTCAAGATCTGTCCGCATTAACAATGTATTCCAAGTGGTCTCCCCACTTCACCACATATTTCTCAGTCCTGTCCTTCGAGCTGAAAGAAATTTGTTCGTACGATGCCACTCTTGTCAACTCTGTGAACCACTCCTGAAAAGAGGGCTCACCTGGATTCGTATAGTTTCTCATAATAAATAATAATTTGCTTTCCCACCATTATACTGGTCTGAATACATATAGCCTCAGGAACAGCTCAAAGTTGCTCCGGGTAATGCTTTTTGAAGCTTAAAGGGACAGTTCACCCCGTTATTTTGTGACACGTACTTCCTTTTTAGATGTTTTTCCATCGCTTCCAAATGTAAAAGAACAACATTTATTATCAACAAGGATTTATTAGTGGCTGTGGGAAGGGTAAAGTTTACATTTATCATGCTGGAGGATTCAAAATTGAAAAAGGAACAAGCAAACAAACCTTATATTTTACTTACATACAGGTGATTTTCTACAATGATGTGACTGTGAAATCTACTGAATTAGACTACTCTTCGGTGTCTTGGAGTCTGATATAAGAGAACATTTTTCTTTTCTATCCAAATGATTGGGAACTGATGTTTTGAGAATTTACTATCAAAGCTACTTTTAAATTGAAATGTTCATAAAGCTCTTTTTATGTGGCTATGGATGAAGGTCTTATTGGTACTGGTCTGTTTTTCTTTTCCTCTGTTTTTTAGTCTTGAGCTTCTCTGGTGTTTTTCACTAGAAGTCCTGCCAGCTCTACTCGATGTCTTATTAGTTGGCACGGGATTTGTCGTTTTTTACTAGGAAACAGTGACAAAAACAAGCAACCGGCCAATTAGGGGGAGACGACGGTGGTAGCCAGATAATGGTAGAGAGGCAGGTTTACCCGTTACTCTACAGGTTCTTTTTTTAAGCTGCCGTTGTTGTCAATGTTAAATGTGTAGTCAAATGTCTTATGTTTTAAGATGTTTTCATGTTGTTTTTGTGATGTTGTCTATTTAAAGCAACAAACTGTAGCACTGCGCCAAAAAAGAAATTTCCCCTCGAGGACAATAAAGTCTACTCTCCTCTGCTTTGCTGCTACTTTGGATAATGATTCCTAATCTGTGCACGTGTCTGTGTCTTACAGGAGTAACTTTCATTTGTTGAGGAAGAATGAGAAGTTACTGAGAGAGCTGAAGAACCTGGACTCGCGGCAGTGGTGAGAAAACATGAAAAGTCAAGCACCTTGTGTCGTTTACTGCATTCCCCGCTCCCTCCCCCCTTTTGATCTTTTCATTCAATTCATTCAATTCTTTCTTTTATTCTGTCTCGATGTCTGCTTTAAATAGGGTTCAGCAAATTACTTTGTCCTGAAGAATTGTGACATTAAAGGTTCTTTAAATATTGATAGAAATACAGTTAAAAACTATATGCGGAAGCCCTGAGAGGCAAGTGAGAAAATAAATTCTGGTGATCCATTTTCTACGTCTGATCCAAATTGTTTCTCTCTTTTATTAAAGACATAAGAACGGGCGGAAAAAAACGACGTATATGAAACCTGCCTTGGCGGAGGTCTGCACTCTCCGAGTGCATTTCTAGTTTTGACTGATATTGCAATTGCGATATGATTTGCGATATTAGAGGGAATGATCTTTTTTATCATTAATTCTCATTTTCATTGAAAAACAATGTTTACAGTGTGATTTTTGCAGGGATCTGTACCAAAAAAAGATGTTTTCTTAAGTTTGTAGAATATGATGTGTAGGCCAGGACATCTCTGCAGCACCACAAAATGTAATTTAAAACAGTATTTTTGACATACATTTCGTCTTTAACAAATACTAGGGATTTGAAAATTGCAGTACGCCATAATGCGATTTTGATAAAATTTGGATTAATTGTGCAGCCCTACAAAAAATATGACCTGCCAAAGCGTTCTTTTTAAAAGTAACTTTTTTTTACACCTGGCAAAATATTTTTTTCACCTGTTCTTAAGTACTAAACACAGGAGAGAAAACTATTTAGATCTAGAAATTGGATCACCAGAATTTTTTTTTCACACTTGTGTCTCAGGGCTTCCACAGCTCTGGGATTCAGTAACAGTTATGCTTCGCTCCATTTCATCCCTTTGCTCTTGACCCTTGACCTGATCACAACCTGATTAATCTGTTCTACTCTGCTATTGAAAAGTGCAAAACACGAGTGATATCCCATTCCATAGTGGAGTTATTATATCACTTCCCCTCTTGTTTTCTTTGAGGGGAAACTCTGAAAACAAACAGAAGGATTAAGGGGGAAGTACTTGGATAAAACCTTAGTAAAGTAATAATCTTGTAGAAATTGCTAAAATACATGTTATGTGTTTTTCAGTAGCTGTCGTGTCGGCCATTATTGATTTCCTTCTCTCTCTCTTCTAGCCGTGAGACTCATAAAATAGCAGTATTTTATGTGGCTGAGGGCCAAGAGGACAAACACTCCATACTAACCAACACAGCGGGCAGCCAGGATTATGAAGACTTTGTGTCTGGATTGGGCTGGGAGGTAAGAACACATTTATTCACACATCGTTTGCCTTCTTCATCTTCATCATCTTTGCAGTGACCCCGAACGGGATAAGCGGTTACAGATGATGGATCTAAATATATGATCTGGAACTAATAATTGAATCATTGTCATGACATTGATTGTTTAACTAATTTAAGATTTCTAAGAAAACTGTTTTGTAGGTCCAGTGGTTAAAATAAGCCACCATCAATGTGTCTTGATGTTTCAGCAGCCTGATGGTGGAGAAACAGTGATATACTGAACCATTTTGAAATACAATGCATGCAGATTATTTTTGTGTATGTTGACATACACGAAGAGCTTTGTGCAAAGGCGTTCTCCTGACACAAGTAGCTGGCAAAAAAAATCCTAAGAACTGCAGAAACTGAATAAAATGTTCCTCAAAGTAGTTTTCGCTGAATGGTGAAACCACTTTTTCCTCTTTTTTTTTAAATGTCGACATTTTATCTTTATTTGCTGGTTAAAGAGTTAGAGGAGACTGACGCTAATCGGATTTGATTTTTCATTCTAGGCTTTAAGGCAGTAAAATGCTATAAAGGGAGATCATATTTTTTATATGTCTTGCATGTCATGGTGTATTCTTTGTGTGTTTTGTCCCTTAGGTGGACCTCACTACTCACTGCGGCTTCATGGGAGGTCTCCAGAGGAACCGCAGCACAGGCCAGACTACACCTTACTACGCCACCTCCACCACAGAGGTCATCTACCACGTCTCCACCCGCATGCCCCACGACCAGGACCACAACCTCACCAAGAAGGTAGCACACGCCTATCTGATCTATCTATCTTTTTGTTGTTGCTGGGAGAATTCACACACTGTGACGTTTCAAAATGTTCTGATTCGCTTGACCGTTGGATGGAAACTAGGGCTGTCAAATTAAATGCAATAATAACGCGTTAACGCTAATTTGTTATAACGCCACTAATTTCTTTAAATCATTAACGCAACGTGGGATTTTTAGGTTGTAGTGGCTGTAGGCAGCAACTAGAAAACCTAAGGAGTCCAGTGGTACCAACCATGTCATAATAGCTTGTCGCCAAGGAGGTTAAATAACGCTCCAAACTGAAGAAAGGAAAAGGAAAAACTGGCATGGGGGTCCCTTGACCTCTGACCTCAAGGTATGTGAATGAAAATGGGTTCTCTGGGTACCCACGAGTCTCCCCTTTACAGACATGCCCACTTTATGATAATCACATGCAGTTTGGGGCAAGTCATAGTCAAGTCAGCACACTGACACACTAACAGCTGTTGCTGCCTGTTGGGCTTGAATTTGCCATGTTATGATTGAGCATATTTTTATGCTAAATGCAGTGCCTGTGAGGGTTTCTGGACATATAAAATATACATACATTTACATAAAGCAGCATATTTGTCCACTCCCATGTCGATAAGAGTATTAAATACTTGTCAAATCTCCCTTTAAGGTGCATTTTGAACAGATAAAAACGTGTGATTAATTTGCGATTAATCGCGATTAAATATTTTAATGAATTGACAGTCTTAATGGAAACCTATATTCTTTTTGTCAAGCACTCTGCATCTGTCTATTCCATTATATACTGCATTGTCCTCTCCAAAACTGCAGTCGAGTTTGTCTGTGTGGAGAGAGAGACAGGGTAATTAGCAATAATAAGCATACTTAATGTTTCTCTAATTTCACTCCTTTTATTTAATATAGGGAGATGTGCAGTGAGAGGAGAGGAGGAGAAAAAAATCCTCTATACTCCATTCACACACACACACACACGCACACACACCTATCTGTTGATGTCAGTGTTTCTAAAGCCCACCAATGTTTCCAATAATTCTTAGTAGCAATCACGTCTGTGTTTGTGCGTGGTGTGTGCTCGAATCAGTGTCTAGGCAGGCAGGTTTATTGTGTATTTGTGTGTATTTGTGAGTGTGTGTGTGTGTGTGTGTGTGTGTATACACCTGTCAACCCCCAGGCATTGGGCGCTCTGCACATGGCCATAATGTCCCTTTAATCAGATCATACTTCCTGCTTCTCGGCCTATCACGTCGCTGCAGGCTCCTGATTGGATTATCAGCGCCTGGTCCGACACCATCCGTCTCCCTGATCAGCTGATGGCCCCATCAAACACGCATACTCGCATAGATACACATACACACACACACACACACACACACACACACACACACACACGTGCGCACACACACTATAAACCTGTTTAACTTGACACAAACACACATCCACTAAGGGCTTTATTCACATCTGCCGGCGCAAATAACCACACGACTATAAATTTGTGTTAACGTTGGACACACTAGAAGCACACACACGCTTACACACGCGCACATGTTAGCGAGCACACGCAGGCTTACAGACGCATACACTCACAGTTTGACAAATGTGTCCACAAAGAGGTTAAACTGTCAGACATACACATGTCCATACTGGCAGGCATTTATCACCCATCCTGCTGCCACACACACACACACACACACACACACACACACGCACACACACACACACACACACACACACACACACACACTTCCATTGCAGGGCATTTGTCCAGCTCTCACTCTTTGCTGTGTGTTCTGCTCCCTCTCATGCCACATCTGCTTGAAACACGATTAAAAGGATTAAAGCTGCATTACACCGACTGATTGTGGCATCAGAGATAACATCACTCCGATCTTCATCGTTGAAATATTTTTTTAAAATAGTGAATCGGATCAGAGACGCACGCATCAGACAGTAAGACTCCACTTTGCCTCATCACTGTGCCGCCTACTTTTTTCTGACACCCAAAAATACAGCTTGAAGGTCATAATTCTAACTCTCCAAATGTGATAATGGCAGAGCCCTTCAGTTCTCAGCATCACTGAGAGTTGTGCCAAAACATAATGTCACTATATTGAAGTGTATCGATATTTTCTTTCACCCCAGGTGTGCGCATGTGTGTGCGCACATGAGAGAGAGAGAGAGAGACAGACAGAGCGTGGTTAGCGATTGTCATTATCTTTGTCTATGTCTCTTCCGTGGTACGTTTTGCCAGTGACACTAGAAAGCGCAAAATCCCACCACCGCTTCGGAACACCATCGTAGCTGCCTGACGGCAGCAGTTCATCTTCTCGCTGTTTGTGTTTGTGTGTGTGTGTGTGTGTGTTATTCTGTGGGGCGCACTCTTGAATCGTGTACTCTCGCAATTCTACATTGACAATTTTGTCAGAGATTAATCTTATGGTTTAATCACAGCTGTATTTTTTTTTTTAGGCTAGGTCTACTTTCCGGCCCGCGGCCGTCCCAAAAATTGTTTTTTTTTTATCGTCCCTGGTTATTTTTTTCCCGTCCCTGGGACGATAGGACGCCTTTAAGAGCTCTGCTGATACACTATCTAATGAAATGTGGAGCTTTTTGGGGTTAACAAATCCCTTCCACTTATGCGGGTGAATCTTACTCCTTTAAAAAAAATCTTGACAAAATACACAACCGATTCTAGTTAAAACAAATATTTAAAAGAGAGCGCGTTTGTCTCAGGGCCAAGGCGAAGAGCGGCACACAACTGAAGGTGTGTGGCACACCAGACAAGCAGAGAGACGTCTGGTGTGTTTGTGTGTGTGTGTTTATTTTGGCAGGCATCAAGGTTAATGACAGAGCTGTCACCAGCCCTGACTGTAGCCCACTGAGTGAATGTGAACCCCACACACACACACACACACACACACACACACACACACACACACACACACACACACACACACACACACACAAACAGAATCGCACAGCATCAGACAGCATCAGACTTGATCCCATCTGTCTTCCAGCCCATACTCCATCTTTCCGGAGCTTCACTCCGGTCTTCGCGTCCACTCTCCATCTTCGCACGCTCACTCCATCACCCCCCCCCCCCCCCAGGGCCACCTAGAACACGTACACGCACAAAATCAAAAAGCCTTGAGTTTATGATGGATACAGTCCATCTAGCTCATTGTATGTGTGTGTGTGTGTGTGTGTGTGTGGTTGGCATTGACTTACTTTGTGTTGTTTATGCCCTTCCCCCTCCCCCCCACCAGCTTAGACACCTGGGTAATGACGAGGTCCACATTGTTTGGTCGGAACATTCCAGAGACTACCGGCGAGGCATCATCCCCACCGAGTTTGGAGACGTGCTAATCGTCATCTACCCCATGAAGAACCACATGTACTCCATCCATATACTCAAGAAACCCGAGGTAAAAAACAATGTTCAGCATTTTGGACTCAAACTGTTAGCTGTCAATATTTTGTGTGTAATTATTCGGTATCTTTGTGTGTCGGTGTTCCAAAGAATCCTTTATCATCGGGTGGAAATACCTCTGAAACAGCAGGACATTTAAATTGGTCATTAAAACCCAGGATGATAATTCAGTCCCCCCTCTGGGCTAATCAGTAACTATACATGTCACCTGTGAACTGTAATTGTAGCGTGACTCATTGGCCAATCAGTGTACTTTTTTGCCATCATTGTGGCACGACTGGAACTATTTGATGGCTTTTCATGAAACTTGGTACAAACATTCATGTACCCCCAGAGGATGAGTCCTACTGACTTTTCCTCTGCTGCCACCACGAGGTTGACATTTATGGTCTTCAGTGAAATTCTCTCAACGACCAACAATTGGATGGATTTCCACGGAATTTAGTACATACATTCATCTCCCCTTAAGGATGAATTGTGATAACTTGGGTGATCCTTTAAAGGCACGGTGTGTAGCATTTCCGGTGATCTATTAGCAGAAATGGAATATGATATTCAAAACTATGAATGCAGAGACCAATCAGTCATCCGAATTAAAAAGTTTGCAGTCACACGGCATCATGTCACACTTTCAATACAATACAATACAATACAATAAAACTTTATTGCCCACCAGGGTGGAAATTTGTCTTCAGCTCACCAAACAAAGAAAAACGACAGACATTAAAAACCAGACAGCAGTTAGTAAAAAAATCAGAGGAATAGACAGGTTAAGTTACACATTAAAAACAGTTCACGTCAGTGTCCGTGGCTCAGATCTACTCAGTCACATTGTTGAGTTAAGAATATTGGGATATATTGGGATGAAGGACTTTTTAAACACTCTATAGCGCCTTCCGGAGTTCATGAGCTCAAACTGGCTGAAGAGAGAATGGGAGCTATCTGCCAGGATACTCCTCGCTTTCTTCCTCGGTCCTTTCTGTAAAAAGTTTGAGTCAAGGGCTTTTGGGGTTTACCAACTATTTTGCAATGCCATTGACAAAATCCTAGACAGTTTATTCTTATAATCTACAGTTTAGGTGACCGTACCAGGCAGGAAGGTGAAAGGTTAAAACACTCTCAACAATAGTTTAACACTTGTAGACTAACATGGATATTATAACAATGATTGAACCTTTATATTGTTATGGATATGGATTTGGGTAGGAATAAAAATTGTGAACATGCACAGCGGTTTTTTTCCATAATTTTATGTTTCCTACCAGACAATACAGATATGCATCCAGATTGCCTAACAATCCTAGAGAGAGTCTTGTCCTGAGTCTTGCTGCTCTGGTTAATGTATCAGTCTAAAACACACAGACATTAATACCACAGCACTGATAGCATAATTCTATTTCAAACGAGACCTAACACAATAAAATGCCGCTTTTTTTTCTGTATGACATAGATACCACAGCACTAATAACATAACCTCGTTCTGTTTCATTCATTCTACAAAGCAAAAATATTGAATTATCATGAATCCAAAAACAAGTTAGATAAGATATTCTCTGTGTTGTCGTCCTGAAAGCACTGTATTCAGTCATAGAGTGCATGGCTCGGAGACCTGGTCTACAAATAAATTGAATAAAAAAAGAATAAAAAAAGCCTGACATTATTCTCTTTGGTGGATTCCACAAGCAAAGTATGGAATTAGATTTGATTTACTAATACCCAGTGGCTCCCAGAGATTATTCTGTTTCATAAAAATATTTACAAGCGTACGTCTTAGAGAGGCTTCCATCGGCAGTAGATATATTATTAAGTATAAAATGGAAAAATAATGACGTACTTTCTATGGTGCCCATGTCTATAATGCATTATAAACATACTTATAATGCATTATAATTTATTTTCTTATAGCACTCCATAATTATAGTTATAAGCACTCATAAATATTTATAATGCTTTATAAAAACTTATCAGAAGACATTATGAAGCATTTGATGACTTATAAGGTCATAAAGTATCATAATACTTCATATTGCATCATTCATATTGTCGGCATATCTGTAAAGGAAGGAGACTCGTGGGTACCCATAGAACCCATTTTCATTCACATATCTTGAGGTCAGAGGTCAAGGGACCCCTTTGAAAATGGCCATGCCAGTTTTTCCTCACCAAATTTAGCACAAGTTTGGAGCGTTATTTAGCCTCCGTCGCAGCAAGCTAGTATGACATGGTTGGTACCACTGGATTTCTTAGGTTTTCTAGTTTCATATGATACCAGTATCTTCACTCTAGCTTTAAAACTGAGCCCGCTACAACCTAAAAAGGTGCTTTAATGTGTTAAAGAAATTAGTGGAGTTAAAACGAATTTGCGTTAATGCGCTATTATCGCTTTGGACGTCATAGAAATTTTAATCAAAAAATGTAATTTACTCTTTGTGCTTTAATGCCTGTTCCACTACTTGTCTTTGCGTCCGCAGGTGCCATTCTTTGGTCCGCTGTTCGACGGTGCCGTAGTGGACATGAACATTTTACCCACCATGGTCAGAGCCACAGCGATCAATGCCAGTCGAGCTCTCAAATCCCTCATTCCGCTGTACCAGAACTTGTATCCTTTTTGAAAGTCTCAGAATATGCAAAAAGCAGGATCAGGAGCACAAAGGTAGGCCGCTCCTTTTTGTCCAATGCCTTTGTGTTTCTATCTCCATTCTGACGCCTCATGGTTCAGCTCTTTTAAAAGTTGGTTTGTTCGTAGGCTCACCTGAGCTACTTAAAACTTGTGTGAATATACCTGCGTCGAAATCCTTGCACAGATACGCGCGAGCGAGAATGTCACTTCTCACTCAGCTCAAGTGTTAAGAATAGCAAATCAATGTCCAGTGGTGTTTGGCTTTCAGAGTATAAGTGCTAGTGTGATAGAGCTGCGTTTAGTTGGCTCTGAAGTGCCATATATCAAGTGTGTGTGTGTGCGGGAGAGAAAGAGAAACAGACAGACAGGTGTGTGTGTGTGTGTGTGTGTGTGTGTGTGTGTGTGTGTGTGTGTGTGTACAGTCTGCCTGCTTGATCCGATGCGATGGTAGTTTGGTTGGAACAAGCCCCGGCGGTCAATACTTATCGATGACTCTCCTCTCTAACGCTGCTTCTAAATGAGGGGGCTTTGCTCTCTGGTCTCACACGCCAGACGTGCACGCTCAACGCTCGCGCGGATACAGACATGTGTCCACACTTCTTGTACGCGCTCTTGATTCTAACAGACACGGACAGACCGTTACGCTCGCATGGACACGTGCGCTACAGAGGCACAGTAATGCAAGTACATCCACAGCTAGATTCACGCAGTGTTGGTTGAGAAGTGTACGCACACACACACACACACACACACACACACACACACACACACACACCATTGTGAGGTGACAGTGTCCCCTGTTGAGGCGAGCTCAGCTACTGACTGATCATTGGAATTTCTTCTAAGCAGCACTTAAAGCAATTTGATTCCCTAATGATACTTTCTTCCTGTCTGCCTGCTTGTCTGCCCGGTCTTTTCTTCTTTCCCCCTTCGTTTCTGCCCCTCGTGTCCAAATGCGTCACGTGCACGCGCATCCTCGTGCGCGTGCACGGTACAAACAAAACAGGGACCCACTCATAAAAAACACCGGGGAAAAGGGGAGAGCAGGGAAATAAACGGCAGAAACTTTTCTTCTGTTTCGAGTTGAAAGCGGCTACGCTGCTGTGCGGGGGGGGGGGGGGGTGGAAAAGTTAGCAGCTAGTGTAGCAGCAAAGGCTACCCTATAGCCAGTGTGACAGCTGCTTACAGAGAGTGCTAGCTGCCAGTGACATACCAGTACCATGACCGCCTGAGGAGCATCTTTTATGCAGAGCATCCGGAAGGGCAAGGCCTTTTAAAAAAAGAATGGCTCGGTGGTTAGACCTCTCTAGTCAAGGATAAGGCATCGGCTATAACGGGTAGCCGTGCGATGACTAACTACAATAGCCCAGGGTAACTTTAGGAGACACACTGTAAGAACCTGCTAGCCTACAATCCATGATGCAAACCATAATAAACCCACCGTCCTAAAGGAAAAAAGCTCCCTCAGCACGAAGGCTAATACATGCATCATTCTGATGCAAAGATAGAAACGGTCTGGTCCACTTTTTCAAACTTTTATCTATCTACCCCAATCTGACATTCTGAACAGTTTTGGGTTCAGTTGAGGAAATACCAAGCACCGCCCACCAGCCGGAGCAAACTTTCTCATTTTACAGCTAAACAGTACGCTACAAGATGTTTCTGAAAACATTTGAGGAGAGAAATAGGCGTTACAGTAACAGAACATTGATTCATATTTGATCAGCGCTGCCTAGTTTGACCGTTTGATCGGAGTTTGCGAGTGATTGACAGCTGCCTCCGTTGAATGAACAGCCAATAGGAACGCTCTCTCTCTCTGAAATGACCTGTGATTGGCCAGAGTCTCCCGTCACGGGCTAGATTTTCTAAAGCCTGAAAACAAAGCCATATGAGGAGATGCAGAGGTCTAGTTATCTCTCACAACTACAAAAACATTCTGCCTACTGCAGGTTTAACTGCGACGATTAACGTCTTTTGTTCCCTCGTGGCTGGGTCGTGGACAGCTCTGGATAGCCGGTGACGTGATTGGCCACCGCAGCGTGACGTCGGGTTGCCTTTCTCCAAAAAGTTGATTCCGTTTCTACTTTTCCACCGCAGGCACCCCCTGCGGCCGCACGCAGCCCAAACGCACTAAACCCCCGTTCGAAATGAATGGGAAAAACTCAGACCCCCTGAAATCGTGTGAATGCAGCCTTACCCTTGACTCCCTCCTCTTTCTGTCATTATTTCCTTTGTATCTCATCTTAATTCTCTCGGTGTCCTGCCTCTCTCTCTCCTTCTTTACTTTGTCTTTCATCCCTTTCTCCTACTTCTTCTCCTTCACTATCTCACTCTTTACTCTCCACTTGCCTCTCGTCCTTCGTTCTCTTTCTCCCCTCTTGTCAAACTTTCTCCCCACTATTTTTCCCTCCCTCTCTTTCTCCCCTCCCCCCTCCCCCCGTCTCCTCTTTTCAGAAAGATAATATAAGTGGTGAAGGTGATGCTAGCCAAGAAGGTGGAAGGGGCGAGGGGAGAAGTGTGTGTGTTTGTGTGGGGGGGATGGGGGGGGCGAAGGAACCATTTTTCTCTGCCGCGTCCACCCGGCGAGACGGAGACGAAGAGATTGTTAGGCTCGGTGTGGGGCCGTAGCTAACACCCCCAGACCCCATTGTGTGTGTGTGTGTGTGTGTGTGTGTGTGTGTGTGTGTGCACCTTCATGCACATATTCGACTGTATCAGTGTGTTGTGTGTTCTTCCTGTGTGCAGCCATGTAGACATCTTTACAATTGTGTTTGCGTGTGTTTGCTACATTTTTGTGTGAGGCTGTGTGTATACACCTAGTGTGTGTGTGCGTGTGTGTGTGTGTGTGTGTGTGTGAGAGTGTGAGAGAGATCACGCACACATGCCCGATGACACATGTGTCGCGCATGCTTGTTTCGAGGTGTTTGTGTGTCTGCGAGTGTCCTGGTGTGTATTGATTGGTAGTAGCAGCAGGTCGATGTCTCTGACAGGCTGAATTACAGTAATCAGTCATTATTGACTCCCCATCTCTGTGCTACACACACCTCTCTCCTCTCCACCTCTCCTCTCCACCTCTCCTCTCCTCTCCTCTCCTCTCCTCTCCTCTCCTCTCCTCTCCTCTCCTCTCCTCTCCTCTCCTGTCTCTCCACCTCTCCTCTCCCATCTCTGCCATCTACTTCTGTCACTTCTCGCTTTTTCCTTTTCTCTCTCTCTTCGGTCTCTCTAGTTCTGCATCTCTCGTCTTAGCATCCCTCCATGTTTTGTTGAGCTCTATTTTTTTTTTTTTCTACTGCTGTCTTGTATCACTCTGTCACCCTTATCATTTATTTTCTCTGTAATTCTGTCCCTGTATGTTCTCTCTCTCCTCTCTCTTAACTCCCTTATCTCAGTGCATCTCTGCTTCTCCTTCTATCTCTGTCTGTTTTTCCTCTTTTTCAGATTTCTTGACTTTTCAGAGGTTTTTTTTCTTCTTTACTGCTCATTCTCATCGCCCTAAACTACGAGAAACTCTGACATCACGATGTAACAACAACCCTTAACAATTGTGGTTTAACTTATAAGAGTTAATGAATGTTTAGGCAGGGCTCCAGGCTAACTTTTAACATCGGTTGCACTGGTGCGCCTCACTTTTTCATTTAGGTGCACCAGCACATGCACCCCAAATTTTCACCGCAACTTTTGGCGCCACAATAATACATTTTAACGTGTCACAATACACGTTGGAAATTTCTTAACACATTATGCAAATGATGAGGCCGCCAAAGATCTTGGGTTAGAAGGGCGCTGGAAGTAGGGGGTGCTGAGGGGCATTGCCCCCCCCCCCCCCCACACTTTTGCTATATTTATGCACTATATTTAGGCTGTACAGTAAGAGGAGCGTAATGCATGCGCGAGTATGTAGTTGAGCGACAGAGACAGATACGGCTGTGGCTCAGAGGTAGAGCGGGTCACCACTTAGACGATCGGCGGCTCGATCCCTGGCTCGTCCAGTCCGCACGTCGAAGTGTACTTGAGTAAGATTTACTGAACTCCAAATTGCTCCCGAAGGCTGCGCCGTCGGGGTGTGAATGAGTAATTAGATTAGATCCTGATTGGCAAAGTTGTCACCGCGCATGGCAGCCTCTGCCATCAGTGTATGAATGTGTGTGTGTGAATGGGTGAATGCCGACATGTAGTGCAAAGCGCTCTGAGTGGTCGGAAGACTAGACAGGCGCTATATGAATGCATGTCCATTTACCATTTAGATGCGTTCAGAGCAGATCAGCTGTTTGGCCTACAGTGTGTCTCACACACACACTTTATGTCAAGTTCATGATCTTGTGCCATAAACTACTGAATTTAAAAGACAATAAAGCAATATATAGGTATGGGGTACAGGAACAGCAACAGATGATGTAAATATAATGTATAGCTTTTACCCATTTGTTCTAAAATAAAACCCAGACATTCCTGGAGATTAGCGCACGTGCTGCACATTAGGCTTTGATGACCTCGTGTGGCCCTCGAGTCCCGCATCAAGCTGTGTGCGATTCTGAGTGCCGCGCTGTGACATCTAGTATCCTCACAGAGGGGCTGACGAAGAAGCAAATGGGGGGGGAAGAGAGATGGAAAGAAGGCTGGCAGGACTAAGTGTGTCAGTGGTTAACTGGCATTTTTCTCTTCTTTCTTTTTCTGTCTATCTCTGTCTGTCTTCCTCCCTCCCCTCCTCCCTCCCTCTCTCTCTGTCTCCTGGCCCTCAGGGCGGTCCATCTGCCTTCTCTCTCTCTCTGATCTTTCATTCACCATGACTAGAGCCATCCAGCAGCACACACACACACACACACACACACACACACACACACACACACACACACACACACACAGAGTGCCAGGCTGCTGGGGCAGCTGTGTGTGAGCACAGCTCTATCTCACATATCAGCTCATTGCAGCAAGAAAAAGCAATCCAAGACTCCCAGACACACATGCATACACACACACACATACTGCCCCTCTCCATATAGGGCCTCACTATATTCACAATGAAATGCAATACACACCAGGTTTTAAAACTTCTCTACCCTCTGATGACTCGTATACACAGCAGCAGTAAGTCTTTGGTCAGTGTAAAGAAAGGTCGGTTCCTCCTGTAGCCCATGCACCACAGTGGAATCAACCCCTCTAAACTCATAGATAGGAGCAGACTGCTGAGTGATATTTCGGTGTCACCTCAGCAGAGTCCCTGAACCTATCGGCGCTTAGTACGGGTCATATCAGGAAAATGGTAAATTCCAAATTTACACCTCAAAAAGTGGCTCCAAAAGGTGAATTTTTAAGACCGAAACACTCTGTCAGACGAGAAAACCTTTGATGAAAAATGTATTCGACTAACTTCCTACTAAAGCCTGATACGTTTTCTTCCTCTTTGTCATAGAGCTCCATTGTTGTCCAGAATCAGTGAGCCACGGTGTTGCACTGGGTGACATGTTCCTTCATTATATGAACACCCAGATGTGTATTTATCCGCAGCTGAAAATAGTCCCCAACAAAGGCACTTTTTTTTACTCCTTAATAGATTTTTTGAGCCGTTTTTAAAGACTCGAGTTCTAATTACGAGAGTCACAGAAAAGAAATCAGGAAGTAAAGGAAGTACTGAGAGATGGTTTTAACACATTTAGAAAATGAAATTTCAACGCACTGTTGGTAACATAATAAGCTAATTATAGGAAGTAAATGATGAATATGATTAAATAAGCGTCAGGTAAAAAATGTTTTCAATATATATAAATCCCCTAAATCCTACACACGGAACCTTTAATGTGAACATAAATCTACTTAAAAAAAAATATCTACTATTTACTCAGAATCAGAGTATTGTGACCATGAGTTCTTTGAGCAGAGCTTCTGTGAACTGATTGGCCGCTTTGGCCAAGATTCACCTGTAAATCTCCTACAGCTGCTCTACCATCTGATAACACCAAGTGTGTGTGTGTGAGAGAGAGAGTGTATGTGATAGGTGTTTGTGTGTGTGTGTGTGAGGGTATACACGTTAGTTGGTGTTTAGTCTACGAGTGTGTGTGTGTGTGTGTGTGTGTGTGTGTGTGAGCGAAAGAGCAAGCTGTGGCCGTCCTCCATCTGCTCCTGGGTGATTGTGGTTCTGGGGAACAATGTTGGAGAGACACTAAGCTGCTACACACACACACACACACGCACACACACGCATACACACAAGTTTCAGCAAGTATGTGTGTTTATGTGCATGAATTTTCAAATGTATATCACTCCATTTACACTTGTGTATTCCATGGTGTTTATGTTGCATGTGTATATATTTCACTCTCAGGATTAGAGCTATTGTTTGTGTGCGGGTGTGTGTGCGTGTGTGTGTGTGTGCGCGTGTGTGTGTGTGTGGGACATCCCCTCTAGTAGTTGATTGGCAGAGATAGCTGCACTGAGGCTGGGGTCAGCATATGGCTCAGTGTGATAGCGATGCTGTGTTTGTGTGTGTGTTTTCTGCGCGTGTGTGTGTGTGTGTCACTGCCTTTCCCTCTTTTTCACACTCTGTTCCCAGTGAAATGATGGCAGCTCTGGGCATGTAGCGCTATTATCCCCATATCCACACACACACACACACACACACACACTCACTCGCACACACACGCACCGAGAGCAGCCAAACGCCTAGCGGCCTGCCAGCTCCCACAATAGAGCCTATTGTCCCACTAAGGCTACAATCTGCTGCGTGTGACAAGGAGTGTGTGTTCCTCACCATGGCGGAAAGGTGAGGGCAAAACCTTACAAATTGAAGACATTTTGTTATTGCCGATGCTGAAATGGGGTCGTGTTATCCTTAACCTCAGCTGAGCTCCACTCCACCCGTCCGCCATGGAAGAAAGCAGCACTGCTGCCTGTCTTCAGGTTGCATCCTGCTGCATTTGATAGAATCGTGCAAATCAGTGAGATATTAATTACAACCGCTGATGCAGGTGCATTGAAATCTTTTTTTTTTTTATTAGAATAATAAAGAAACATATATTCACTTAAAACCACTACCGCACACTGCATCCTTTTGATTTGAGAAATAAAGCTTCCGTCCTTCGTAAAGTATGCATGAATATAAATATATATTTTTACCCGTCCGTTCTTCATTGAAAACACAGCGTTCTATGAGCAGCCATTCTGGCAAATTGACAGGAAATCAACACCGCATGCTGAGTGGTATTTGATGCTTTAAAATACAATTAGGATTAGGTTAAGGGGTCTGTGTATTAGCGAGGGTAAGGAAATGAATGTGTGCAGAGGGGGGAGGTGATTGCGGTTAATTGTTTCCCGTCGGGCAGATAGAGGAAATGAAAAGAAAAGGGTGAGGAGGAGGGGTCACGGCTAATCTCTCCTACTTCTCCTTGGGGAGATGTGTGTGAGCGTTTGTGTGTGTGTGTGTGTGTGAGTGTGAGTGTGTGAGTGAGATGCTTTCAGGATCTCAGTCTGTTTCACAAGCACATGTTAGCGCTAGGGTGTTTTGACGCTTTGTAACATCTGCATAATGTAGATCAACATGATGGTTTCAAAAATATCAGAAACTTTTTTTAAAAAGCTTGAATTTTGCGGGTGGTTTATATGAGGTACTTATCCATAGTCAGTGTCTGAAATTAAGTTTTTTCACTGACTGCCACTGTGTCAGGCAAGTTTTTTTTTTGTCTATACGCATGGTAAATTCCAGTGTTCGAATTACACCGTAGCTTCCGGGGGAGCCATATTTTTCGGGGTTGGGAGGGTCCTGTACACATCAATGTAATGTACTTTGCTCTTGTCATCTATAGTAGTCATTTGCATAAAAACATAATTGGAATTGATTATGATTATTTAAATATTTACTTTGATCAAGAAAATCTTGGCATCAGTAGTTTTAATTATATATTATAAGCTGCTTAGAGCTGGCGTTAGGAAGTTCAACAGGTCATCATTCCCTCTCTAATAGCAAGCTATTGCTGTGAAAACATCTCCTTCAAACAACTGGAATTTATTCAAGTTTCTCTCCAAAAAGCTAAATTTTACGAGATTACATTTGAACACATCATGATAAAAGTTAGAATTTACCTTCGCTCAATGCATTTTTACTGAACGGGGCTTGAACGCACCATAATGTAACTCAGTATAGTGCTGTGGACGGTGGGTTAGTTGGAGTTGACCAAAGTCACACGATAACACAAACAAACTAACAATGGAGGCAGCGGTAGACCAGCAACTCCCGTGTTTTGCTATAGTTAAAATTACTGTTTTTTGTCAATGGAGTCTGGTGGCTTTGAAGAGAGTTTAGATGGATTCAACGGCTTCAGTTCCCCGTCAGAATGGGCTGTCTGACAGCAAGGTTAAGCGGTGAAAATATTCTAAATACAGCGTACGCTTTAACTGATATTTATTTTTTTGGGTGGCTAAAATACATTTTGCTGCTGCCCCCGTCCACAGCAGTACATTGCTTTGCTCCCGTGCTGTTAACTCCTGTCTGCTTCTTCAAACTGGGGGCGTGCTGACCTCCATCTACTGTAGGTAATACACTGACTATGGAGAAGAACCTCATACAACCCCACTTCAAAACACCCGAACTATCTCTTTAACATTCACCTTCCCGGCTGACTTAAAGAAAGTGGATTTAAGCCCTTGTGGGTTTACAATAATAACTACCAATAACACCTCACTTTTCAGCAAGAAATGTTCTTGTCACGGCAAATCTTTAGACAATAGCCCTGGATTCACTACGACCACTGGCAGGAGTGTGTCTCACACAAGCAAAAAGCGCTGATGTTTCAACTCAGTGTGGCAGTAAACTCAAAGATGCATGTCTCTTTGAGGCATTCACCACCACGCACACCTGAGACCCGAATTATCAAAAAGGAAAAAGGCAAATTGCTGGTTTGCGAGGAGTGTTACTTTAGATATTACTCGTGTTCTATCCGGGCTTTTTTTTCCGTCGGTCTAATTTCCTAAATATGTGATTCATGTAATGACCGAGTGTGTCTCTGTGTGTGCGTTCGTGTGCACACGTACGCTCCTAGTCACCGAGAGCTGTGCAGACACATGAGTTGTAGCCATCAGTGGCTTGATCACGCCTTGTTGGAGCGGACCCCCCGCTGACTGGTAAACAAGCTAATCTGTAGTGTGTGTGTGGGGGGGGGGGGGGTGTAAATGCGTGAATGCACTTTGTGTCGGGGTGTGTGAATGTAAGTATTTTTATGTGACAAGGTGTTTAAGATTCAAGGTGGGATGTCACGGACGACCATGACCATGACAGAGTGCAGTGCAGCAAACTGTGTGTTGTAAGCTCTAACGAACAGCCGTCTTCGATTTCAGAACATCGTGACCTATTCATATTGCTTGTTTCAATCCAACCAATCCCCAAAAAACTATTCAGTTCACTATCATTTAAGAAGGAAAAGGAAAAGCAGTCAATATTTAAGAAGCTGGAACCATGGAATGTTTGGCACTCGTGCTTGAAAAATTATGAAATCATGAAAATTTACAAAAGAGTTTCCAATTAATTTTGACTACATGAATAATCAATCATGTGAGCTCTAATATACAGTATATATTCTGTTTTATTAAATGTTCCTAACGTGCTATAAAACGGATTACTTTTATAAACACATTTTTTGGGGGAATTGTCTTATTTTTACTTGCCCCAAGTTATTTTGAGAGTTAAAGGTGCTCAATGTGAAATTCAATATGGCAGTCATGAGCTAGCTAGTGGGGCACACTCACATGCACTCACATGCGTGTGCGGCCGGCGCGGCTATATAATCAAAGCACAGAGAAGCTCTGATTACAACACACGCAGAGGGAGAGTGACTTCATTCTCTGCTCAGGTAGACATTACTCCTCTATGTCTTTCCATAGAAAATAGCCGTTTGCCGCTATAATAATGCTCTGGATAACGTACAGAGTACCTTTAAGGCATATAAGTGGAAAGATGGAAAGTAAATTGTCCTTAACTTTGAATTTAAAATCTGTACAAAACAGCAGGGATGTCAGCAAATACTTTTTTTTATTTTTCGTGCCACCTCTCATATCCATATTAAGGATTCATATATATATATGTGTGTGTGTGTATATGGCTGCATGTATGTGTGGAGGATGAATATCGTCTTAACTGTTGTTAGAGCCTGCAGATAAGAACAGGATCCATCTCCTTAATCAGAGAATTATTATCATGGCCTCTGTGACGTTCACCAACACCCATGCCGCGTGTGTGCATGCGTGTGTTCGTGCGCTTTGCCGTGTGTGTGTGTGTCCGTTAAATAAAGCTTGTAATTGCGCTGGCAGCTTTAGGGCTCCCCAGTGGTGACAGGGAGGAGGGTGAGGGTTTGTGTGTGTGTGTGTGTGTGTGTGTGTGTGTGTGTGTGTGTGTTTATGTCACCCTGTGCGCACACACACATGTCAAAGGGTGAAATAGTGGGGTGACAAGGGACCCATTAATGTATCACGTCTGTTTTTCTCCTCGGCCTCTGTTTATGCATTGGGTTAAAGAGCAGATGAATAGGGCTAAATACGATTGTGTGTGTGTGTGTGTGTGTGTGTGTGTGTGTGTGTGTGTGTGTGTGTGTGTGCGTGGTTTTCATGCACATCGGCCGCTAACAATAAGTAGTGCATTAGACCAACCTATCTCTGTCCTCATCTTTGGCGTACGTGGACACACACACACTCTTAATGAAATCACAAAGCCTCCATATCATTGCTATCGCAGAAAGATATAAACCCATTAGCTTTTTCCTTTGGGCATGGACACACACACACACACGCACACAGACACAGACACAAACACATACAGGTTTATCATTACACGCTGTAAAGCTTTTCCAATTGTATTATCCCTCTGATGTCCTTCTCTCTGTTGTCTGTTCCAATGCCTGGGGTGGAGGGGACAGATAGGGTGTGTGTGTGTTTATGTGTGTGTGTGTTTATGTGTGCGTGTGTGTGTGAGATGCAGAGTAAGATACTGTGTGTTTCTAAGGAGAGGTGTCTTGTAGACGAGCTTTAGAAAATGGACAAAAGTTGTGTTGTTGCACTTTTAAAATATTTTTTTTCTGTTGCTACAACGGGATAGATCGTCCTACTTCACGCTAATAGCGATGTTGGCGTTTCACCGCAGTTGAATTGTGGTGGGATCCGTTCACATTTCAGATCAGAAGGAAATGATTCATAACAACGTTACTGGAAATCTGAATAGCAGTGCGCACTGTTCAGAGAAAGCTGGACCCGTCAGTGTTGACTCCTCTAAACTCTTTATCGCTTTGGTATTTTTCAATATAAAGCAGATCGGCTGCTGGGCTTGTAAGCATGAGAGGACTGTCTACATTAAACTGACGAGATGCCGTCCGAAGCCACGCGCAGAGTTGCCTTGTGTAGCTTTTAAATGTGTCATCATCAGGTTCCCTGTAGTTTTCACCTATAATGCTATAATGCAACAATGGGTAAAGAATAAGACAATATTCTTAATTGACTTCATCATATTACAGGACGTTCCTACTCTACGTACATTCCCGAGCCTCCGGCTCTGCGTCGGCTACTTCGCTCAGAGACGCTGTCAATCATGACGTCTTACCCCCTTTTTTATAGCACCGAATAACTAATTGGAACCGAACTTATCAGAAAAATGAACACTTGAACATACAGTACATCGGCGTGAAAAGAACTGCCTAAAATGACAGAAATCATCTTTGGGGAAAAATGTATTCGACATGTTCTTTGAGTTTTTAGTTTGGCCCATGTCCCATTAGCTAACGTGGAGGGGGCGGGACTTATGACATATGCTGCAGCCAGCCACGACGCTTTGGCTTCACTTTTGGGGAGCTCTTCATGTCGTCCATCTGTATATAGTCTATGTATTGAACGCTCTCCGTAGGCCCTGTACATTCACAAGGAAATATACAGTATATTCACACTATATTCTACGTACAGACACAATCCACCATACAAACACTGACATACACACACACACACACACACACACATCCCAGCGGTGGGCCCCAGCTCCTAATGCGCTAACAAGCTCCCTTTCTCCTCCCCTCTCCTCCTCCAGTCTCCCTCAGTCTCAAGTGATCGCAGGAGTCGAACAGCGTCACAATGAACCGCGCTGCGGGAGAGGGAGAGAGAGAGAAAAGGGCCGAAATAGAGAGAGGGAGAGAGAGCTGGAGAAGGCACGAACACTTCACTCTCTCCTCTCTTTTCAGCCACGCACAAGAAAATGAGTTTCTGACTCGATACAAAAGAGGCTTTTTGTCCGCCCCCTCTCTCCTCTATCTTTCGCCTGTCTGCCTTTCTCTGCTCTGCTTTCTCCCTTTTCTCCCCTCAGCAGCCTCTTTCCCTCTTCCTCCCCTTATAATTTTCCCTCTTTCTTTCCTTTTCTCTCTCTCCGAAAGACAGATATTTTTTTCTGCTAATGACTTAATAAGAGGAGCCATCTGAAATTCAATTACAGTGGATTTCATAGGGACGACTGCCATTTGGACGGAGGGATGGATGAAGGCAGAGACGTGTGAACGCGATTCGGGTCTATTTTCTGTGACCTCTCATTGTTTTTTGATAGTAATAATAATTCTATGCAGATATGCAACCCAAAACGCTTCGCAAACAGGATTAAAACTGGGGAAAAAAAGTTAAAGCTGAAGTAGGCGAGATTGGAGCAAATACGATTAAAAAAAGTTCGCTATATTCCGACAGTAGTACATGAAACAGGTAACCCGAAAAAAATCATGTGCCTCTGTGTCCTCCGGTGCTCCTAACGGCATCTGCAACATTTTACAGACCTGAGGAAAAACAAGCAGTCGGAGCCGATCTGAGATCTGCCGTCTACGAGAGCCGGCTGTCAATCACTCGCGAACTCCGACCAAACGGTCAAACTAGGCAGCGCTGATCAAATATGAATCAATATTATGCTATGTTAATGCCTATTTCTCGCCTCGAATGTTTTCAGAATCATCTTGTAGTGTACGGTTTAGCTGCAAAATGAGAAAGTTGGGGAAAGTTTGTCATTTCCGGGTTTTGGGACTCATTTCCTGCAGCACTCTTACACTGTTAACCAGAGTAATTGAAAACACCCGTGAGGTTGCGCAGGTCCTTTTTAATTATCCCAAATGTGAATTTTACCGCTCGTGTCAGTGTTTTTGCATCAAGAGTGCGTCCATCTCACTCCGGATGTTGCCTCCTTCCCAGTGGGGGAGCTGGTGTTTGTGACACGGTGACGTATAGGCAGAAACCCACGCTGAGAGGAAGAAAGAGGGATAGAGAGATCTAACGGATGCAGACGGAGAAAGAGATGGAAAAGTAAAGCGATGTTTCTTGTCATTTATCTCAGCAGTGGTACCGTGCCTCTGTCTTCTCCTTGTTCAGTTCCTTCTTTCCAGCAGGTGTCCTTTAAACCTTTTCACCTTCTCGGAAATTACGAAACAAGTGGCCTTTTTTTATCAGGCAGCGCATTTCTAAGAAACCCGCAGATACTGTTAACTTTTTTGTATTTCCTTCCTAACTGCTTCCTTCGTACAACCACCCACTATTTAAACACGATATAAAGATAATGATGTGTTGTTTGCAGCAATATTTAATAGTTCTTGGTCTTAATTACATCCACACGTCTCTCACGCACCTAAGGGGGGAAGTGTGATGCAGGGGAGCGGGAGGCAGGAAAAGGCAAACGGCGAGATCACATAGAGACTCGGCGTGAGAGACACTGGCTTGACGCTCTGTGTGTGACGGCTGCTCTTCTCTCGGCTCTCTCCGGGAGAGACACGCACGCACACACACACCCACACACACACATCACGTTGTTACTTAAATATCCTCTCTGCCCTGTCTCACCCGCCGTCCTCCCCCTTTCACCTCCACTGTGACTTGCTTGCGGGATTCTCACCCTTCTTCCTCTTCACCCTCGCTACTTCCTCCCCCGTCTCTTTTTACAAGTTCTCTTCCTCCCTCAGCATCTCGCTTCCTTTTGCACCTCTAGCCTCCATCCCTCCCGCCTTTGTTCCCTCTCTCCCCTTCCTTTCCTTTTTCTTTCTTTCTCAGTACGATTTAAGCGAGCATTCGTAAAGTATTTTTGAAACAAGCACTGCTATTCTTAAATCTTAAAGTCCCGCGTCATCTGTCCAAAGTTTATTTAAGTTTCTTCCTCTCTGCTTTGCCAGCTTTTTTTTCTTTTTTTTCCCACTCATTCCCCTCCCCATCTCTACCCTCCTTTCTTTCTCTTTAATTCTGCCAGCGCAGTCTGTCCCTCCACTTTAAAGGAGCCATATTGTTGTTATTATCATTGTCTCTAACTGGATCAGTTACCATTAGACCTGAATCTTTCTCCTTCTGAGGCCCATAGACCAGCGCTCTAACCCAATAGAAAACCCATGGGAGCTATTAGAGATGGCCGATCCATTCACAACGCACCCACACACACACACACACACACACACACACACACACACACACACACACACACACAGACACACACACACACAAACACTGAGGTACAAACACACAGATTTCATTCTGAAGATTCATTGGCCTAATCCTATCACACACTCAAACAGGGACACATGCACTTACATACACACATCGTGCCTGCTCACAACCACTCTCATCTCACACACACACACACACACACACACACACACACACACACACACACACACACACACACTCTGCTCTCATTGAAAACCCTCGGTTGTTGGAGCTCACTGAGCAAATGGTAATACTATTTGGAGATGATGCGACCGAGTTGTGCTTATGTGTGTGTGTGAGTGTGTGTGTGTTTGTGTGTGTGTGTGTGTGTGTGTGTGTGTGTGTGTGTGTGTGTGTGTGTGTGTGTGTGTGTGTGTGTGTGTGTGTGTGTGTGTGTGTGTGTGTGTCCAGGACACTATAACGGCTGCATATGGCTGTCATTATTGCTGGATGTATGAGTAGGGTAAATGTCATTCTATCAATGAGGTTATCTCTAATAGATGGACAGTTGAAGTCCTGGTTTCCATTAACTCCGCTCTCTGCTGAAGCCCTGCGCCTCTTTGAATTCAATGCTGAAGGCTGTAATAGTAGATGATAAAAGGGCTTTGGTTTCCTTTTTTTTTCTTTTTTTTTTGACCGCAGCATTCTCAATAGATCCACATGGAAAACTACTGTAGGTATATGTAGTTAACTGGCATGTGTTGCAAACAGTGTTTTTTTATCCGAAAAATGCTACTTACTCATTTTATTTCATTATGTTTTAATTTATTCTTGTTTTTTTTTTTTTTACTTTTTATTAGGGATGCACCGATCCAACTTTTTCAGTCATGATACTAATAGCGATACCTGGGCTTAAGTTATCGCCCAATACCAAGTACCGATCCGATACCAGTCTTTAATTAATAAGCCATACCTCACTGTGTGGAGGTCACTGGGATCATTCTTTAATGTGTGAGGCAACATCAGGCCTGACTTAAACATCGCTTTCCTAACTTTGTAAAACAAAATGTGACCAATAAATCCATAGATTTATTTAATTGTTCTTTATTATTAAAATAATTAATCGTACACCAACAACTTGGTAAAAAATCTTCAAAATTAACAGGAATTAAAATTCAAGAGTAAACCTTTTTAATGCAGCAACAAATTGGTCAAAACTCAAACAGGAATCCAAATTTCAGTATGTAATGTATATGGTATATAAACATAGAATTGAATTGAATAGATCGTCCCCATCGTCATCGATACCCGTTCCAGCTAATTGAGTCAGTATCTGCCCGATATCCGATCCAGTATTGGTATCGGTGCATCCCTACTTTATATTTTTGCTTTATTTTACAGTGTCCAATTCAGTTTTATTACAGGTATTTTATTTTCTGTTCTGTTACTGTTGTTTTGCTTTCTGCTCTATTCTTTTGAAATTTTCTATTTATTTTCAAATATTTTTTTAAATTTAGAGACTAACTAACCCTGCCCCTGCAACCCTGTACTCCTACATTTCCCATAATGCAACTGGATCGTCTTTCACTAAACCCTCCCTGTATGGTAAACACCCACATCTTTTAAACTCCTCCAGGTTGTACGCAGACTTTTCGTTATTCTCCTTTAGTCTCCAAGCCTAAACTGACACAACCCCGATGACATCACTGTGACATCATCAGGATTATTTTGTCAGACTAGACAGAGCTCCTCCAGAGCCATAGAAGATTTCATCACCGTCCTCTTCCAGATTTCATGTTTTTGCTCCTTTCGTGTTCTGTTTGTATCTGTTTCTTTTTTGTTATTGTTTGTTGTTGTTTGACCTTGACCTTTGACCTCAGCTATGAGGAGCGAGCCCGATACCTAGAAACCATCGTGCAGCACCACCAGGAACCGACTACATTTGAGGATTACGCTGCTCGAGTCTACAGTCCTGCTCCCTGCACACACCTGCCCTCTGACGCAGGTAAGACACAAAACATTTAGCTCTGTGAAACAATTAGTAACCAGACAAATATTACTACTTACTGCTATTAATTTGACTTTGTAACCAGTCAAATATTATACCATGAAACTAGAAATTGGTACCAACCATGTCATACTAGCTTGTTGGAAGGAGGCTAAATAAAGCTCCAAACTTACGCTAAATTTTGGGGAGGAAAAACTGGCATGACATTTTCAAAGGGATCCCTTGACCTCTGACCTCAAGATATGTGAATGAAAATGGGTTCTATGGGTACCCACGAGTCTCCCCTTTACAGACATGCCCACTTTATGATGATCACATGCAGCTTTGGGGCAGGTCATAGTCAAGTCAGCACACTGACACACTGACAGCTGTTGTTGCCTGTTGGGCTTGAGTTTGCCGTGTTTTGATTTGAGCATATTTTTTTATACTAGATGCAGTACCTGTGAGGGTTTCTGGACAATATTTATCATTGTTTTGTGTTGGTTATGTCCAATAATAACTATATACATACATTTGCATAAAGCAAGCATATTTGCCCACTCCCATTTTGATAATAGTATTAAATACATGACAAATCTCCCTTTAAGGTGCATTTTGAACAGATAAAAAATGTGTGATTAATTTGCGCTTAATCACAATTAACTATGGACAGTCATGCGAGTACTCGCGATTAAATATTTTAATCGATTGACAGCCCTAAAACATATATAATAGACAAACTAGATACAAACTGAATACTTGAGAACATGAGAAAACCTACACATACTTACTTACATATTTTATCCCTATGTTTTGGGATGTTCCAATGATTTATTCTAAATAAATGTAGGGATTTAATCCTAAAAACAAAGTTAAGTAAAGTAAACTATTAGAGCTTTTTTCCTCTTTTAAGTACCAATGCTGGATTGTAAACCACCAACCCTCCAGCATCTCTTTCTCTCTCTGCTTGGCAGCTCGCGGTCCGATTCACAGTCTCGTATCTGATGAGTTCTGTTTTCTGTCCAAAGCTTGCGCTCAGCCTTCTTCTGTCTCCAGAGCATCTCTGAGGAATTAGCTGACATCTGATCAGCCGTAGAGATGCCAGGCATGCGCATGGGAGTTATATTTCTACTGTACGACATACAGTATGTATCCCGTTAGAGTTTATTAGACGGATACTGATCATTTTTGTCCGTAATGTGTCTGGTTAAAGTGTCATTTAAAACGGTGCGCTGTCCTTTGACTCAAACGCATAATCAAATTATTCAACTTGGCAGTTATTCACAATAATTGAATTCTGCCGCTAAGCCACACATTTTCTTTACAAAGAGGTACATGAAGCATAGAGGAACACAACTGTGTGACGTAGGCCTGTATATGCATCGTTGTATTAATGATCAGTTTGCAGGGATACACTAACGTTACGTTTTACTTTATTTCTTACTTGTCAAGCAGACGTGCGATTGTGCGAGTTTGTCTAAATATGTGTATAATTGATCAATGTTGTTGTTTTTCTTGTCAAACTGCTCTTCTTCTCACCAGCTATTGTGTCAAAAATATTAATAATTGTACAATAATAATCAATCTGCTTTGAGGCTGAATGACATTAAACACAACCGGAGGCGTTATTATTTTCCCCCATTTAGAATGTTGTATGGTACTGAAATCTCCTGTCGGAAGTAGTGTGTTTATGTCTCTTTATTGTGTTGTGAGCGTGTTGTTCAGCCTCAAATGTCATTTCAGAACACAGGATCAAAACGTCAGTCACATAATAGGATATCAGGGCTTCTCGTAGCCACTCATTTCTTGTACGTCTCAATTTGCCTGATTCCTAATAATATGCGTATCATGTCCAAAGTTCAGAATTCAGCTCGTGTTTTTGCCAAAAACTGGACAGCATAATAATCCTGTGCTCTGAAATAAACCTTTACAAATTACTACACCCCCCCTTCCCCAATATCTCTTTATCTCCAACTCCCCATATTAACTTACAGGTTCCCCTCCCTTAACAGCACAATGATCAAACATTCTTCTCTCTTTCTGTTTTTTATTTATTTTTTTCACCTATTTTATTCTTTTTTTTTTTTTTTTTTCTTCTTCTGTTCTGTTTTGTTTAATTTAATTTTCCTTTTTTATTTGTTATTTTTTTCTATTTTTTTTCTTTTCTTTTTGTTCCCCCTCCTCCTTTAGATCGTATTGTCTCACTTGCCTATAGCTAAAAAGGTAAGCCTGGTCACATGATTGACTCGCCCCGTTCTGATTGGCTCTTCCTCTACTGACATTTCAGCCTAACCTGTGCTCTCCTCCGATTCTTCCACCATATTGTGTTATCTCAATCTGTTTTCTCCTCTGTGTTTTCCACAGCTTAAGCAGGTCTGCATGTGTTTTATAGCTGTGTACTATATAAAAGGACGTGTCATTTTCAGCTCATCTGTGGGTGTAGTTTGGTGAGCAACATGAGCATTCATTTGGTGTCGTGTTTGTGTCCGCCCGAGGTCCAATATTCGCTCTGCTTTTAGCTCCATTTTGGTCTCCACCAACTCCTGAGGTTCTCTTTAGTCGCTAACTTTGTCTGCCAGCTGTTTGCTGCTGGGCAGGTAGTGTAGAGTGGGGCATCTGGAAACAACGCTGATGAGATTCAGCTGGATTGCCTTACTGAAATATCTACAGTTTATTTAACACCGTGACTTTTAATCCTTAAAGGGACAGTTCACCCCAAAATCAAAACTACATATTTTTCCTCTTACCTGTAGTGCTATTTATCAATCTTGATTGTTGTGATGTGAGTTGCAGAGTGTTGGAGATATCCTTCTGCGCGGTGATACGGTGGGTGGGTGTAGTTCGGTAGAAAGAAAATAGTTCCTATATGAAACTGCTCACAACAAGGTCTGTGGAATATCTTGAGTAACCGGGTCATGATTTCTGGAAAGTGACATCGCTGTTGAGTTTTTCAAATGTATTTTTTTTGGCGCTTTGAGCACCACAAGCCGAGAGCTCCATTAAATTGGAGAGAAGGCAGACATCTCTAACTCACACCGAAACAATCTAGATTTATAAATAGCTCTACAGGTAAGAGGACAATACGTAGTTTTGATTTTGGGGGGGGGAACTGTCCCTTTAAACATTAGATGTGCTTCGTACCAAACTATACTCGTTGGCATGATGAAAGTGAGACATCCTTTTTATAACAATGTGAGATTTCTGCTCTGTTGACTGTTCACTCACTCAGTAATTTTCCTGTTTGTTCTGTTAACCTGCGACGTCACACTGACCTGGTGGAACTTTACCTCTAACCTTCTCTATGCTCCTCTCTTTCCTGGTTTTGATATGATGTAGCACTGCACACACACACACACACATTGAATGTGTAACTTAAACTAACTTTAAAGTTATGTTTCTTCTTCAGTAGACTTGTTTGTATTGTTACATTTGAAATAAGTTAACTTAGTGGTGGGGATAAGCAAAATGAAGCATACAGATAATGTAGTTCAAATGTTTTCTGTATCATCATGAATGTCTGTGTACATTTTTGTTTGTGTTGATGTCTTTCCATTCTGTCTGTTGAATGTAGTGGGTTGTTTTTTCTCTTTACGTGTGTGGCAACTTCTTATTCTTTGTTTTTATTCATTTTTTCCTATTTTTCTTTCTTTTCTCTGACCATCCCTCCTCTCCTAACTGCTCCTTCGTCCTCTCCTCTTTTTATTCCTTCTCTCTTCTCCCTTTTCCTCCCTCTCTCTCCTGTCTATTTCATTTTATTCCCTTTCCCTATATTTTATCTCTGTTTCACTCTTTTCTGTATCCTCATTGCTGCCATTTTCTCGCCTCTTTTTGTTACTGGTCCTCCGTTCCTTTCCTCTCCTCTCCTTTCTTTTGTTTCCTTTCCCCTCCACTCCTTTCCCTTTTTTCATCTTGTTCCTTTTCCTCTCTTCTCCTTTCCTTTTGTTTCCGTTCCTCTTCTTTCCTTTCCTCAACTTTTTCCTCTCCCTTCCCCTCCTATCCTCATTTCCTCTACTCTCCTCTCCTCTCCTTACCTTTCCTCTCCTTTCCTTTTTTTCCTTTCCCTTTTTCATCTTGTTTCTTTTCCTCTCTTCTCCTTTCCTTTTCTTCCTTTCCTCTCCTTTCCTTTCCTCAACTTTTTTCCTCTCCTCTCCCATCCCCTCCTCTCCTTTCCTCTCCTCTCCTTTCCTTCCTTTTGTTTCCATTCCTTTCCTCTCATTTCCTTTTTTCCTTTCCTTTTTTTCATCTTGTTTCTTTTCCTCTCTTCTCCTTTCCTTTTGTTTCCTTTCCACAACTTGTTTCCTCTCCCATCCCCTCCTATCCTCATTTCCTCTACTCTCCTCTCCTCTCCTTTTTTTCCTTTCCCTTTTTCATCTTGTTTCTTTTCCTCTCTTCTCCTTTCCTTTTCTTCCTTTCCTCTCCTTTCCTTTCCTCAACTTTTTTCCTCTCCCATCCCCTCCTCTCCTTTCCTCTCCTCTCCTTTCCTTCCTTTTGTTTCCATTCCTTTCCTCTCATTTCCTTTTTTCCTTTCCTTTTTTTCATATTGTTTCTTTTCCTCTCTTCTCCTTTCCTTTTGTTTCCTTTCCTCAACTTGTTTCCTCTCCCATCCCGTCCTATCCTCATTTCCTCTACTCTCCTCTCCTTTTTTTCCTTTCCTTTTTTCATCTTGTTTCTTTTCCTCTCTTCTCCTTTCCTTTTGTTCCTTTCCTCAACTTTTTTCCTCTCCCATCCCCTCCTCTCCTTTCCTCTCCTCTCCTTTCCTTCCTTTTGTTTCCATTCCTTTCCTCTCATTTCCTTTTTTCCTTTCCTTTTTTTCATCTTGTTTCTTTTCCTCTCTTCTCCTTTCCTTTTGTTTCCATTCCTCAACTTGTTTCCTCTCCCATCCCCTCCTATCCTCATTTCCTCTACTCTACTCTCCTCTCTTCTCCTTTCCTTTTTTTCCTTTCCCTTTTTCATCTTGTTTCTTTTCCTCTCTTCTCCTTTCCTTTTGTTCCTTTCCTCTCCTTTCCTTTCCTCAACTTTTTTCCTCTCCCATCCCCTCCTCTCCTTTCCTCTCCTCTCCTTTCCTTCCTTTTGTTTCCATTCCTTTCCTCTCATTTCCTTTTTTCCTTTCCTTTTTCATCTGGTTTGTTTCCTGTCTTCTCTTTTCCTTTTGTTTCCTTTCCTCTCTTCTCCTTTCCTTTCCTCATCTTTCTTTCCTCTCCTGTCCTCTCCTCTCCATTGCTCCCCTTTCCTTTCCTCTCCACTCCTGGCCTATCTTCACCTTCCTCTTCCTCCTCCTCCTCCTCCTCCTCCTCTAGAGGAGCATAGTGCAATGTATATGATGGTCCCTAAACCAGTAGACAGCTTTAACCTGCTCAGGGTGAAGGGGAAGGGTCTGAAGCAGAAGGTCCTTCATGCTAGCTGTGAATGGTATGCTCTATCGATAGAAAATCACTTAGGGTCTTTTACCTCATGGACTAAAACCCAATGTTCACATATTATTTTCTTTTTACTAGTCTAGTTTTCTGGTCTAGTTTCCCAACAGCTCATGTGGATATTACTCCAAATTTTCTGATTAAAAAAAAAAGTTTAATAAAATAAAACTGAATTTGAACACCAATAATAGCCAACGAGAACTGAGCTCCAGAGATAGATCAGCTGATACTGGAAGTGTAGATAGGGAGCATCAGTGCTTTGCCTAAACTAAATCCAAACAGCATATGTTGCCTCTACAGCTGATATATTTAGCAAAAGGCAGGTGTTAAACATTTGTTGTCAAGACAAGTTTATTTATGTATAATGTGTTTAATTACACATACGGTCTCAGAGGTCTCACAGAGAAGAAACATCTTAGAACAGAAAATCAGTTTTCCTTAGGACGCAAGCAAGTCTAGAGGTCTTTAGGGATTTGAGATGAACCCAGTATATCAGGCCTATTGAATTGGCGTCCCGTGGGCCGAATCCGGCCCTTTAACAACCTCAGTCCAACCTTTGATCATTTATATATATATGTTATCTTGTCTGGAAGGAGGTTAAATAACGCTCCAAATTTAGGCTCAATTTTGGCCAGGGAAAACTGGCATGGCCATTTTCAAAGGGGTCCCTTGATCTCTGACCTTAAGATATGTAAATGAAAGTTGGTTCTATGGGTACTGTACTAAATTCAATGCCTCATTGTGTTTATTAAAGCAGCAACCAACTAAGGTTAAAAAATGTTTATTGTTTTCACATTTAAATTCTTTGCAGATCAGACAGAAATGTAAACGACACTTCACCTTTTGGCCCTTCTAAAGGAGTATTTGAATAGGTCCGCAGTATAGAATACAAATAGAGCTTGTAAACTGACTGTTTTTCTAGTCTTGTCTGTCTGTTGTCCCGTCTGTTGTCCTGTCTGTGTCCGTCATTCTGTCTGTCCCGCCTGTGTGACTGTAGGAGTTTGTGCAGTTTGGCTCAGTAGAACATCATGGGGGCGTGATGACATTTTCTTATTGTCCCTTCTTCCTTTTTCATTCTCTTATTTGCCTCCTCCCTCCTCTCCTTTATCCCTCCCTCCCATCAATCCATCCTCCTCACTTGCCCCCCCTCGCCCCACACCACCACCACCTCCTCCTCCTCCTCCTCCTCCTCCTCCTCCTCCTCCTCCTCCTCCTCAGGCTCCTGCCTAGAGATTCTTCGGGGAGAAAGTCCGGCTCTTGGGGAGGCCGGGAGCGATTCGGCGTCCCCCATGTCTCCTCGGACTAGCAAGAGCCGCATGTCCATGAAGCTGCGACGCTCCTCCGGATCGGCCAATAAGACTTAAGCTCTCTACAGATTACTGGGCCCGGTCCGAACTGAATCGGAGCAATCGGACACTTAGTCCGAGAAAAGACGTTTCTTTAGGGGGAATTTGGTCCACGATTGTGCTTAAATGTGCCAGAAATTAAAAGGAAATGAACTGTTGAGACATAGATATTCACTTCCAACGGGAAAAATGATGGGTGGCGTTCCCGGGAGTGAGCGTAACCATCGGAGAATTTTGACATTACTCTCAAAAACACATGTAATTAGCATTCTGTGGACTATATCACGCTGTAACTTTATTTTGAAATTGCTCACAGCTGCTGAATATATCCTCGGCTTTGCTCTAAAAAAAAAAAAAAACCCAGTTGAACCAGTGCTGCAGCATGCTGGTCTTTGCCACAGTAGAAACAGTATAAGCAGTGCAGTATTAGTTCGTCATAATCTGTGCCACGTTATATAAATTGCACAAACTCCAGCGTAACCGGGGGCTGCAAGAAGCTTAAGCGTGCCACATCCGTTCAATGACATGAAACTGCAGAACAAGGAGAGGTTGCTACGGGGGAATCTGTATATTTGTACTATAGTCAGTCCGTGTGTGTGTACAGATAGAAACACGAGTTTTGATATTAAAAAAGAATGAATTCAGAATGACTGCACGTATAGCGTTGCATGGAGAAAGCGAGATAAAAGTATATTTTTGTTCTCAGTACATTAGGCCTGTAAGAATAGAAGGTCAGAGGTCAGCTCCTATCCAGCCCTCATAAAAATGTAAATAGAAACTCATTCGTTTGCTAACGATGATACAAAAACTTTGCTCGTGGATGTGGCAAAACGCTCTCAATCCAAAAAAATGTGTTTGAATCCAGAAAGAAAAATCCCCTCTTTGAACTTCCAGCATGTGAGAATCAGTGTTAAAGTAATGACGGAGGGATTGTTTGTTATTCATAAATGAGGGGAAAAAAAGGCGCTTTCTAGAAAAATTAACGATCAAACGGGAAGCACTTGTTACATAAAGTTTAGTTCTGACCTTTTTTGTGCTCATGCTGTAAAACGTGGACAAGCACTGATTGCATTTATTTTCCTTGTTTTTTTGTTTTTTATTTACTGTAAAATGTATTTTGACCCGAACAAGAATGTTGCTGTATTTTTTAAGTTCAGTGTCATCTAATGCAATGGAACACAACAGCTTTCCTTTCTTTGTTCCTTTATAACTATATACAGTATACATTCTGTATATCTATATATGTATGAGTATAAATATACTGTATATATATATATAGTGGATATATGAATATCTATAAGGATGTGTAATGTGAGGAGGTTCGTTGTGAGAATAGCTGCCAAAGCCAAACTGTGGGTTTAAACTCAGACCGCATTATCTGCTTAAAGTGGGTCGACACTACAAGATGTTAACGTTTCAACGGTTGTTCCTTTTCATAACCAGTTTGCACTTCATTCTCTAGGAATTTAAAGGTGATATCACTTTAGCTCAAGTGCTTGTCTTTACTGTTATGATATGCCCAGTTTTAGGCCGTCATTTTCCTTGTTCTTCATTGTCGTTTTTTTCATTTAGACTCATCCCTAGTTTCCAGTTCTGGATGGAGGGGATACGCATGTAATCACAATCCAGAAAAAATTTAACACTACTGTTCATGTATATTTAACTTCCTCATTTCAGCACTCCACCCGAACTTTGAATAAAACTGACACGGTTTCAAATTCCATAATTTATGTACTTCAGGTTTCTCTTTATAAACGGTCTCAGTTGTGGTTCTTCGTTCTGACATTTCTTTTTACATGATGCCGCGTGTCTCCATTAATTCCCTTTTCCATGGCCTGATCCCTGATAAGAGAGGAAACACACGCGGAAGATCCTTATTTGAAAATATAGATCGGAGTTAAAGGTTTTACATCACTTGCTTAAAGTATTCACAACTGTATTTTCTGTTACTGTTTTATTTGATTATTTCAGCCGTAGAGTCTCTGTAGAGAGGAAAGGGATTGTTCATTTTTTTTTTTTTTTTTTTACCCCTCCGTGGGGTTGAAATTGTAAAATGAGGTCACATTCATGTTGTGTTACTTTGTGTGTGAATATTTGAAGTCCACCGAGATTTGAGTTGTCCCTTTAAATTATTGCTGTTACAATTATTATTCTTATTATTGCTGAGGTTGAAGAAGCAACCATTGATTGGTTGCAACACGTGGTGCCCCACTGCACTCTGGGACTGATCTGTACATTGCTGTATGCAGCTCACCTGCGAGTCACCGACTGCTTTGGTTACAATCCTGTAAACACTTTGACAACCTGAACCTGTTCAGGCTACATCCCAGTACCTACTGGAGTCATGATGCTGCTTTTATAGTCCCCTGGAAAAGATGGGAAATTTCAGATTTCAGTTTTACAGATTGCAAACACTCCTGAGGATTTCAGTTTCAGTTTGGCAAAGAACTCAAAATTATCTGCTCGCTCAGCTGGACGGAACCAGATGTTTGACTTTAGTTTAAAAAAGTCCCCTCATTAGCAGCAACCAAAATGTATAGAAAACCTAGGTTACCCAAAGCCTTTCAGCATTTATCAATGATTCATATCAACTTCCCTCACGACTGTCTGTCTGGAAGATTGTTCAGGTTGGAAGTATTTTTCAGCCTTTTTTTTTTTACCCACATTTTACATCTTGGTTGTTTAAATAGGAAGGAGAAAAAAAAGTCAGACCCCCCCTTTTCTTCTGCTGCCATATCGACCGCTGAAATTTCCCCCCTCATATATAAAATTCATAACTTCTTTATCCGTGCCGACGGATGCGGGTCCGGCATCGGTTTGGAGACAAAGCTGATGTATGTAACTACTGACTGTACATACTGCATGACACCAGTTCAGTACTAACTGCATGTAACAGCTGTATCACACCACACACACACACACACACACACGTGCACGCTCGCACTCCTCAAACTATGTTACTGTCAGACCTGTAATGTGTAAACGTGTAATGTCTCTTTTGGACACAGAGAGAGCGTGCGGACGTTGCGATCATGGAATTTGACAATAAATGATTCGTACCACTTCACTGCTGGGACCCATTCATGTATTGTGTGTGTGTGTGTGCGTGTGTTTTGAAACCACATAAATAAGCTGACAGGGCAGGACTCCTCATTGATAACATTTATTGACAATCATTTAGAATAAATTTCACATTCAACTTCAGACATATCAAAATAGTACTGTATAGGCTTCATAGAACCACAATTACACGTTTAGCATCATGAAGGCAATTTTAGCAAATATTCCAACAGTGTTATATAATCAATAAAGACAAAAAACTTTTTTTTTTTTCTAGCAGTACTAACATTAAATGTTCCATTTCTGTATGAAAATATTTTATAGCTGAGAAGCTTACTGGCACATTTACTATAAAAGGCATATTATGGTCTATCATGATTATTTTCTCTTTTTGTTTTATTGTTTTTTTATTATTCACTGTACATGAAATAGGACATTGATTCTGTCTCCAGTTTGTGGCGTAAGGAAGGTCACTTTCTAAATGTAATTACAGGTCACTACATATTACACCGGTAAGTAATGTAACACACTGGACTCCTCCAGTGTAATCTGATTACTTTGCCACAAAAATATGTTGAACGTGAGTTTAGAGAGGCCTGTGTCAATCATTGCTTCAGTAGGTTCTGTGTAAAATGACCCCCTCTTGTCTCTAATTACTCATAATCAAAATGTCAAACTTCTGTCTGTCCCGTTCTGTCAAGTGTTCACTAACTAGAACAGTTGAGTTAAATGTCAAATCATTTTACAGAGTGCTGGGCATTACGTGAGAAGAGATGGCTTCCTCAACATGAAACATTGATTATATTACTGGCTGTACAAATTAAATATTGAGACTAGGGTTGTCAAGGTTAACGCGATATTGTTGGCCGTTGGGCTTGAGTTTGCCATGTTATGATTTGAGAATTCATTTTTATGCTAAATGCAGTACCTGTGAGGGTTTCTGGACAATATTTGTCATTGTTTTGTGTTGATAATTGATTTCCATTAATAAATATATACATACATTTGCATAAAGCAAGCACATTTGTCCACTCCCATGTTGATAAGAGTATTAAATACTTGACAAATCTCCCTTTTCAGTACATTTTGAACAGATAAAAAAATTGTGCGATTAATCACAATTAATCATGGACAATCATGCGATTAATCGCGATTAAATATTTTGAATCGATTGACAGCCCTAGCTTTGACTCATCAGAATTTTTATTTTAGTTCTTTTTTCTGGCTTAAGGTACATTTTGAACAGATAAAAAAATGTGTGATTAATCACGATTAACTATGGACAATCATGCGATTAATTGCAATTAAATATTTTAATCAATTGACAGCCCTAATTGAGACATAATGCGTTTTAGCTCTAAGAGTTTCAACAGAAGAAATAGCCCCCTTTGAATAAGGCTCACTTTAATTTGCCTCCGGTTTATTCTATCATAATAATCCTGTTTTAAGTTTATTATATCATCTTATCTGATCTGTCACCTGCCCAGTGAATGAAAATTTCCCTTTTTTTTTTTTCTTCAAAAAGCAAGATAGTTCCACTCATTATAACATTACAATCCTGCTTGTTGTAAAGAGTGAGCAACCTTTGGGGGGATTACAGAAGTGTGTTTCAGTACCCTGGACAGTGGTTCTGGTTTATTTGTATCCTACAAGTTTCAGTCGGTGGTTTGTTTAGTTTCAGCACCATGGACAGCTCCAGTTCCACTGACAGTGTTATAGTGTCTAGTTTCAGTGACACAGGAAAGTTTTGTTAACATTTTGCTTTTGGTTCATCTAATATGTCTGTGTCAGTGTATCGTATCGTAGTCAAGATGCTTACTGACCTTTAAACAAAACAGTGACTCCAGATCCTGTAACACACACACTGATAAACGTTTTGCTTTTTCACCACAACTGAACAAGCCTCAGTCCCAGTTTACAGTACAAACCACGACCTTATATATATATAAATGTCTACTTCAATGTGAATGAAAACAACTAACAGTCACAGTTAATAAGCTCCCCCCTTAATGACAATCATTTTCCAAATAATCTGTTTGGTTTGTATGAGTGAGTCAGTATCTTTACGGCCGCACAGTCATCTGCAGCAGCATCACCTGCCGGTTCTCGCCGGCATGAGACTTGTCGATGTGTCTCGCGAGCCCCGGGGAGCTGAAGAAAGTGGACTGACAGTGCTTGCACGCGAAGATCTGCTGCTGCTGCTGCTGCTGCTCGCGCTCCCCCGCGCCGCTCTCCTCTCCCTGCGCGTGGAACCCTCCTCCTCCTCCCAGCGTTCCCGCCAGTAACTCGTCCCGCATCGCGTGCCACAGACGGTGCTTGTCCCGGATTTCCACCGACGGGAAGCGCGCGCCGCACAGGTGACACAGGAACACCTCATGGCTCTGGGTCTCGCGCGCCTGCAGGCCGTACGGGTTCGGCTGCGGAGACGACGCTCGCGCCGTCATCTCGTGCGCGGCCAGGTGCTTCTTCAGGTAAGCTTGGCGGCGGAATTTCTTCCCGCAGTACCGGCACTCGTACACCACCTCCTCCTCCGGTAACGACTGCACGAACGGTAACGGCGGGAGTGATTGCAGGTCCGCGCGCTCCTCTGGGTTGCCGTTTAGTAGAAGGAGGCTCGAGGGCGTCGGGACGTCCGCCGCGCGCACCTGCAGACAGCTTTCAACCGGGTTCCGGTAATGGAGCGAGGAGTCATAGTGAGGAGGCGCGAGGCTGTCGGGGCTGTCCCGGGACCGAGCGTGGAGCAGCAGCAGCTCGCGCCTCACGCGGGAGCTGTCCATCTCCGCGTGGTGCTGATTTGCGTTAACGCGCAACAGCTCATTCTCTTTCCCCTCTTTCATCTCCACCGGCTGCTGCCGCTCGTGCTGAACGAGCCCTCGCGCCTCTTTTAACGGCTGGCTCTTGTTGGTCGGTGTCTCTCCTCCTGCTTGGTTGTTGTTCACCGGACGCGGTTTGTGCCACCGCCGGTGCGACGCCAAGTTGGCGGGACAGCTGAACACCTTGTCGCACTCGGGACACCGGTACTCCACGCGCACTATGCGGGAGCACTTGTGCTGCGCGAGGGAGAACGGGTCGGTGTACTCCTCTTTGCACAGCTGGCAGATGAACTCCCCCCCCAGCGGCCGGTTCCCGGTGTCACCGGACGAAGACTTCTTCTCCTCCCGCTGCTGCTGCCGCCTCCTCTGCTGCTCGGGACTCTCCTTCTTGATCCGCAGACCGAGAACCGGAGAGGTCGTGACCTCGTCCTCGAAGTTCAGCTTCCGGTTCGCTTTGGGTTTCTTCGGGGCCGGTTTGTTGTTGTGTCTGTTGATCGACTGTTGATCCGGTTCGAGGAACGAGCGTTTCCTCGCCGCCGCGTGCTGCTCCTGGTTCATCATCAGCGTCAGTGGCGGGAACATGTGCTGCGCGTGACCCATGTCGCTGTGGCCGTAGGACGGCGCGTGGAGGCGGCTGCTGCTCGCGAGGAGCCTCTCGGTGGAGCTAACCAGGAACGGCAGCTCCGGTAGCTCCGACACCGCGGAGGATGTCAGCAACTTACCGGGGAACAACGGCTGTTTCTGTCTTTCATCGTGGTGTTCCGGCAGTCTCGTGCCGACCGGTTTAACGGGGCTGCAGGACTCTGTTGTTAAAGTCAAGTCGCGTGGGGGTAGAGGAGGAGGCGGGAAGAAGAAGCAGGAGAAATCACTACCGGGCGTCAAAACGTCCACCTCGCTCACCTGCTGCTCCTCGTCGGTCTCCGGTAATTGCGCGCGCCGGTCAGCCTCCGCCTCCAGCGCGGACTCCACGTGCGGGAGGCTCCACGCCTCTCTGACACCACCGGCGGCGGAGCCTTCGCGGGACACCGGGAGCAGCAGTCCGTCTGGAAACGGGAAAACCTTCAACGCTGCGCCGTTCTCCTTCACCGCCTCCGGTGTGGTCACTCCAGAGTTGCTCTCACCGGTGCTCCTGTCACCGTAGTATGTTTCGGGTTTGTTGTTGGTGTTATTTCGTGACCGGTATGATGCCGAACAGCGACGGTTCCTCTTCACCAAGAATCCTCGAGGCATGGTGATAATGCTCGGCGCGTGGCACCACCGGGAGGAAAGAACAACAACTCTTGTGTCTCGAGCCCACTTACAAGTAGAGCTTTGAAGTGGCGGCGCAGAGAGAGAGAGAGAGAGAGAGAGAGAGGGAGAGAGAGAGAGAGATACAGAGAGAGAGAGAGAGGGAGAGACGCGCGCAGGTGTGATGAGAGCACGAGAGAGAGAGAGACAACAGTATCCGTGGTGCGCGTATTTGCGCGCACCACGGATACTTGAATGAGTTTTTGTCCTGCAGGGCCAGTATAGCTTACCCCCAAAAGTTATAGCAAATTTGTGTTTAGCCTATTTAATTTTTTAATTAGATATCAGACTTAGGACAAAGTGGAGCAACCAATGACTGAAAGCGTTATTTAGGAGATTAGTTTAAAGCCGCAGTAGGCAGAATGTTTTTGGCATTATTTGGTATTATTTTTGAGAACTGCAGTTTTTACTCTCATATTTCCTATAAGGAAAGCTTATATCTTATACAGGAAATTTACACTACTGTTACATTAAAATATTATGTTATATACATTATACGTATTATTATTATTATTATTACATTAAACTTATTATTTCAGTCAGTAGAATTAGGCTTTTTAGTAATGCAATTTAGAAGTGTCATTTTTCAGCTATTTTTGCTGTGGTGTGAAATAACATGCTTGCTGTTGTTCCCATGTCGATGAGCTTCTACCACTGATCTTTTCCTGTTGTTTCTATAAGCTGATGTGCCTCCACCTGTTACCAGTATATGTTGAAGAAGAAGAAGACCTGATCAGATGTGTGTGTCGGAGTCAGTGTGAGTAGAAACAGCAGTCCGTGGGGACTCAGATACAGATCATATCTTCTTAAGAGTATAGCTACTAATGACCGTTTGTGTTCTGCTGAAGTGTCTGATTATCTGTCTTTGTTGTTGTTGGTGGTGGGAATACCTCGGGCATTGCTTTCCCTGTGTGCGCTCGTGCGTGTGCTCGTGCGTGTTATCTCCACAGCAGAACAGAATGGCAGTGCAGTGAATGAGTGAAGGACACAGAGGGAGATGGTGATCTTGTGTGTGTGTGTGTGTGTATGGGGGGGGGGTGGGACTATTCACACCCGTCCTCCCACTAGCTGCTCTGGCTGATAAGAGATCGGAGGGAGATTCATCCACCCATCCATCCATCCATCCGTCCGTCCGTCCTCTCCCCCCCCCCCCAGGGCTTGGCCGGCCCCTCTGCGCGGGCCAGGCGGTTTCTAGCTCGGCCAATGCAGCACTGTCTCCTTGGGCCAGCCGGCGAAGCTCCCTGGAAATCAATCAAGGCGGATGAGCGTGAGAACGGGGCTCGAGGGTCGGGCTGCTGGCTCGACGAGGGCCGCCTGGGGAATAGAAATGAGAATAGAAAGAGATGGGCGGTGGAGAGTCCAACACTAAAAAACTAATTAAGCACCAAGCGTCCTGGATCTTTAGTTTGGTTGTTTTTCACTGTCACCTGCTAATGTCTCCCACAGAGAAACATACATGACCCAGGTTCAGACTTTATTGACCTGACTCAACTCAACGTGAGTGACTGAGGCCTCTGCTTTTGTAGCCTATAGGTCAGTTTAATATAAAATCATTTCACTCCACATTTTACTGTGTGGAAGCCCATTTCTGCCAGAAAAAAAGGGGGAAAAATAACAAAAATAAAAATACTGATGATGAGTCAAAACTGCTGCTGTCAATCGATTCAAATATTATATATTTAATTGCATGATTGTCCATGATTAGTCACGATTAATCACACATTTTTTATCAGTTCAAAATGTACCTTAAAGGGAGATTTGTCAAGTATTTAATACTCTTATCAACATGGGAGTGGGCAAAATATGCTTGCTTTATGCAAATGTATGTATATATTTATTATTAGAAATCAATTAACAACACAAAACAATGACAAATATTGTCCAGAAACCCTCACAGGTACTGCATTTAGCATAAAAAATATGCTCAAATCATAACATGGCAAACTGAAGCCCAACAAGCAACAACAGCTGTCAGTGTGTCAGTGTGCTGACTTGAATATGAAAGAAATTAGTGACGAATTTGCGTTAATACGTTATTATCCTTTGTTTATACTTTATTAACTTTAACAGCCCTAGTCAAAACAATGAGAAATTCAAAATTGTATTTTTTCTCTCTCTTATTTCATCAGTTTCACCTGCTCTGTCATAATTTTAATCTAAAAGTCAAAATTGTAATTTTTAAAAAAATGTATTATAGCCTATTTGCTCATAATTAACTGACTTTACCTGGTGGATGTGTAGGCCTACTTCCACATTATGATGTATCACGCCACATTATGGATATCTATATTCACTGGTAAGCTGATGCACATCATGTGATCATATTCATTGAACATTTGAGACGATATTGTAGGGTTAACTCTTGTTGCTTTCGCAAAATATTTACAAAATGAGATTTTTGATAAATAATCATCAGTAATGTGGATATACTGACTCAGTGGGTATAAAGGCAAATAATAGAACAGCTAGAACAATCTGGTAAGTTCAGAACATTACATCACTTTACTGTAATGCAGCCTTTAAAACCAGGAACACTTACGCCATATTACGATATCCAATATCTAAGACGATATCTAGTCTCTTATCGCAATATCGATATAATATTGATATATTGCCCAGCCCTAATTCTAGGGGAGAAAATGGGGCTGGTGTAATGAAGGACAGGAAAGAGCAGGCAGCTTTTTAGTAGTTTAAAAGCAGGGTAAATGTTCCCCGTCAATGTCCTGTAAAAAATAAATATATATATGGATCCAAAGACAGTCTGAGGAGGCTGCTGGCTGGAGGACATGAAGTGTCTGTGCGTGTATGTGTGTGTGCGTGTGTGTGTGTGTGTCTTTACTTTTGCATCGCATCAGTGGGCAGTGAGGCGGATAATCCTCCAGACTGCTGAAAATGACTCTATTGATCTGTGCTTCTCACTCACAAGCCTTCAAGTCCTGCAGTATTATACAGCTGAGCTGTCTGTCTGTGTTGACATGGTGTTTACATCTCAACTAGGACCGATGGGAACTTCATTTGCATCTGTGTGTGTCTGAGAGAACAATAATTAGAGGTCTGGCAGTGTAGTTTGAGGACTTATGGTTAAATGTAACATTAGAAATACGTTTAATTTAGTGTCAATTTAGTGTCAAATTTTCATTCATCAAACACAGAAATCATCCATGAACCCCTGTCAATTCACTGGTCATGTGCTCCATGCTGACTTTATCATCATATTGAGAGTTGCAAGATGAATACGCTCTGCTGTGTGACAGTATACGCCTCTATCACATCTCAATAAAGTGGTCGTCTGTCGCCATCTAGTGGTACACATCCCCAGCACACCAAACAGTGAATTCAATGTCTACTTATTAGCTATGGAGGATTAATAAATACATTTGTAAACACATTTATTAATGCCTATTTTTGGTGTACAATTAGTTAATTAATCAATTAAATGCTTTATTACTATTTCCGTGACTCTTGTGGTCCACCATAATTAGCTTTCAACCGTATATATAAAACCGCATTCATCAGAAAATTGACTTTTTTTGGACACATGGATGACAAGTCCTAAAAAGTGTAATGGATGAAATATGTTCCAACTGTTCCATCTCCATGACAACTTAGCAAACTCCACCCACTGATGAAGACTTGATGATGTGGCTGAAAGCTCTGAAAAATGGTAGTATGTGAGCCTTGAGTTGAGATTGTTTCGTTAAACTGGATAATTTAGGTTTAAATTTTTGATAAATCAGCCAACCTCCACCCTGCTGAAGTGTCCTTGAGCAAAATAACTGATCCCTTGATTAATCGTAACCAGCTCCAAGGCTGCTCCTCTGTGTCTGACACTGACCTCTGACCTCTGACCTCTCTATGGAGGGGGGAGTCAAGAGAGAGATGTCTCTACAAAGACCAATAGGGGATTATAGTGTATTATTATTATTATTAAATGACGCTGGTGATCTCTCTTACTCCCCCTGCTGACAGAGATCTTGTCTGCAGAGAAAACAAGCTGCCTCCCATAGACTGTATAAGATGTGGACGTAGTCACCGTGACATCACCCATTGGTGGGCGGTGCTTGGTATTTCCTCAACTGATCTCAACATGGCTGCCGGGGTCACAAACTTTCTCATTCTACAGCTAAACAGTACACTACAAGATGTTTCTAAAAACATTTGAGGCGAGAAATAGGCATTACAGTAACAGAATATTGATTAATATTTGATCAGCACTGCCTAGTTTGATCGGAGTTTGCGAGTGATTGACAGCTGCTCAGAGACGGCAAGGCTCCAGCTCGGCTCTGATTGGTTGTTTTCTTCCGGTCTGTGAAATCTTGCAGGATGACATTAGGAGCACCGGAGGACACAGAGGCACTTGATTGATTTTGGATATAGTGACCATTAAAATAAAAAAAACTTTTTTTTTAAATCATATTTGCTCCAATTCTACCCACTGCTGCTTTAAGTCTTTCTGCTCACAGAGGTTTTCTGACCTGCCTGACCCTTTAAGACGAAGGAGTGCGCTTCCCCTTAAAAAATGTCTTTGTGGGTAACTTTTCCTGCTAATGTTAGTAAGTTTCAAAGAAGGGAATTTTTTACTTGTTTGTCAACTTCCCTAACAATGTGTATGTCTTGCTTATGCTTCTTGAGAGGGTACATGTGATTAATATCTCTTGTCAAAGTGCATTTGACTACCAATTAGCTCCAAATGAGGGCAGATTGATGCCACCTGGGTTAAAGTGGCACTAATTCCAGAGATCCTCCCCCCGATTGGCCAAAGTCAGCAGGTGACAGGGTACAAAAGGTCGTGGAAGACCAGCAAACTGGTTGGTCCGTGCAGGAAAATGGGCCTGTGTGAATTTGTGCAGGATCATCACATTTTGCACCATCTGTTTATCAACTTTTTCAACAAAGTGCTGTAAGATAGGAAGGGTGTAAAAAACAACCAGCTTTAGCAAAAGGGAAGTCCGCACTGCTGACTGCGTAAACCCCCACAGCTGATAAAAGCAGACTCAGCAAAATCCAGGAGCAACAACAAATGAGTTATCAACACTGCTGTTCAGTAATCCGAACTAAGCCCATAGCTGTTTGCTATTTGAATTCTCTCTTGCAAATTGATAAAAAGAATTTAACTGCACTGTTTGGAACAGTTGGCACCCAATATTTTTGTACAAAGTGGAAAATAAATTATTTTGTATTAAATAAAATATTAGTTATTTGTTGATCAACTGAATGCACTCAATGCAGATAAAATGCATGTAAAAGCAACTTAAATGCAACTTAATTATTTTTAAATGGGACATGAAAAACTCACTTTTTCAGTGCTTGTGCACATACATTTTGGGTATCTGGAGTGCCTACTAACCCACAAACTATGAAATAAGACGACCCAGTCAGTTTTTTGTGGGCTGCTTAGATCAGAAAACATGTGATTCAACAAGCCATTCAGATTTGGCTCCTCTTTCTATGTCACATGCAGGCTCATTAGAATATACCAATGCGTTGTCATTCCCAGGTAGTAAAATAAAGATGCTTTGTCACGCCCCTCAGCGCGTGATGCCGACGCACAAGGCGGAGGGCGCGCCGCCTGGGCGATGACGCCGTGCTGGTCTGGTCTATCCAACTTATTTTCAGGGGTGTTACTGTAGAAATGATTATGTCCGTAACTTCTTTTGAAAAGTAATTCACCTTCATTTTACAAAATCCTGCTTTATTTTTAACAGATATTTAACTAACGTTAAATTGGCATTTTCTAAAATGTCATTGCGGAGCTGCGGTACGGTGTTCCGTACACTTTACGCCCGTCAGCGCTCATCTGTTGTTAAGAGCCAGACAAGCTTGTTTGTGTGCTCATTCCAGTGGAATATCCATTAGACAGTCTACACTTTGACTGATGTCTCTTTGACCAAGAGTTTTTGAGAAAAGTGGTGAAAAGTAACGCCTCCAGCTGTGTAGGAAGATCATTAAGCTTAACGGTGTTCCGTACAGAGCGCATCACATGATTTCAACAGCGATTAATGAACATTTTAAATGTCAAAATATTCAATTGATGTAATGAACGTTAACTTTATTTATGTTTTATTAAATAACACTGCTGCAACATCAATATTGCATATCCCCTTTAAATCTATGTTTTCTTTTTCTAAAGGGTATATACACGTATATTCCTACAATGTAGGAAGGAAGAATATCTTAAACCTAGCCAGTCCCTGACTCAACCTTTATCCCAGTATCTTTAAGATAAGAGGTGATGGAAGAACTATTCAGATCATTTACTTAAATATATTCAGCAATACTACAATATAAAAAATACTCCTTTAAATGTTGAAATTCTGCATTCTAACTTTACTTACTTAAGTAAAAGTACATACGTATAAACAGCACAATTAACTTAAAGTATCAAAAGTCAAATAACTCATGTTATTCTCAGTGTTATTATTATTAGACATAATTTTGAGTATTATTATTATTATTAATCAGCTACTTTGTAAGTAGTATTTTCATGGTGGAGGTGGTTTATATGTTTTTAATCTGTGCATCATATTTTATAAACTGATCATATGTTTTGTATGTAAAACCTGAATTACTGTCACTAAATGTAGTGGAGGGAAAAGTATAATATTTCCATCTGAAATGTTAAGTATAAGTATAAAGTAACATAAAATGGAAATACTCAAATAAAGTACAATGCCTTAAGATGAACAGTGCAAGAGTAAATGTATTTAGTTACATTCCACCACTGATTATGAAAACAAAACCTAATTCAATCTCAGTTTCAACTTTATTTTTGTCCCCGGAGGGCAACTGGTTTTACAACAAGGCATGCAAAACATGCAAGAACAGAGACATACAGTACAGTAATGGGAGTGTGCTAGAAGTCCAACAACAGTAGTCACTGGTGTCTGACTCACATTTCCACACTGAGCAAAAAAAACACATCAGCGAAAACACCTAAAAAATTGGTGGTGCAGTAGTTAGCACTGTCGCCTCACAGCAAGAGGGTCACAGGTTCAAACCCGGCTTGGAGCTCCCAGTGTTCAATATTAACGTGGGTTTGCTCCGGGTTCTCCGGTTTCCTCCCACAGTCCATGCAGGTTAGGTTAATTGCTGGCTATAAATTGCCCGTAGGTTTGAATGTGAGCGGCTCCAGCCCCCCCACCCCCCCCCCCCCCCCGCGACCCTGAATAGGATAAGCAGTTACAGATAATGGATGGGAGAATAAATAGCAGCAGAGTATGACCATATAAACTACAAATACACAGGGAGAGTAAAGTGCATAGTGACCAGACATGTTGAATACATGATCAACATCTCTACCATCACAACACAATTGTCATCGTCTGCGGCATAGACATCAACATAGACATCATAGTCGACCTCGTCATCATCATCAACAACACGAACCACATCATCATCATCAGCTACACTACACACTTCACTAAGTGAGTAGAGTTAAAAGATATTTCGGTAAGTCACCTATTTGAAATTTCTTTGGAATTACTCCCAAATTACCCCAATATTTACCTCAAAATGTATCAATTAATTACTTTTATTATAACATTATTTAATAATTATATTTTAAAATAGCATATGATTGTTAAAATGGGGCCCTTATGCTTGAGAAGCGGCTGTGCGCTGCTCTTCATCGGAGGAAGAAAACCAAAACTAATAGAAGACACTTCTGATCAGGCACAAATCTCATCATTGTGTGACTTATTGTCTACACGAATGTAACCCGGTAACTAATGTAATGATTCAGGGAGTTTTTTTTTAAAGAAATTTCAAAGAAGTTATTATGCTAATTATTATCTATTTACCAGCAGACAAGGAAATAAAGCATATCAATTAACTTTGTATTTTTTTCCTGGAAATGTATTAAATAAATAACCAGCTATTGGGAAATAGTGGAATATAATTATCAAATAATGTTCATAGGAAAGTAATTTTCGATCAATTTTGAGGTAAATATTCGGGGTAATTTGGCAGTAATTCCAAAGAAATTTCAAATAGGTCACTTGCTAATTAAGTGTTACCGATATTTCCAATACAAAGGAGGTTGCCATATACTTTGATAATCTTCTCTGACTAAAATGCATGTTGACCACAGCTCTGCTAATGTGTGAATCACAGCTCAGATTATTATTATTATTATTATTCATTTTCAGCTCTTAATAATGAAGTGTCATTTTGAATGTTTGTATGTTTGTCTGTCCGGTAAATACAGAGGAAAGATTGCCCGACGAGAAGTCATTCTGCAGTCCCGTACAGGAAGCAGGAAGTGGAGAAAACGGGGGGAAGCAGGTAAAGAAACAAGTGTAACCGGGTGTGACAGCGAAGCCCCTCAGTTTGTTCCAGATCTCACGGGGGGAATTTTTTTTGTGTCTCTGTCATGCTTTCGCTCTCCGCACAGTCACAAGTTCAGAATGTGATTTGAGTAATCATTGTTCACTTTGACCCTTCACCATAATGTATTTCACTGTGTGTGGCTGATTGAGTGATTCATGATGAGTCATTATGCGTTGTACATGTCTGCTCATGTTCAGAATGCCCTGGGATTCCCACCACACACACACACACACACACACACACACACACACACACACCCACACAAACGTGCACAGATACTGCACATGCAGGTGTGCATACAGTCACATATTTATGTAACAATGGCTATTACTCAGCATATTCAATAGAAACTCTGTAGCTCACATAGTGAAGCTATACACATATCTTCATAACTTTCATTTTAAAATGCTGGAAATGTATTTGTTTTAATAAATGTATTCTATCATCATACGTATAGAAAACATATTTGTTCTTTTAATAACCACGTATTCAGATTAATACACATTCTAGGTATGGTTATTACTATATACACATTATTGAAACTAGTAATCTAAAAGAACCCATTGTGTGGTTTGAATTTTGATTTTTGTTTTCAACTAATACATACTGCATTGCACTTTTTATTTCATATACCAAGTGAAACTATTTCAGCCTCGACTATACTCACACACACTGCACGGTATAGTGAGCTGGATGAACTAACATCAGTGTAGTGCTAAGTTCTGGTTCTGGTTTAAAGAAACTAGTGCTATGTAATATTGCCCTTGTAAAACTGGATGCCAGGAACTGGCAGCGTTATGACAATGTTATTTTACCGCTTTCATGTTCAGTGTTTTCATTATTTTTTTACTGTTACTGAGAGAAACACTGAGGTGAGGGTATTAGGATGCCAAGAAAAATATCTGGCTTTCATTCAACTCTGTTCCTTCTATGTACTTCATTCCAGTGAAAGCTAAAATAAAAAGATTTTTTGTAACATTTTGGGGGGATCTATTAGCAGAAATGGAATATAATATTCATAACTATGTTTTCATTAGCTTGATGCCACCTGGGTAAAAGGGGCACACAAAGGTTCATGGAAGACAACAAACTGGTTGGTTCTGTTTTACACTCTCCAGGAAAATGGAGGAACGCCAAATTACAAAAGTCTGTTTTTTTCCTTGAGGGCACAGATCTGCTGGGAAATATACTGTAGCGAGTTCAACAGCGGCAACGCGTTAAACTAAATATTTCCTAACACCACAACAATCGTAAAGACGGAGCTTATCGCAGACTCGATAACACTATCTCAGGTTCCTTTCCTGGTTTTCCAGTTAGAGCGCACTCAAACCTTAAACAGGTAATCAACAACGTGTTGATGACTCAGGTCACACTTTGAAAAGCCCAGAAAAGCCAGCTGGGAAACACCCCAGAAAAACACTGATTACACAAAAAAATACAGGATAATTTCATACTTTTTGCAAGTGTAGTTACTTCCTTCCATATCTAAGACTGCTGGTACAATATTTAGATATTTGTTCAATATATTAGAATTTTGTTTCTGTATGTTTTAAGCGTCAGTTGTTACAGATTTCTGTCAGTTGCGGTAATGATGCAAAAATTATTCAGTTCTACTCACACCAATCATATAGGCATCATTCACACATATCTGCATTTAAAGAGAAAAAGACCTATTGACCTACATCAAATGATGTATCCAGAAAAGTAGACATGACATAAAAAGACACTCTATAAAAAAAATAGACTGATAACAATTAATTCATAAATGGAAGGTTAAATGATGTAGACTGGTGTAGAGATGTTTCTAATATACTTGAACTACTAAATCCCCTCCATCTAAATACACAAAGCTTTATGCAAATGTGTGTAACTGCTTTGTTTCCCCCTCCGTCTCCGGTCCGCAGCCTCAGTGTTGTGTGCATTCCTTTCCTCCATTCATCTGCATTAGTATGGTTCAAACAGAGGTCTTGTTTTCACTGTGCCTTCAAAGCTGATTGCGATCAGCCAGGCCAGATACATAATATGTATTTAGAAATGAACTGTGGGTGTGAATGCGGCCTCTGTGGTTTGTTGTCCTTTCTACAATCTTTCCATTCTTGCTTCAGAAACTGACATACAGACACGGAATGCAAAACTGAGGCTTGCAATTGTTAGATTATTTCTTAGTTCAACATTATGCGACATGGTAAATCTAGTCAATGCTGCACGCGATTCTGCACAGAGAGTTGAAACGCTGAGCATTCGCATGAATCCTATGAATGTTGCTCAACGGTCGCCAACAGTAAAAATGTGCTGAAGCCTGAGCTTCCCCGTCTAACTGGTCACGCAGACTGAACAATGGGAGGTAAAAGCAAGCCCGGAGTTTCCCTCAGGCCTCCAGAACATCACGTTCAGCTCGCCGTTTGTTTTTAAAGGGATAGGTCACATCCTCGCCAAGTCTCGCGGCCTTATCGAGAACTTGGAGTCCTTCCATTTTTTTTTTTTTTTATCTGCAGAGGAACTGAATGAGTGATTTGATACTGGGGTTATTAAAGGCACTGCCACAGAATCAGTGGGAGTTTAATAGTTGGCAGGATGTTAATTTAATGCTTGCAAGAAACTAATACTGTCTATGCATGCACTGGAATTGGAAACAGACGCAAACACGAGGCATATATTACTTAGAACAGTGAAGTGAAATCTTTAACAACAACCACATAAAGTTGACTGTGTGGTCAAGCTCTGCGGGTGTGAGGGGAAACTCCACTGCGAGCCCGTCGGCTTGTTCCTGTGTGCATCGTATTATTTTCATGGTACGAAAAACAAACTTAGATCACATTGCATTCACACTTGAAGTTTTGGAGGAAACTCCTGTGCACGCTGCAGAACCCCCACCTGCAGGTCTTCCCGCCCACTCAAACGCCGAGGGGCTGCTGAGCAACATTTCCTTTTGTGCAAGAAGGGATTCAGCAGGGACAGACGTGCTAACCAAGGCATTCCATGCAATCATTCCTCACTAACAGAAACTCTTTAACCCCCTGAGACCCACAATAGACCCGTTTTTGTCTTTTTTTAGGGGGTGCAGGGGGTCTTTAGCGAGAGATAGCAGGTCAGCAGTAGATGTCACATAGAAGTGGTGTACATCATCTGAAAGCTGGGAAGCTGGAGATTAATTTGGGATGCAGCTCAGCACTGCGTGTCAAGTTGTTCTAGTTATAAATCATGAATAAACATTAATTTAAGAACATGATGATAGAAGTATGTGATGGTCAGCCCCATGCTCTATTATGTCTCATAAGTTGTTGCAGCAATTTTTGGGTTGATCCCATTTGTTACACAGATTTGGTGCTAAATTTAACCATTTTTTACCACTCGAGAATTGATAAAAGATTATCAATAATCCCTCCAAAATACCACATTAAGACAACAAGACCTTGAGGAACACCATAGAAAAAGTCATGCTGTGATTTGGTATCAAAAACTTTTGACATTTGGAGATTTCTGCAAGAACTGCATATTTCGGAGATTGAATGGCGAGCACTTCTGTTCTGGAAACTGCTCAGAAACCTCCTTATTGTCAATCTACCTAGGAAAGCCATCCGTCCTCTGAATGCTCTAGGTCTCTAGTTTGTGGTTGTAAAGTTTCATGAGGCTTTGATTATCCTAGAGGTCACCACAGGTCATTTTATACAGTGTGGTCAAGTTTAAAAAAATGCTCTCACTACAATGAAATGGATTCTACGGGGACTAACATCATCACACATGAATACAATTGGGCTCATTGGATCCACAAGAGTCTCAGCTTTACAGCGATACCCCATTTATGTAATTCAAGACTGTTTTCGGGACTGGTTTAGGGACCCCAGTATGCAGAGATATCCAAAAACACCATTTTAGAATAGGCGAAAATATCACATTTATACTGCATTCAAAAAACTGCATGTTTTTTTTAGCCCCAAACTGCATGTGATTATCATAAAGTGAGCCTGTCTGTAAAGGGGAGACTCGTGGGTACCCATAGAACCCATTTTTATTCACATATCTTGAGGTCAGAAGACAAGGGACCCCTTTGAAAATGGCCATGCCAGTTTTTTTACTTGTATATTCACTGTAGCTCTAAAACTGAACCTGCTACATCCTCTTCTTATTTCTGGTCGCAGTGAATGTGAATGACTTCAGCTGACAGGAAGTAAACACGGACCCAAGCCCTGGCCTAGCAATGCAATTCCATTGAAACGCACCAAAACAGAGCGTTTCAGACAGAGGGGTAAACACAGGCATATTCACGCAGACAGTACGAGAAAAATAAAGTTGTTTTTTTTTAACATTACAGCATGTAAACACGTTCTAGTAGAAAAATAAAATACAAGTATGAACCTGAAAATGAGCATGATATGGGACCTTTAAGGCTGATTTCCTCCTTTTATACCTTTGGCCAGGTTGACTTAAATGTGCATCATTTTGATTAAATAGTAAATAGTTTGCATACTTTCTGAGAATAATGTTTTAAAAAGTAATTACTTTTTCAAGATTTCAAGTTTTGGGTGTAGACAGAAATGCATATTTGTTGAGGAAATGTGCCATTAAAAAAAACACTTATGCAAGGACTGAAATACTGCAGAAATGTTTTTTTTAAGTGCAACAAATGTAGCCTGCAAAAATGACTTTGCTCTGTTGGTGACAAACTGAGGGGTGTATTTATATGTGTCTGAATAGAAATCCCCTCCTGGAGCCAGCAATCTTGTGTGCTGTGTTATTCTGAGTGACAGTTTTCTGGAAATCCCCCACCTAGTAGTTAGCTCCGCCCCCCTCTGCAGCCACACAGAGGGCATTTACAGACTGCTGCACAGCTCCGAACAGCAGCAGACAAACTAAACGCACCTCGAACAACAAACCCCGAACATGGACCTCCACCGGACCAGTGTACTGAACCAAATGGATTACGGTCGCGACTCTAAAGAAGGGAAGCCGGCTCCGTCGACGGAGGAGCGGCTGGACAGCGGCTTGGACTCCCTGAAGGAGGAGGAGTACCAGGCTGTGGCGGCCGAGATCCGGCGGCTCCAGCTGGAATGTGAGCCTCCGCAGAATCACAGACAAGATCCCGCTGCGACCGGAGAACCGCACGAATGGAAAACGCAGATCACGGAGGACGGAGACACGTAAGTCCAACACAGGGGTTAACGTTATCTGAGTTTTTTTTTTTTTTGGAGGTATAGCTAAAGCTTGTAGTTATCGCCTGAGTAGGCCCAGCTCGGGTCTTTGGGGAGGTAATTCGATCCCTTTCCTGTGACTGCCGCTAGCTTCTCATTACAATGCACAGGCTCGGGCCTACTTTTTTAGTCCAAAATTAGGGCTTAATTTAGTCCCGAGTGTTATATAAGTACGCTGCTGTAGTGTTAACGTTGCACGTAACGGGTGAGCGGTTTGATAACGGGTCTAGCTGCGGTCAGACACGGTGGAATTGGACGTAAACAAAAGGCTATTATCAGGAGGGAATCTCACTATGGCCGCGGGTCAGACTGGGAAAGTCCCGGGCGCGCCGCCGCCAAAGGAACCCGACCGAGGCGCGCTCCCGCGAAGCGAGAAGAAGGAAAAAAACAAGAAAAAAGTGCCTTTAAAGTACACAAACTGTGGAGGTTGAGGGCGATACTCCATCATAAAACCAGGGGAATGACATTAAGAGTGACTCTAAATGTGTGTTTTTTTAAAAAATTAGAACACAATTTATCCACCGAGAAATATAGTTAAAACGCGTCAAACTGTAACAGTATTGTAACTGTTCTCACGTGCATTCATGATGTGCTATTGGGTCAAAGTTCAGCAACGTGACTTAATTAGTCACAACTGAGGACCGGAAACTGTCTCAAATGAAGCCTGAAACCATGTTATTGTAATTTTAACCGAGAGACATGAGAGCAGTGGTTGGCAGTGTGGGGTAAGGGGAGCACTTAGGGTCATCAGCAGCTTCTAGAGGGGGCTTTTTTTTTTTTTTTTTTCTTGTTTACATCCATCTAGTGTAATGGTATTATTAGGAAATTAAATGTAAAAGTGGATGAAGTGTTACACTTGCAAAAATCAAATTGATTTGAGTCTAGATGAAGACATTTTTTTTTTTAATCGATAGCAAATAAAATCCATCAAGAATCATGAGATGTGGAAACTCGGTGAACTATCATATTGAATAATCCAGAGATGTACTTTAAGTTTTTCTTTGAGGATTATACTTCCTGCTGATGGAAATCCCTGTTTGTTTTTTTTAGAACCGTCATATGGCATTATTGTATGTTCTCCTTCAGAAGACATCAGTATAAGAAGTCACACATAACATTGTTAAACATTTTCAAGGCATATTTGTGAATTCTCTGCAATAGTCTAATAAAAAAAACCACCTGCATTTGATTTAGCACAAAGTAAAACTGTAGTCTGCTTTTCTACTTCCTGGCCCTTTAAGTCACTATAGTTAGTTCAAAACTAACAGTATTTGATTTAGATGGAAAAACACAATCAGAGGTATATGTTTTTTCCTCCTATTTACTTTATACAAAATGTTAAAATTTGGTTGTGTATGTGTATTTTAACAGGTTTTCTACCTTCCCTCTCTGTCTCTATAGGCTGCTCCACCTGGCCATCATCCACGAGGCCAAGGACTATATCAGAACAATGATAGACCTGTCCAAGAACACAGACTTCCTCAACACACAAAATGACCAGAGACAGGTACTAAAGAGTCACTTAAGACTCACTTTTTCACCAGGCTGTAGCAATAATACATCTATCATCACATAGAGAATCATGAAAATGCCTCCTGACTCAATAACTCACTGGTCTTCTCCTAACTTCTTCAGACTCCCCTCCACTTAGCGGTAATCACGAGCCAGGCGGACGTGTGTGAGCGCCTCCTGGTCTCCGGCTGCGACCCCACGCTCGTGGACGACAGCGGGGACACCCCTCTTCACATCGCCTGTCGCCACGGCAACCTGCTGTGCTTCAGCGTCCTCACACAGAACTGTCAGCCAGAGCATCTACACACGGTGATGGCGGCCTGCAACTATCATGGTAAGATTGTGGTACAACAACGGATGTGGTCCCACTTTGGACATATTGAGCTTCGGTTGTCAACATTCAAACTAAACTTGTTTACATGTCGGGGGGACAAAAATATATATATATATATATATATGAATTTAGCAGCGGTAGGCTAAATTGTTATGTTTCAGCATTATTAGAATATCATGTGGTGGTAATTTCCATTCTGTGGTGGCCCACCCTCGGTGCATGGAAAGGCACGAGACACTGACCAGTCTGCCGCTGGTCTTAACTAGTATTTAAACGGAGCAATGGTGGGCACGAAAACAGTAGCTTCTGCTGCCCATTATCCCTGAACACTATGGTTAGGAGGAAGGGAACATTTAAGCCAGCAGGGGGAATGCCATAGCACTTCCTGACGGAAACCCATCTATTACACGGAGGCACATAATGTCAGATGCCAAGGCTCCAAATAGATTTAAACTTATGCGTAGACATTTTTAAAGCCGCTAGTTTGCAGATTTTTTTTTGGGGCAACCAAATTTAAAACATATTTTAAAGAAAACCTGAACTAATTTTGGCATATAAAATGAATGTGAAACATCAACATGGCAGAATAATATAAATCCACATTAAAGTTAATACTTTTTCCAGACAAATACTACTTAGCTCTTCCTAAAACTGAATTAACTTGGTTCCGGTACTTCTCCTAGAAAACTGCGGATATAAAGAAAAATGCCATTTGCTGGTCTGGTGTCAGTTGTTAAACTCTTCTTGATGTTTTTTTGCAGGTCAGAACTGCATCCACCTGGCCTCGGTTCAGGGTTTCCTGTCACTCGTGGAGAACATGGTGGATCTAGGAGCTGATGTTAATGCAAAGGTACACACAACATATCTATATGTTAGAATACACACTTTTATATATAGTATAGAAGTATGTAGTATATACCGTATAAGACATTTTAATAGATCACCTGGTGCTAATACAACCTTGTGTTCCCTCCCTGTTCCCATAGGAACAACGTAACGGTCGCAGTGCGCTGCACCTGGCTGTGGACCAGCAGAACCTCTCACTGGTCAAACTGCTGTTGAAGAAAGGAGCAGACCCCAACCTCCTGACCTCTGGAGGCCACACCCCCTTCCACCTCACCTACGGTCGCAGCGACGACGATATCAGGAAAGAGCTGTACTCGCTGACCAAGCCCGACCTGAGGGAGCTGCCCGACAGCGAGTCGGACGACAGCGAGGAAGAGGAGGACGAGGAGTCCGACGAGGAGGTGCGTGCCGAAAAAAATGCAGAGCTTCCTCCGTGACGTTAAAATTTAGCTTTCTGGCCAGCGTGTAACCATTATGTCTGTCCTCCGTGTGTTTCTCTAGGTGGGCTATGACGACATTCAGTGGAATGGATATTAGCAGGAAACGAGAGCGGGAGAGAGAGAGGAAGGTACAGAGGCAGGAGGCTGTGATGATGACGGTTAAAAAAAAAAAGGACAAGAGAAGAGGCTCGGCACGTCCACCACTTCCCGCGGCGACGTCGCACGAGGCCCGGCGGCGTGGGTGAAACAGCGCGGGCGTGGCCGTGAGACCGACGGACGGGCAGCTGCGGAGAATCGGAGAGACTTTTGACGTTCGAACACAACAACGAGTCCGCTCCAGGCTGCGGGGGGAGAGAGCGAACGCGCCGAGATGTGAAATACACGAGGCATTACGATGGGGATCGCTGTACGATGAGAGGATTGCTTGTATTCTGTGGAAATCGTTTGTCACTTAAAAAAAAACAAAAAAACATCATCCATCCACACAGATGTACCTTCAACAGCTCTGTTGTATGATATTGTAAATGCTGTGTATACAAAGATGTATTTTTTATGGAAGCTGTGAATGTGTACAGTTGAGCATGGTTGTATATGTCAGACAGCAAAACAGTCCAGCACACTCCAGTTAAATTAAAGACACTCATATTTAACAGTAAAAAAGCTGTGAGTAGATTTGTTGGGGGTGGGGGGGCTGGGATGGGTGGAAACGGATTGCATGTGATTGGAAAATTGCAGTTGACGGCAACTAAAGCATTAAGTTTGGAGGAAAAACGCTTTCGCACGTGTACGTTTTTGACATCATTTTTGACATATAATCGACAGCACCTGACAATATTACAAGGTCGCAATTACACAAGAAATGACTTCTACCACGTGCCTTCCTGCTGCCGTCAGAGTGTCTGCGCTCCTATAAATACCTCCGTCAAAGCGTGACAGCTGAGTTTCAGTTGCGAGCTGCCTCCTTTTATTTTCATATAATCCATGTCATGCAGGCCGATCGCTCGTTTCAACTGAATGAGGAACTGGCGGCCAATTGAGCCTGCAGCGGTTCCTCCTACTGGATATGTGTGTGTGCAGAAAGAGATAAGAGGCATATGTTAAGTGTGTGTGTGTGGGAAGGAAGAGGCTGATTGCTCAGTTATCGAAATGAGGAAGTTTTTTGGAGGGCGGGGGCCTAAGGAGGAAGGGACAGGAAATTCCCAGGAACGGAACACTCAGCTGTTCGCAGCAACATTCCTGCTTCTCTCATTCCTCCAAAGAAGGGAATCTCCGCTGAACAACAGGATGCTTCACTCACGTCCTGGGCGGCGGGGAGGAAGGGAGTTAAACTCCAGTTCCAGTAAAATAAATAAATATAAGCGTCACCGTTAAATACAATATTATGAAAGCCTACGATCCTATTGCAGAACAGGTCAATGTCGAGCAGCTCAGCGCGTTGGCTTTACACACTGCAAGCTTCAACATACAGTGGAGACATGATGTTACTTTATAACAGCTGTAAATACAATGGGTTGTACAACTAAATACGAATACATTTTAAATAATTGCAAGAGCGTTTCAATTTCAATTCTTGTGTAGACAAATATTTTTTGCCAATTAAACAGACATCCACGGTTTGCTGTAGACTGTTCATGACTATTTGGAGTAAAAGCATCACGGCCGGCTTAAGGAATAGGCCATATAAGAAAAAAAAAAAAAAAAAATAATAATTAAAAAAATTCCGATGGGCGCCCCTCCTCATTTTGTGCATTGAGATAACTAATGAAAAAAGAAAGAAATATACTTTTCACCCCTGTAAATCTCTTTCTCACACTTTTTAAGCCAACAATATTAGGGACCAATTGCTTATTTATATTCTAATAAATACAGTTATTTAGGAATAAAAATCTTTGTCTTTGTCTTGCCCTGAAAAGCATACTTAAAGACTTGTATACAATTTTCGAGGGTTTACAACAACAGTGGCACATTAAGTCCATTTCACATCCATATATGATACCAGCAGTGCAACGACTACAGTGATATTTCTCCCCTTGATTCATACTCCAGACTTTTCAGACTTTAACCCAGCTTGTATTAATGTTAGTAATTAACTTTATTTATATAGCACCTTTCAAGATCAAAACGTCCTAAAGTGCTTCACAAAATAATGTAAATAAAAATCAATTTATAGTAATTGACATTCCATATAAAATCTCAGTAAGCTGTATTTAACAAACATTTTATGCAAAATTGTCTACCATCAATTGAAATCTTATGGAGATATATTTCAATTGGCAACACTTAATGTGAAAATAAATGGTCACTTCCACAGCACAGGAACTATTAACCTGGACAGAAACTATTAACCTGGACAGGAACTATTAACCTGGACAGACACGCTTGGTCTCATGTCAAGGCGGCGATGTGCGAAGAAAAGGAAACGGGGAAACCGAAGTGTTCCATACAAACGTTTGTGTTTATTAGAAGTGCAGTAATGTACAGCAATGGCAGCAGAAAGGGAGGAGGGAGGAGGATCGAGACACGGGGGGAGAGGTATGAAATAATAAGTGACTTCCCGTTGACGTTGACCTGAGCAGACCTAAACGAGGGTGTGACGACGATGACTGTCTGTAATGGGAGAATTCCCGCGGCTGTTCCCTGGGTTATCGCAAAGTACATCGGGGCATAAACGTCATCCTGGAACTAGAGACAGTTGGGGACTTTAAAAAGAAGATTAATACAAATGAGAAGAGATACACGTTGTGGCAGCCCTGAGTTAGAGATCGGAAGCACTGTTATTGTAGTACAGTGACTCGAAGAAGCTACCGGACAACCAAGTCCGTAATAGTGAGAGGTATTGAGAGGTATTGTGCTGTAGTGTTACCACACCCCCGTCTTCCAAATCTGCTCATGTCACACTCGTCAACTGAAGTCATTTGGGCCGAGCTCCATCCAGAGAACGGAGCGTATCGGACACATGGTGTGTCACACGGTGGACTGATCTGAATGTCCAGCGTCTTTCGAG